>LR750039.1:123984-363256 GCA_902729485.2 Mus minutoides
GATAAAGGCATTTGCTCCCAAGTTGACCCATGTGAGTTTGATTTCAGGAACCCACATGAAAAAAAAATTGACTCTCACAGGCTGTCCTCTGACCTCCACATGTGTGATCTGGCATGTGTATATGTGTGTGTGTGTGTGTGTGTGTGTGTGTGTGTGTGTGTGTGTGTGTATCAGAGAGAGAGAGAGAGAGAGAGAGAGAGATTAATTAATGAAATGTTTTAAAAGCATAGAATGGAGAAGGCATCTCTAATTATTTTCCCAGATTCAGAAAACACACAAGAAATTTATCTCATAAAAATCAAGCATTTCTGCATGCTAGAATAGTCTACCTCCAAAAATCAAAAGATAAATGACAAATTGAGAAAACAGATTTGTCACAATGTTTTTCTCTAACTTAAGGAAATACTAGATATGGACAAAGAGCATGGAGCACACAGTGAGAGGATGGACTGGACCACAGATAGAGAAGAAAATAGCATGGCCCTTCGACGTTTGTGAATTGCTTAGTCGGCTCATAGACACACATGCACTTTGAAATGTACCCCAAGACATATTTCCTCAAACAAGGTTGACAGCAAAACAAGGTGGGCTGGGATAAAGGATATGAAGATGCAAAGCATCTTGGTATAAGCCCTGTGCAGGACCACTGACTCTCACAAGCACACAGCCCTGGAGCAAAGACCCTGCTTGGCAGAATATCTTTGCAGATTACGGTTGCCTAATGTAAAATTAATTTCTGCAAGTTTATATACAGAGCCCTGTTGGCAGTTGAAAAATATTTGAAATAGCAATGTCTGATAGACTGATAGTCTCTGATGACTAATAGCAAAGCCACACTGCAGAATACAAGGTGGCTATTAAAGAAAAGAGGACAAGCAAGGTTGCTTGGTTGCTTGCTTGGTTGCTTGCTTGGTTGCTTGCTTGCTTGTTTGCTTGCTTGCTTGCTTGCTTGCTTGTTTTTATGTTGGCAGCTGAATAAAAAAGCCCAGGGTTTAGTATGGGGTACAGATAAGAAGCTGAGATCAGTGTCTATGGTGGTACAGTGAAGAGATGGTACCTAAGGAGAGAGTCAGATTTCTCTGTGAACACCAGAGATTCTCAGACCTTCTAGTTTAGGAGTCATACATGAAGAGAGGATGGGGAGAGAAGATGGAAAGGCTGAGTCAGCTCTTAGTAGACTCTAGAGGAAAGGAGTGGTGGGTTTTGAACAACCCCAAACTCCAATCAGAACAAAATTAGACAAACTGCATTATCTGGGGGTGAACCGACTCCTGAACATTCCCTGAGGACAAGGGAGCCACAGGTATGCAATCCCACATATCTGGTCCACAGGAAGTAGCTGTTGTGCAAGGATGGACAAGGGGCCTTGAGATAAGAGGCCAGATGTCAGGGTTGTATAGCAAGACAGGCAGAATATAAAGAGGCTCCAGTTGGCCTGTGTCTTTGGCTTTGCCAATCAGGGATTGTCACTGAAATGTCCTTGGCAAACAATGCCTCTCGGGACATAAATATGCGCAAGGACCTCTCAATTCTACCAATACTAGTGTGTAAACCTGCTGTTCAAACTAGGTACAAACCAGCTCCATTCATGGTTACAAAAGGCTATGGTCCTAGTTCTCAGATACTGGACCATATTCATTCCATCTTAGGCTTTTCATTACAAGGTTTTGACTAGAGTCAAGGAGTCTAAAACTATGGAAACACTTGGGGTATCTGTATATGCAGATTTTGAAAGAAAGAGGCTATACAGTTTTCTTTAGATTATCAAGGATGACAAGAATCCTTTACCTCTGAAAGTTTAACCCCCAAATTGTAAAGTTGTTTGAAAGGTCCAGAGCATACCTCATTTTCTGCCCATTATATAGACTGCAATGTTGAGTCCCTAGAAGGCAAATGACCCACAAGTAACAAACAGAGCCTGTACAAGAATCCATGAAGCTTGTCTCATGGGTCCACAGCTCTTCTTGGAGTATACCTATCCTAAAATACCTGTCGGGTCCTGTGAGGGGTGATGGTGGACTGGTGCCAGGAAGTTGGTGATAGAGTCTTGCCTCCTGCTCATGGTTCTGGCCAAGTTCTTGGAACATGGTGCTTAGGCCAGCAACAGTGCCCTTCTGGATGGCTCGGAGTGAGTGGCGCCGGTACTCATCCCGGGCTCGCTGAGCACGGCGGCTCCTCTCTTCATCAGCCGCCTTGGATCTCCTCACTGGAAAGGAAAACAGATTGGTTGGCCTTGGCCCATGCCCCAAGCTATGCACTGGGTAAACACAAACAGTACTGTATACAACTTACTTGGAATTCCATGATTCCTTGGGAATTGGCCACACAGAACCTCGTGGCCTATAAGACGCTTGGCTCCTCTAGGGATATAGCAAAGCAATCCCAGCCATGTGAGTATGTTTGTATGTGGGCTCATACGTGCATACAAGCAAGCTTGCGGATGTGCATGTGTGCGTGCATGTGTGCCTACAAACATGCGTGAGTGGGTGGGTACAAGCATGCGTGAGTGGGTGGGTGCGTATGTGGGTGCGTGCGTCTGTACGTAGCTGTTAAGGGAAGTTTGGGGTGGAGAAAGTAAAGACCAAATAAAGCCTATTGGAATCAAGAGCTTCTGTTTGAACTGATCATCCTTCTTGCTAGGCCTCTACCTTCCTCTAAAATCCAAGAGTTCAGTAGAGAGCTCTGGAAGCTGACCCCAGACTTTGAATTGTGCAAGATTACTGAGTACACTGGCCTGGGGGACCACATCCCTTTCATGAAGGAGAATCTTATTCTATCTGCTCAACGTGCATCACAGGCTCTACAGCTCTCTAGAAACCACACTTTGTCAGAATTTGAAGGACATAGGTGAGTAGTTCTAGTCTACAAAGAGTGTTTCTCCTTCACAAGTGAGCAGGAGCCTTTCCTGAACTTGGCATCGCCCAGATCCAAGCACATAGTCTGTGCCTACAGACGCATTTACAGAGTGATGTCACACACAGAACATCTCCTGCCTTTTTAACTTCACAGGGACAGGTTCTTTGACCTGCTCGTTGGCCAACTCCGGTGTCTGGAACAGATTTGGCAGACAAGATAGGTGATAAGGGCATCCAGTATGTTAGGGAGATGGCTCATGTTTGCCATACAGAAATGAAGATGAGCATTCTATTCTCAACACCCAATAAAAAATGGACATTGCGGTGGCATGTGCCAGAAATCCAGCTCTGGGGAGAAAAAGACAGAATTCCCCGAGCTTTCTAGCTGAATCTGTGAGCTTCAGGTTCAAGGAGAGACTGTTTCAAAAAACAAACTGGAAAGTGATAGAGGAAGAAATTCTAAATCAACCACCAGCCTCAGCATGCTCAAGTGCTTATATGCACAGACCCACGGTATGTGTATATACATATACGTGTACGTGTCTGGGTGCGTATGTGTATATACATATACGTGTGTGTGTAAAAATTTTTAATTACTAAAAAATTTTCGTAAGATACTAAACCGAGACGTAAAATGAGAACCAACTTCTCTCTCTTCTGTATCTTCTGTTTGTATGAAAGTTGGTGAAACTAGTTCGACCCCTTTACTATCATAAATAGTACCAACCTTAATGAAAATGGTCATGAGTGTCATTTGAAAAAAGGAAGAAGAAAACCATGATCCACATGATTCACCAAAATCCATGTTGGGGTGTAAGGCCTTTAAGAGAGACTGGAGTCATCTTTGTAAGGCTGGATTAATTTTCCTGGGGATAGATCAGTTCTTGGGAAACAAATGTCTAAAATAGATCAGCTCCTTTGTCCCTTCTCCACCTTTGCTTGCTCTCAGCCAGAGAATAAATCTGTTTTCCTTGTGAATTACTGAGTCTTGTGAATTACAGTGAAAGACAATGAACAAGATAGAATGGAAAGATAATTGCTTTCTAAAGAAAAGAGGTGAGGAGCCCATTCCAGGAAGAAACTCTGGGCTTCAGTGATCCAATGACTCATCTGTAGGTCTCTAACAGCAAGAATTCTGTGAAGCCTGCTTACACTGTGGGCAGAGGGTTAGACAGAGTCAGGAAATCTAGGACTGACTTCACCATCATTATGCAGTGCAGTATTGGAAGCCTCTGCCATACAAAAACAAACAACTGCGTGGAGTCCCTCTTACAGTCCCTAAGAGACAATGTAGAGGGACAGACAGATATAGGTTTTGCTCCTGAACCCTTGCCTGGTACAGAAAAATATTAGTTTTGGGTTTTCTTTCCCTGGACAATAGAGGTGGTGCCACCCTTAGTGGGGGGGGGCGGGTACTACACTGCTGGTCTGTACCAGCGTGGCATCCTTTCCACTCAGTTCTCTGACACTGAGGAAACACAGAAATGTCTGCTTTCCCTCTTGGTCACACAGCTCTAGAGGTACAATGAGGACAGTGTTGAAAGGGTGTCAGCACTTTAAATAACACGTTGATCGGGTGTGGTAAGATACTCCTATAGCTCTAGAACCCTAGAGGCAGAGGCAGGGGGATTTTGAGCTTCAGCATATGTAGAGAGCCGCTCTGAGCACTGACAGCATTAACCATTTAGAAATGGCGCTGGCATCCAGCATTCTCTCATATGATCCTTGGAATGTGCTTTGTCCTGGGGTAAAAGCGCGAGAGTCACAGAGCCCATGCCCGGGGCGATTTGGGTTTATGGCCTTGTAGCCAATCCTATGGGAACACGCTGCTCCAGGGCTACCTCAGGGGATATAAGGGAGAGCCCTCCGGGGGCTCGCTCTCTCTCTGACTCTCAGACTCTCACTCTTGCTCTCTCTCTATTCTCCCTCTGCTACTCACTCTCCTTCCTCTCTCTTGCTTTCTTCCTCTCTCTCTTTCTTTCCCTCTTTTATATAATATTCAATAATAAAAGGGATGCCACAGACGTTTCCTTCAGTGTCAGCGTGATTTCTCGCAGGCGAGGAATAGCGCGTTCCACAAGCATAGTCTTTATAAGAAAATCCTGTCTCAAAAACATGAATGAATGAATGAATGAATGAATGGTATAGTCATTCATTTAGTTGTATTTAGTAGATTATATGTGCCAGCAGTAAGTGCACTTACAATTATACAACCCAAGCACCATATAACTCCAGGAGACCCAGTTACAGTGTTTGGCCCTCAGAGAACTTACAGTCTAGTGAGGGAAACAGCACTAAACAGTGGCTCTGTGGTGGGGTGTGCATTGGACCTCAGGATCCCCAGAGGAGGGACATCTCATGCAGACATGGATAGCTTCTGGAAGCAGGAGAGGTCTAAGCTGATACCTGGGAGATTCAAGAGATTTGACCAACAGTGGCCAATGGAAGCACTGTCTTAGTAAAGTTGTCTCAGAGGACAGAGGGAGGAGGTGTCCCTCCTGGAACAGTACAGCATCACTGAAGACATGTAAGGCAGAAAAGGCCACTTAAAGACCAGGAACTTGTGACTATTGTGTTCTAATGCTGTCTTGAAAGACAACTGGAAGCCACTAGAGGGCAGAGTCCGGTCTACAGTCTCAAGAGGTGGCTTGAGCTAAATAGCACTGGAGGGAACCCGAGAATGAGAATGAAGATGCAAAGAACAGGAATGCCCCGAGCCAGGAGAATGGCTGAAGCAACTGCATATAAAGTCAGAAAGAAAATGGGCAGAATCTGTACAATTAGGTTGGACTACTATTATTATTACTATCATTATTTATGTCACTTACAGGGGCGTGGCGGGGGAGGGGAGTGTGTGTAAAAGTCACACACATGTGCTCTCCTCAGGGCATATTGACAGAACAATGATTTCCTTGGGAAAGTTAAATAAGGCCCAAGGATCTGTGAGCAACTCCACAGGAGAAGGAACCCCACAAATACAAGCCTAAATTAGGTATACAAAAGTTAAGATGAGTACTAGTCAATGTTTTAATATTGAAAGAGGCACTCAGTGTTGAGATGGCTCCTGGTTTATGATGTTTGAATGTGTGGCATTTTTACAAAAGTAATGTATAGTCAGTCAAAACTGTACTTCAAATTCTGATTTTTGATCTCTTCTCAGGCTAGCTATATGTTTATATATCTTCATGTGTGCATGCATGTGTATGTCCATGAGTGCATGTGTGTATGCTGATTCTTTTTTTTTTTAAGATTTATTTATTATATGTAAGTACACTGTAGATATCTTCAGACACATCAGAAGAGGGCATCAGATCTTGTTATGGATGGTTGTAAGCCACCATGCGGTTGCTGGGATTTGAACTCAGGACCTCTGGAAGAGCAGTCGGTGCTCTTAACCGCTGAGCCATTTCTCCAGCCCCAGTGTATGCTGATTCTTGTCAGTGGCTCTCACCCAGCTGGGGGTTCTGAGCAGAGCAAAACCTGTACCCTCTCAGTGGGCTCTGTTGATGAGCCAGGGTGTTCTGTAGTTTAGGGTTAGGATTAGGTCACAATTTCAATTTCAGGCTTCGGGGACATAACTTTGATATAAGTTGAAAAACTGTGGCTATGTCCAAGGAATAACAAGTTATCAGAAAATTTTCCCCTTGAGACCAAGTAGCTGATAAGAGGCCTCTTCACTGAGTTTGAGGATACAGTTCATCCTGGTGGGGAAGGATGGTGATGGGAAACGGAGGCACTGCTCACCTTGCATCTTGAAGTCCAAAGGCAGAGAAATGGCTGCTGTTCTGCTGGCTTTCTCTTTTTTTCGCTTTATCACTCAGTCAGGTACCGTACCATGACTCTCCCCTCTAAGTTAATCTTCTCCAGACACACTCTCACGCATCTAGCACTTTAAAATTACCAATGTGCAACCAAGAACCCAGACCCATTTCTTTGTAAGAGGGAGGGGGATAGAGCCAACATCATGGGACTCCTGTGCCAGGCTTTGTGAAGTTTTCTCAGGCAGCTCTCTCAGTAACCCAGCAAGGAGTGAGATGATTGCACGTAGGAGGTTGATTTGGAGCTATAACCAAAATTGCACAGTCGGAGGACCGAGAGTGACCAAAACTCCTACTCAAGATGACCAAACCTCATTTACATTTTAACCTCATAGCAATAATGCTAATTTCTGGGTTCTATAAAAAAAATACCATTTACTGAATTCTCTCTAAATCTCTGACCAGCTAAATAGTCTCCAGCTCTACAGCCCCACAAGTTCACAGTTGAAAAGTCATTAAGCACACTGCCATGCCTGACCTATCCAGACAGTTTCAGAGGTCAGACCTCTAGGATTTGAGCTGAGTAACTAATCCCCATTTGAGTGATATTGAGGACTGTATCCCCCCCCCTTTTTTTTTCTTAGTTGGAGAGTTTAATTTGACTGTTTTATCAAAACTGCTGCTCCTGATAGATTAATGGCCCACTATATCTTTCAGATTAAGTTAATTGAGTGCAGAATGGATTTGCTAGATTTGAATGACATGCTCTGAGTTTAGCTCATCATTCTTTAAGAAAGAATAATATGATTACCTCTGATTGGGGAGCCTGAATTATCATGTATTACAAGTTTTTCAGAGGTGTTTCCATTTTCAGCAGGCACGCAGCATATTGAGCTACAATCAGGCAGCTCTCAGAGGACAAAATTTCCAGTCTCCAACAGCTAAAACAACAGCTCATGAGCTCTGCAGAAACATTCCAGCCGTAGGTCCTCTCTCTTCATACAGCAGAAGTACCCCAGAGTATTTGTTTGAAGTCACTCTGGTAAGTGGCTGAGCTATGCAGCCAGTGTTTCCTGTAATGACCTCATTGGCTTCATCTTGTGAATCTCACTTTTTTTTTCTTTTTTAACATTGGTGTTGTCTTTTCTCATCCTTCCAGTTTCCCTTCCTCCATTCTGAATTTAGATGAATGGCTTCCCGTCTAGCCTTTCCCGTCTGATCTTTGCAGTCTCATTTTTCATCATGGCCCATAATGAACCCCAGGATGCAGCTACATCCCGTCTCGTGCATGCACTGTCTGCTTCAGTTACAATTACAAATACATCCAGAAACCAAGTATCTCAGCTGATTTTATGAAGGACAGAGGCATAGACAGAGATACAGAGACAGGCAGACAGGTACAAAAACAGACAGTCAAATACAGAGGCAGACAGATGCAGAGACAGACAGAAACTGAGACAGAGAGACTGAGAGAGGGTGAATACAACCGGTGTCAAGAACAAAGGTGAATTAAGAACGTATGAGGATAGTGATGAAGAGAAGGATCAGAGGTCAACAGCACATACTGCTCTTCCAGAGTTCTGGAATTTGGTTCCAAGAACATATCAAATAAATCACAACCACCTGTAACTTCAGCTCCAAGGGATCCAACAACTTCTACAGACACCTGAATCATGTGCATACATACACACACACACACACACACACACACACACACACACACACACACATACACCACTGGAAAAAATAAATATTTTTGAAAAGGACCTCTAGACATCCTCTCCTGCAAGCGGTGTGAACAGTAGCAAATGTTCAGAATGGGCATTCTTAAAATAGTAAAAGTTAACGAAAGGCTTGAAAAAATACAGGAAGCCTTTATTCAAAAAACAAGGGTTCAACCCAAATAAAGAGTTTATATTTCCAGCAAGAACCCCCAAAACTAGATGTCCTCACTGGTGAATTCTACCAAATACTTAAGCAAGAACTCCAATTCTTCAAGCCCTTCCTAAATATGGAAAAAGTAAACACTTCCCACCACTTCTCATTCACTGACACTCAGATTGCCTTAAAACCTGACCTAGACTTCCAACAACAGAAGAAAGCACAGGCCAATCTCCATTATAAATATTAATACAAAAATCCATCATATACCAGGGCTGGAAAGTTGGTTCAGTTGGTAAAGTACCTGCTCGGCAACTATGAGGACCAAAGTTTGGATTCTTGGCATCTATGCTAAAGCTAAGAATAACAACATGCACCTGTAACCTCAGACTGGGAGAGGGGCAGCAAGTGGAGACAGGCAGGATCCCGGAGCACACTGGTCAGCCCAAACTAGCCAATCAATGAATCTTCAGGTTCATGGAGAGCCTGTCTCAAAAAAGTAACTAAGAGGAATAGAGGAAGACATCTACCACCAGACATCTACATTTCCCTTCTACATGTATCTGTGTGTGCACACACACACACACGCGCGCGCACGCGCACACACACACACACACACACACACACACACACACACACACTTATATAAAAGTGTAGATTAACCACACTAAACCTGGTAACAAATATTTTGAGAGATTACACACTATAAATGAGAGTTATCCCAGGAACACAAGACTGACTTCAATTCATAACGCAAACATGGCATGTACCATATTAGTAAAGAGCAAAAACACATAATTATCACCACGGATGCAGAAAACCCTAATACCCCCAACAAACAATGAGGGAAAGGAGCCTTCTCAACCTGGAGAGGGTTATATGTGAAAATCCCACAACGTCACACTTGCCCATAGAAGTAGAATGAGCTCTTCCCCTACAACCAAAGAGAAGGATGTCTGGGTTTGCCCATTTACTCCTACTCAGTACTGCAGGTTCCAACCAGAACAACTCACAACAAGGGGTGGATCAAATCAAAACAAACGAAAAACCAACAAGACAGAAAAATGCCAAAAAGAAACAAAAAGACCAGGAAATACAAAAATACTATGTTTTGGCGTGTATGCATGTTGGCCTACTATTCCTGGGCATCGGGCCTGTCCTGGAGAGTGGTTGACGACCCACTGAGACACCATCATAGAAAACTGATTTTTCCCTTTGCCAGTGAGTATCAATTACTATTAGTTTCTTAGTTGGGACTGCTACCGAATTATCCACTTCCCTCTCTCAATTCTGGGACCCAGTCTGGATTTAAACTGCATGTTTCATGCACACTGGAAGGTCTGGGAAAAGATGAGGAGAGGAGAAACATGATCAAAATATAGAGGTATAAAAAATTTTTTGATCAAAATATAGAGGTATGAAAAAATTTTTAATTAAAATATCCTTAAACAAAAGAATTGAGAGAACTTAAAAGAAAGAGAAGAAAAATACTTATTCTGGGAAAAAAAGGAAGTAAAACTTTCTCTTTTTAAATATAAAGTCATCTTATGTATAGAAAACTTCCAAAAATCTATAGTTAATCTATATAAACCAATAAGTGAATTAAGGGGTCTGCATATTATGCCTGTATAATCTAGATATCGTCCATTTACTTTGTAGGAATAATAAATTTATGCCCAAAACAAGGGCATAACTATAAAATATTGAAGGAGATTAAATAAGACTTAAACAAAATGCTATCTTGTCAAATTCAAGGATTAGAAGATTAAATTTCTTTGAAGTCTTAAAGATTGAACCCAGGGCCTCACATTTGCCAAGCAAGTATTTTACTACTGAGCTATGACCCTACCTCTTAGGGTTTTTATGAATTATCCTGATTGTTTTAATTACATGTATGCAAGTGCCTGTGTGTGTATATTTATCACTTGACACAGATGCTAGGAACCAAACTGAGGTCCTATAGAAGAGTAGAAAGTATTCTTAATGACAGCCATTTTTCTAGCCCCACCTTAGTAGCCAGCTCTTTATTTTTTAAACAGAGGTTCTCTATGCAAGCTGAGCCTGTCTTTGAACTTGCTGTGAAGACTAGGCTAGCTTTGAACTTCCTCTGGGGATTCAAGCAGTATCCCATTGTACCTGACACTAAGGCTAGCTAGTATTGTGACTATGGCAACACTGCCCAAATTGACATACAAATGCAATGCAGTTCCTATCAAAGTTCCAGCAGCTCTCATTTCAGAAGTAGACCAGCTGATCCTAAAATCTGTATGGAAATAACAGCATCCTAGAGTAATTAAAATAATCCAATAAAGAAGAACAGCAATGGAGGTCTTATAATGCCCAGTTTCAAAGCTGACTGCCAGGCTCCCATTATTTTAAGACTGCTGCTGACATAAGAAGAGATAAATAAGCCAGCGGAACAGAGCTGAGCAGTCAGGGGCAGACACGGTTTGGGTAACCATTTCTACAGGATTGTCAAGGGCTTTGAAAAAATAGCCCTTCCAACAAATGGTACTTTGACAACTAAGTCAATCAGAAATGTCGTTTTACACAAAAATTAACTTAAAACATAGCAGAGGCCTAAACATAAGAGCTAAAACTGTGAATCTCTTAAAATAGAGATGGCTGTCAGTCACTGTCCTGGGAGTAAACAACTGGCATCTTAGATGTTTCAAAAATCACAAGTGATGAACAAAAATAAAAAATAAAGAAAAGAAAACAGGACTTGCCTCAATCAGGGGCCATGCCTAACCTCTGGATATGGTCAGGTTGAGGGATGGGGTCACCCACCCATCTCAAAAGTTTTATCCCAGAATTGTTCCTGTCTAAAGGAAATGCAGGGACAAAGAGTAGAGCAGAGACTGCAGGAAAGGCCATCCAGAGACTGCCCCACCTAGGGATTCATCCTATCTGCAGACACCAAACACAGACACTATTGTGGATGCCAAGAAGTGCTTTCTGACAGGAGCCTGATACAGCTGTCTCCTAAGAGCTCTGCCAGAGCCTGACCAATACAGATGTGGGTGCTGACAGCCAACCATTGGACTGAGCACGGGAACTCCAATGGGGGAGTTAGGGGAATGACTGAAGGAGCTGAATGGGTTTGCAACTCCATAGGAAGAACAACAATGTCAACCAACCAGACCCCTGAGAGCTCCCAAGGACTAAACCACCAACCAAAGAGTACACATGGAGGGACCCATGGCTTCAGCTGCTATGTAGCAAAGGATGGCCTTATCTGGCAACAGTGAGAGGGGAGGCCCTTGGTTTTGTTAAGGCTCCATGCTCCAGCTTAGGGAAATGCTACTGTAGTGAGACAGGAGTGGGTGGGTGGTGGAAGAGCACCCTCATAGAAATGGGGTGGGCAGATGGGATAGGGTGTTTGTGGAGGGGAAACCAGGAATGGAGAATAACAATTGAAATATAAGTAAATAAAATAACCAATAAAAATTTTAAGAAAAGAAAAAGAGGAAACAGGACTTCCCTATTGCAACTTGATATGCCAAGGTGAATTGATGTCCATGAAGGCCTCCCCTTCTCTGAGGAGAAAGGAAGGGAGGAATGGGAGAAAGGGTAAGAGAGGGAAGGACTGAGTGAAGAGGAGGGAGGAGAAGCTGTAATGGGGACATAAAATAAATAATGAATGAAAAAGAAAACAGGATTTCCTCATAATCCGTAAGTTTATATTTCAAAGGACTCCACCAAGAAAGCAGAAGAGGGCTGGAGATGTATCTCAGAGGTTAAAAGCACTAGCTATTTCTTCAGTTCCCAGCCCCCATGTTCAATGTGGAGGTGGAGGTGGGGGTTGCAACCTCAGACGGCGCTGGTGGGACTAGGAATAGAACAGTCACCTTGGGAAACCCTGTGGCAGCTCAGCAAGATGCCAAACTTGGTCTCCATATGACACAGAAATTTTACTCCTAGGTGTATATCCTGGAGAAATGAAAATATGTCTTTAAAAAAATGTGCATGTGTTACAACAATCAGAACAGCCCCAACATAGAAACAACCCAGTGCTTATTGTCCTTTAAGTGACAAAAATGTGATATATGCATGGACTAGAAGATCACACAGATGTTAAAGGAGCTGAGGTAATGATAGATGTTAGCACATGACTAGACGGGCCTTCACACCTGCTAAGTTACAGAAGTCAGACATGGCTCTGGCTCTTCTCTTGCTCTCTTCCCTCTCTGTCCCTTCTCTCCCCATTCCCGTCCCTCCTCTCTCTCCACATGCTCATAGCTGGCCTCTAGTCTCCTCTCTCTCTCTCTCTCTCTCTCTCTCTCTCTCTCTCTCTCTTCCCTCCCCCCTACTTTTCTCTGTCTCCCCTCAACTCCCCTACTCAAGCCCTAAATAAACTATTTCATACTATACCCATCATGTGGCTGGTACCTCAGGGGGAAAGAATGCCTTAGCGTGGGCCCACAGAGGCACCATCCTCTCCAAGCCCCACTACCCACCACACACCACACACCACCCCACCACTACACCACCCCCACCCACCCTCACCTACCCCCACCTCTCTATCACCCCACCTGCCACCCTAACCCCACCCCACTTCATAACTAGCCTCTACCAAACATATTCTTGGCTTCCTTTTCTTTTTTATAAAACAAAACAAAGAATGTTTACTATTGTGTTTACTGATACTTTGAAATTTGAGCCCTTGTTTATCCTAGAGGGCTGTCCCTCCCTCCCTGGCTCAGCCAACTACAAAAGTTAATAAAAGGCCTGCCTTTCATAAGAAAACAATCCAAACAAAAGCCACTGTGTGGCCCTGAATTTTGGGTTACTCGTTGGTACTTATGTTCTGTAAGTAAAGACATCTTAAGAGTCATATCTGCTAATATGGCAACATACTTGGTCTCAGCAACTTTTGGGTGCCTATTACAATGTCACCCTTCCAACCTGGTTCCACCTTGTTTTTCCCACTTGACTTTTTGAATCAGACAATGCTCAGGGTTTCCATACACAACATTTTTAGCCTACAAAATCCCACCATTGTCACTGTGCCTTTGTCCATGCTGGCCTCTGCCTAAAGTGCACTCTTCAGGACTGGAGGGTGACTCAGAAGTTAAGATTGATTGCTGCTCTTGAAAAGCAAGAGATTGGTTCCCAGTTCCCATGTCAGGACATTCACAGCTACCTACAATTCCAGCTTCAGGGTATCTAACATCCTCTTCTGACCTCCATAGTTACCCATATGCATGTAAGCATACACATAGAGAAGCAGACACACAGACACACACACACACACACACACACACACACACACACACACACACTCCTGAGTTTCGCCACCTGTTCTTTGCTAACATTATTCCTAAGTCACCACCACGTTCATTTCATACTACTGCTTTAGAGCCCACCAGAACTTCCAACCTTGTGCCTGACACATTCTCCCTCAAAGCCTCGAGTCCATATATCCATCTGCTCTGGTTGGAAGTATCTCCAAGATAAGGCTCTAAGTGTCCATTTCTGAAGTCACCAGAGTACAGCTGTGATGGTTTAAATGTGAATGGCCCTCATAGACTCAAATGTTTGAACATTTGGTTCCAAGCTAATAAAACTGTTTGGGAAGGACTGGAAAGTGTGGTCTTGTTGGAGGAGGTGTGTCACTCAGGGTGTGCTTTGGGATTTAAGAAATCCACTCCACCTGATACAGAGGTCTCCTGAGGAGCTCTGCCAGATACTGACCAATACAGATGCAGATGCTCACAGCCGACCATTAGACTGAACACAGGGACCCCAATGGAGAAGTTACGGGAAGGACTGAAGGAGATGAAGGGGCCTTGTTGGTCATCAATGGGAGGGGAGGCCCTTGGTCCTGTGAAGGCTTGATGCCCCAGTGTAAGGGAATGCTAATGCAGTGAGGTGGGAGTGTGTGGGTGGTAGAAGAGCACTATCATAGAAGTTGGGTAAGGGAGGATGGGATAGGGGGGTTACAGAGGGGAAACCAGGAAAGGAGATTTGAATTTTTAAAAAGAAAAAAGAAAGAAATTCGCTCCAGGCCCAATGTCTGTCTGTCTGTCTGTTTCTCTCTCTCTCTCTCTCTCTTTGTCTCTCAGTCTCTGTATATCTGTCTCCCTATCTCTCTGACTCTGTCCTTTTCTGTGTGTATGTCCCTCTGACCCTGTCCATCTATCTTTGTGTCCTTCCCCACTTCCTGATTCCTACAGGTCACAAAGCTCTCAGTTATCACTTTATCTTCATGCCTGTCTGCTTCCAGTTATAACAGTTATAAGCTAACCCTCTGAAACTCTAATGCTTTCTCTTATAAGAGTTGCCTTGGTCATAGCGTCTCTTCATGGCAATAGAACACTAACCCAGACAACAGCATAGAGTCAAGAAATTATTGGCAACTCGGTAAATGTAATGCTTCATTCTTTAATGTAAGACATCTTCAGGGCAGGCACATACGCTCCTGAGTGTGAAGTCCTTATCCCAGCAGGGCTGTGCACATGGGTCTAGCCTTGTGTGGTAAGGAAGGAGGCTGAAATGATGGCAGATCACATGCACAGTGGGAGGAGCTGGTGGGGAAAGTAGGGCAGGCCTCCAGGGCCAGGGCACAGCTCAACTCACGCTGTTCTTCCCATTCACGCTCCTCATTCTCATTGCCTTGGCAGTGCAGCTGGGCCTGCTTCAGGGTCCAATAGAGTTCCTTTGCCCTCTGCTCCTCTTGGAGCCGAATCTGTTCTTCCCCTCGCCGCCTCTCTTCTTCCTCTTTCCTCTGAAATATTATTGAAACGGAATGGCATTAGAATGGGGAACCTGTCTGTGGGATTAGAACGGGAATTGCAGTGGGATCAAACTGAGCTGCCGGGAATAAAGTGGCCAGCAGTGACCAACCGTTCCGCTCTTGATCACTACGCAACTGAAATGTGACAGTCACACTGGGCAAGAATTGAATGGATCAGTATATTGATGCAAACTTTATTTGCTGTTTTGCAGTACTGGGGACTGAACCTAGACTCTAGATCAGCAGTTCTCAACCTCAACCTTCCGAATGCTGCAACCCTTTAATACGATTCCATATGTCATAGTGACCATCAACCATCAAATTAGTTCCATTGCTACTTCATAACTATAATTTTCCTTCTGTCGTGAATTATAATGTAAATACTTGTGTTTTCCTACAGTCTTAGGTGGCCCCTGTGAAAGGGTCATTTGACTACCAAAAGGGTAAAGACCTACAGGTTGAAAGCCAGCCCTCACTCTAGAGCCTCGTGCTTGTGAGGTCACCTGCCCATCACTGTGACATCCAGCCCAGCAAAGTTTAAACTCGAAAGCTTTCTACAAAGCTAAGAGGACTCAGCTGTCCTCAGACTTGCTTCCATTAGAGGTCAAGAAAAAGTACAGGTAAAGAGGGTTGAGCCTGGTCTTTCTAAAGCCTGTCCATCTGGACACAGGGTGGTGGCTTGACCAATCTGGGTACAGTTTTGACAAGACCACAGGTTTTTCACCTCTACTTATCACTACTGTTTGTCCATTTAATTGGCCTATTGAGGATGAGTGGTCAAGTCTAATTTGGTAGAGCTGCAAGGCTCTAGTCTTAATAATTCTGAAAATAGTAGTACTTAGTGAATTAAAGTGAACAAAATTGAGATTGTGTGTGAATTGTTATTCAATATATTATGGAAAGATATCAACATGTATAACTGTGTTTCTGACATAGCTTGTTAATGATAATGAGTTGACCAGGAACTCCAGGATTCATTTTGTGGAGTTAGCCTAGCCTGGAGCCCAGTGGCTGAGCCCCAGTTCCAAGCAGGTAGTCTGATAAGCAGACACATCCTGCTGGCCAATATAGTATTTTTTTTTCACAAGTTTACAAGAAAATCAATCAGTTTCTGGGACAGAGCTAGCAAGCTGGGTTTAGGTGGCTCTAGTTGATAATAAAGACAACACCCTGAAAAACAATTCATCACCTTCCCTGTACACCCTGGAAGCAACCCTAGCTATCATCCCACTGCTCCAGATTCAGAGCTTTACTTAATATCTTTCTTTCCTACCCATCTCTCTCCATTCTGCCTGATGGCTCAGGCTTTTCCTTTGTTACTTCCCATTTCTTTCTGGTCGGGATATTTTTTCATCTCACCCACACCCCTCTTGTCCATGTGGTTTATACATTTTTTCTAGCTTTCAGTACTATTCTAATGAAGAGGGGGGAAAAAAGGCAATGTAGCTGTAATTTTTTTATTATTATTATTATAAGTACCCTGTAGCTGTCTTCAGACAGTCCAGAAGAGGGCGCCAGATCTCGCTACGGATGGTTGTGAGCCATCATGTGGTTGCTGGGATTTGAACTCAGGACCTTCAGAAGAGCAGTCAGTGCTCTTAACCTCTGAGACATCTCTCCAGCCCAGCTGTAAATTTTTAATTGTGTATTTTTTTAAATGATATTTTGGAGCTGGAGAAATGGCTCAGCAGCTAAGAGAACTAGCTGCTCTTCCAGAACACTGGGGTTTAGTTCCCAGCACCAAACTCACAGCAGTCTTGCACTCCAGCTCCAAAGGATCTGATGCCCTCTCCTGGCTCCCATGCCACGCACATGGACACACAGACACACATGCAGGCAAAACACCCATACATACAGATAAAATAAAAACTAAAATGAAAAAAAAATGACATTTTGTTGTTGCTGTTGCTCTGAAATGGTTGAGGATTTTTCTTCAACTCAACGTTCAATTTGTGTTTCTAAAAATATCAAGACTCATTCTCTAAGAATTAGTGAGTACAGAAGCTATGTGGCTTTATTAAATCATTACCAAGTCCTTACTGAGCACCTATGACGCTCTCAGGTCTACTGCGGTGAAGTGTGAGAACTAAAGTCCTCACTCACTCGGACCTTGCCCCCTGGTGGTGAGAACACTAAACAAACAAGTGAAAGTCCAAGAAACTGCACATAAGAATGTACAGTGTGGATAACAGTATCTGCCACAGACTATGTGACCTATGGTATGAAGATCTGTCACAGGAAATGCCATGTAATCTGACAACCAAGTTACAAGCAAAACACGGCTAAGTGAGTACAGGAGAAGAAATTTTCAGACAGCAGAGCCACATATGTGAAAACCCATGTGTCACAATAAACACCAGCCTATTTGTGTACAAAGTTACTCACTGAGGCTAGGGTGGAAAAGTCAGAATCCTAAGGTGCATGTGTTTGAGAAGCCTTCTGATGCTCAAGAAGCCTGCTGTGAGTAGTAACATGCTGAGATTAAGGGAGCATGGGGCTAAAGGGCAAAACTCATGTATGCATATTAGCTGGGGGGGGGGAGGGCGGAGAGCAGCATTATGATGGATGGGACCTAGTGGTGTGACTGAAAGACAGCAGATTGAGAAGACTAATAAAGAAAGCAAAGGTTAAGATTATAACCTGGAAGAGAGGATGACTGTGAACAACCAGGAAGAGGGAGCTTTTAAGGCAGAGGGCAGTGAGCTGAAATGAAGCCTACTGAGACATGACAAAGATAAGAAAGCTCCCAGGGACAACTGGGTGTAGTCATTGGAAGTGACTAGAGATTGTGACGAGAGCAGCCTTCACAGAACAGAGGGATAGTTATCTAGACACCACAAAGAGAAAGAAGAGATGACCACAGACAGCCCATCAGGACATCCAAGATGAGAGAAATGTGGGCTTAAGATAGAGACAGGATGGCTTCTCAGCTCTTCGGCTCAGATCCATCAAAGATAGACATGGGAAGGATAGGTTAGATATATGGCTTTGACATGGGGAATTTTAAAGCAGTTCCCAACTGATGTAAAATCCAAAGCCATGTCTCCAATTCTAATGCATGATAAGCTGTTTTGACTGATGCTGGCACAGCCCTTCATATTTTACCCAATATATTTTGTTTTCTTCCTCCAGGGCTCCCTAATCTCTGACCATGGTCACTGTGTCACTCAGAACACAAGACACTAGCCAAAGCATCCTGCCACAGACACTTCAAATCTATCACCCACCCACAGGGGCCTTCCAGGAAGTCAGTTGACTCCCGTCAAAGCCAAGAATCTCATATATAAACTGTATTAATTCGCCGTTACAAAGCACACTGTCTGTGTGTCTTAAACAAGAGAGGGCTTCCTCACAGTTTTAGAGGTGGCACGTGCTAACACAGGTCAGCAGGGTTGATTCATTCTGGAGCTTCTCATTGGCCTGAAAGTGGCCACCTTCCCACTGCTTCACACTGTGTCCAATTCATTCTCCTTAGAAAGACACTAGTCATATTGTATTCAGGACCAACCAACACTAAAGATTGCTTGTAAGGGCCTTGCCTTCAAATACAGTTATGTGCTAAAGTACTGGGAATTTCAGACTTCAACATAGATGAAGAAGTTGTGGGGAGGAGGAGCGGGGTGGAGGTGTCAAGAGAGGTGGGCAGTGACAATTGAGTTGGGTCAAATGGCTGGGACTGGTGTGTGATAAATAAGCTGATTTCTCCACTTCAAATTACAAGGTAGAGTTTCTTCACCATCCAGCTGTGGGTAACAGGAGGCAGGATGTTAAACAACAGTGTCATTGTTCAGCTGTTTCTCCTCTTGAGAGTAGGACACTACCCAGGGAGCCAACGGTCTGCAAAAACCTTCCCTCTCAAAGGGAAACAACTGGTCATTTACTGTGACAAAGGCAAATCTCTTCACAAAGATGTGGACAACAAAAGAAAACAGTCTGTAACTACAAATCCACTAAATTGCATTTTTCTCCTCAAGGACTCACTAAAATGGCTCAACGCTCACAGCAAAAAATTACCTAAGCATTTTCATTGTTGTGGCAAGCACCTGAACTGTTGGCCCGGTCTGAGATCACTGAAGCAGCCAAAGGCCAACCCGACCAAGAAGCAGCTACACAAAGACATTCCACCCAGGAAGGACACAGCCTCCACTGGCTGCTCAGGCCCCTTGAGATTATTCCACCCTCCTTTCCTGATAAGTCATCAGTAGCAGCACACTGCTGAGACTTGGGCCTCCCTAATACCAATAGAAGATGTCAAGAGATAAATGCTTTTTTCTGTGTTCTTATTCCTACAATGCCACTGTTCCCTGTGAGATGCTACATTCCACAACAACAAGGCTGAAACCGTGTTGTTCCTTGCTCCCTCTCCAAGTCACAGGGCAGAGCTGGGCAGACAGTAGGTGTTCCCTAAATGCAAGTAGATTAATGAATAATAGGAAAGACAACAGCGATTATGATGATCCATGAGAGGGAAGAGGTGAGCCAGGCCATGTTGTCCTGTTCCTGACAGCCTACCAAGTTTTTATAAAGTTTTATTTATTTGTATTTTAAGTATGTGGGTATTTTTTTATATCTTCTCCTCACTTGGGTTCAATGCCTGAGGAAGCCAGAAGAGGGCATTGGATCGCCTGGAACTGGAGTTACAGATGGTTGTTAGCCACTGCATGGGTGCTAGAAATCAAACTCCAGTCCTCTGGAAGAGCAGTGTTACTGGGGCGGGGGGGGGGGAGAATGGGGGAGAGTCAGGGATGAGACAGGGGTTCTCTATGTGCCTCTGGCTATTCTAGAACTCTTTCTGTAGACCAGGCTGGCCTCAGACTCAGAGCTCAGCCTGCCTTGTGCTGAGTACTAAGATTAAAGTTATGGGCTACCACAACCCACCTGCAGCCAGCGCTCCTAATCTCTGAACCAAATTTTCAGTCCCGAAGAACAATTTTCAAGAGAAAAAAAAAAATGAGATGAAAAGTTTGACTACCATTTACGATCTTATTGGAATCAAGACCCTGATGTTTGGTGAAGATGCCATCCAGCCCCTAAAAGAAACTCTATCCTAAAAGTACAGAGCCAGGGGAAGAAAAACAGAATGGCCTCAAATCAGGAAAATGGGATTGACAAGGAGCTTGGAAGTTAAAAAGGAAAGTGAAGCGATCAGAGAAAGAGTTTAATTCTCTAGGAGGCTTCTTCTGTGATCTTGAGTAGGAGAAGCATATAGGCATGGCCTTACAGGTAAGAAGGGAGTAGCAGGCTACAAATAGTATCTGGCCTCAGTATCCCCTTTTTTTTTTTTCTAAAGAACCACTTTTATATGCATATACATTGCTCTCTCAAGGCATCAGTACATGAGATAAGGATTGGTTTGGGCTTTGTTTTGTTTCTATGTGCGTTTCCCCCTTATTTTTATTTTAAGTGTATAGTTATTTTGCCTGTATGTACATCTGTGTCCCACATGCATGGCAGCATCCACAGAGGTCACAGGATCCCCAAGAACTGGAGTTACAAACTGCTGTAACCTCCATGTGGGTACTGGGGTCTCTGGAAGAACGGTCAGCGCTCTTAAACTCTCAGCCATCTCTTCAGCCCCCAAGAGGATGGCTTTTTACTCCATGTGGTCTATGTTTGTTTCATTAATTGTTGCCAGGTACTAGGATTTGAAAGCAGGGCTATGGGCATGTTAGGCAAGTTTTCTACCACTGAGATACAGCTGAAGGCTGTTTGAAAAGCCAGAAAGCCTTTTTAAAACGGATTACTAATTTGTACTGTGTTCTATGCTAGCCTCCCGTTGCAACTGCATACGATTCTGAGGTTTACATTTTTTTTCCATTTCCTAAAGTAAATTTTCAGCATTGTCTTTACAACAACCTAGACAATTACAAGAAGCTGCCTACACCCGCAAAGCACACCATCTCAAGCAAGCCTCACCCCCTCCCTCAACCACTAGTTTCTCTGATTCTCTCCTCTCAATCCACTCCAACTCTCTCTTCTTCAGAAGCAAAGCCACGACATGGTTGACACATTCCCCTCCAGGTTCATTCCTTCCAAGTCTGCACCTGTATCCAACTTCCATCGTAGGAAGTTGCTGCCGGCTGCCCCTCCCTTGGCCTGGGACAAAGTCCTTGTCCTTGTCCTTTCTTTTCATTCTAATTCCACCACATCCTGTTAATGATACCACCTACCACCATTCTTTTCTGCCTGAGAGTCACTGCCTATCTCAACTTCACATCCTAACTATTGAAAAAATAAATCTAACTGACCTCTTTTCCTGAAGCTATAACTGGAAGTATTCTGTCACTAGCATCCTAAAATTAACCCAGCCATGCCCTTATGTACTAAGGCTTCACTTTTGCACATACTTTTAAAAGTAGAGTTCCAAGACTCTCCAACCTATCCTTTTGAGCAGACTGTGTTTTAGTATTGTCTAGGTTTTTCTTATTGAATCAGGGTATTTCCAGTTTGGGTTAAGATAAAATAAAGAGTAAACATCTTTGGACATCTTTCCTCTGTGCACGAGATACTTGGGTGTATTCTGCCTATGGCCCCTTTCAGCACAGCCCGCAAAAGAAGCAAGCTTCTACTTATACCTCTTTTAATGTTCATTTTGGGGAGCTGCTCAAAATAGTCCTATACCCTAGGCTACCCCGTTAAAAGCAAGGTCATGTGACTATGTGAAGGGTAGTAAAGCAGCCAGCACATACCAAATTCCTCCCAGTTCTGCCAGGCCACCCCAGGGAATGAGTTTAGCCAAGGGACTAACCTCGAATGATTCTGTGTGGTGCAGAATTGCTGTTGAGCGAAGCCCTGCCTGAATTATTAACTTACAGAATCCCAAGTGAATAAACTGGTGGTTGTGTTAAGACATTTGTTTTCTGGTAGGTTATTCTGCAGCAATAGAGAGCCCAAACGAGGGATTGATGTATCAGGTTAGAGACTGCCTTGGGTTATTTTTATCGTACCTGTTGATGTTAAGATTCCAACATTCAGAGAGTCTTGAAAATAGGAATGCAATAACCACTTTAATTTTCTTTTCCTTTCCTGGGAACTCAAGTACAAGTTGGATTTGGAGAAGTGATGAAGGAAGGGTAGACTCCTTTTTCCCAACATGCTATACCCAGAGGTATAAGGCACAGCAGTACTTTCATGAGTCTGGTTTGAGCAAGGGTAGAGAGCAGAGAGGGCCAAAGGTTGTCTGCTGGTGGAAGGGATAAGCCCATGATGGGTGGACCCAGAATAAGCTCTAAAGGATAGGTTGGCGAGTAGACCAGGCTACCTAGAGCCCATCTCCTATGTCTCACATTTCTGCAGCTTCTTGAAGTGAAGCCGTGCTAAATCAGCGTGCCTACTTGTATTAAAGTTTAAATATACATATTTAACATCTTCAGTTTTAAACTAAAGATATATACTTCAAAACCAGTATCTTCCTTGAAAAAGACACTAGGTACCTATGTCTGAGTCCTTGGGGGTCCTGTAGGCCTGGCCAAAAGGCCTCACTAACACCACTGTGAGCCCTGCCAGAGCTCCTCACAGTATATCACCCCTTCATCAATGAGGCTTTCAAGGAGACCATCAACCAGAGAATCTCTACCAATAACATGACCCCTCTGTGGTGGCCCTGTGTAGTGAACTCAAGGCCAAAATACAGTCTATAATGATCACTGCTCGAGATACAGAAAGAAATACTTTTCTTCCCCAGTCAATTTAAAACTAAATCATATATAAGCCTCCATAGTATAAACCTCTGTGCATACTTGCATTGGATAGGTGTAAAGTGGGGGTTTCAGGCACCAGATGTATGACAGCTCCAAGGTATGGTTGAGGAGAAGGTTTTTATGATGGATATGAGGTACAGTACAGCTAGAGGCAGAGCAAAAGTAGTAGACTGAACATGGACAGCAGAATGGACTGGGCCATGGGCAGGGTAGGGGACCAAGAGAGAGGGGCAAGAGAGCACAAGGCTGAAATGGCAGGGTTATATACAAATGAGAAGCTGGGGGAAGAGAAGCCAAGGGATGGGGCAGGGTGAGAAATGCTGAGAAGAGCCACAGGTACTGAGTGACGCTGGAGGCCAGCACACTTTGGTATGCTAAGAGGCAGCACAGTTAGCCATTTATCCTGAGTTTCTTTTGGACCTGACAGATAAGACATGCCTTATAGTTTTACTTTTTTTTATTTAAATGCACTTTATTTTTAGATGACCCACATGACATGTTTTTTTTTCCTTAAAAAAACAATGCCACCACTCCAAATAAATCACAGTCAAAATAAAAACTCAAGATGAAATCAGTCCCATTTGTCCTAAGTCCTGGTGGTTTATGGATGGTAAGCAGCAGCCAATTATGGTGACAGGTAATAGATCCAATTTGTTAACATTTTTCCATCTCTAAGCCATCCTTAAAGAAAATCATGAATGGAGTCACACTATCGTCACGGTAGTCCAGGAGAGCATATAGTTTTACCTTGAACTGAAATAGGTATAGTAACAATTGAAGGGCAGTGCCCTTACTCAAAGGAAGTGCATGCAAACAAGCTTAGAGCCTTATCAGGCCATCAGGAAAACTCTAACCTCCACTGTCTTCTTGGAATATAGCCACATGCATATTGTAGACAGTGACTATTATACTACAGTGTAAACTGAATAGTGTGACATAGACAGTATAGCTCCTATAGCCTAAAAATATTACCTGGCGATGTTCAGAAAGTTCTTAGCTGACACTTGGGCTAGAGTGTCATCTACATGACCTTTTTAAAAATTGTTTAACAAATCAATGACAAAAAGATACACAAGTGTACATATAAATAAATTTCTCTGTATACACGCATGCACACACATATGTGTCTATGTGTGTCTATGTGTGCATATATACAGACATGTACAGATATATGTGTAATGACATGCATATATATGTATATATCCATATGTATGCATATTTATGAAAGAAACAGTAAATTTTGGCAAATATTATTAATAAATTTAAGTGAAAAGTGTATAAATGTTTATTTTTTCTCCAGTCTTTCTGCATCTTTAAAATTGTTCATAAAATGATTAGACAGTGAATACTACTTTATTTAAAAACTTTAAAACCTCTTCTCAAAATATAACTCAAAGCAAACCTAACAGTAACTGAAATAGATTTAAATACACTGTTTAAGCCCATGTGGTAGCACACATTTGTAATTCCAATATTCAAGATGCAGGTAAGAGAAGTTTGGCATGTGTTTAAGGCCAGCCTAGACCACATAGGGATACCTTGCATTAGAAAAATGTATGTATGTATGTATATGTGTTTATACACACACACTAAGGTAACCTCATTCAGAACAGCAAAAAAGTATTCAGCCTATCATTCAACTAAAAAGAAAGTGTAGAATACTCAAAAATTGTACCATGGTCCAGAAAATCTCACAGGTTAAAGAAGTTACTGAGACTTTTTGAATCAATGAAACCATTCACTTTTACAAATTTATAATTAACGTTAATACAAAGGGAAGCAACTTTGGATCACAAGAGACACAACACATTCCAGAAGAAGATTCTAAGATTCAGTATTTTTAAAAATGTTCACTTTCCATAAACATAGCTACCACTTAATGCAATCCCACTAAAAATTACCATCAATCAGTATTTGAAGGGAAGAATGGTAAGAAAGGTGTTCAAAACTTCTGTTGGTAGAAAAAAATAGGTTAGGTTATTAGCCAAAGACATTTTGCAAATGAAAAATGATGGTTTTCTTCCCTAAATATGTGCTTTAAAATATATTTTAAAGCTATGATAATTAAACAATTAGTCTGGAGTGGGAATAATAAATCATAGAGAAAAAAAATGAAGAGATCTGGGGGCAAGTCCAGTCAAGACAGCAGGCAAACGGAAAGGAAGAGGCTCAAGTGCGTGCTGCAATACAGAGCTGGGAAGTAAACGTCAAAGCACAATGCTACACTATCTCAAAACGAAGGAGCATCCACACAGAGAAACAAAGGCATGGAATGTATAAAAACAAATACAGTTAAGCCTTCTAGGCTTAAAGCCCAGATAAAGAAGAAGATTGGGGAACTTGACTCATGAACATTTTGAACTTCCATACATGTAAAGACACAATAACCCAAACTAGGAAGAGCAAGGATGGCTGAGGAAACTATCTCCACATCCCTACGACGTAATCACTGAGAAGAAACAGGCTTTAAAAGGCCCAGATGCTATGAAGACACTGACAAGCGGAATTCAAAGCTGAACTCCTTCCAAAGCTGTGCATGGAGTGACTGGACCAAGCTCCAGCTTAGCTTCCAGCTCGTAAGACGCCCTCCCTGGCATGAATCCAAGCCAAATGTGCAATGTGGTCTAGCCTGCACCTGACCGGGCTGTATGTTCTTAGGGCACCCCCTAAGGAACTTACCTTTGTGATAACATCTCTTCCATCCCAGAAGCATGTGTCTCGAGGCCCCAAGAGCTGTTCTTTGCACTGTAACCACCAGAAGGAAGGACAGATCCCAGCTACTAAGGAAGGACAGATGCCCCACTTCACTGCTTGGCCAAAGGAATGCAGCATCTAGTTAGATGCTGACTCTGACTGGCTTCTCCTAGCTTCTTCCCTTCTCTAACCGCTGAGAGCAGGCTCTCCCCTGACCTGTCTGACAGTGCTTATTCCCATAAATCACCTCTGCAGACACTGAGGAATTTCAGCTCCCTCTCCTGCTTTCAATAGTTACCAGAAACAAACATGTTTTTTTGTTTTGTTTTGTTTTGTTTTGTTTTAAGTTTTGCTTTTGGCAAACGTTGAATATGAAGCCCAGGGCCCTATACATGCTGTATTCTCAGCCCCAAACTCTGTTTTCTTTTCTTGACTAATGTCCAGCTATGTTTGATTTCAATAATACAATTTACGAAACAGTACAATGTGGGAATTGATTATGATTTTTTTCTGCTTATCTGTGTTTTTTTGTTTTCTATTAAATAAATGTATTCCACCCATATTATTGCAATAACAAAAATAATGTTTTCAGGTGATTTAAGCTCCCAACCTGTTGTAGTTTCCATTCTGTCGCTGTGATAAAATACTCTGACAAAAGCAACTCGGGGAAAGGAGTTATTTTAGTTCATAACTGTAGGTTGCAGTCCATCATTGTTGTGAAGTCAAGGCAGCAGGAACTCAAAACAGCCATACCCAGTCAACAGCAGAGAGGAGAGGAGAGAGGAAGAGAAAAAGAAAAAGAAAAAGAAAAAGAAAAAGAAAAAGAAAAAGAAAAAGAAAAAGAGAAAAACCTGAAATAGTCTATGTTTTTTACTATTTTGCCAAAAACAAGGTGATTTCTCAGAGAAGTTTAGCAAGCAGCTCAGGGTCACAAAATAGTAATAGAGCTGGAAGTGAGTTCTAGCTGATCTGGTTGGAAGCTCGTTCCTGGGGCCTCATTTCACAGCATTCTCCGTTTGGGGCAGAGAAGGCCAATATTCTGTTCTTGACTCTGTACTCAACCCCTGTCATATGTGGCCTTGGCAATTCCCTTTTCTTATGTGGCCCTCACTTCCATCTTCTATGCAACAAAAAGAAAATGGGCCTAAGGTGCGTCAAGTTCCTTCCTGCACAGGCACACCAGATTTCTGTCTTGTAATGCACCTAAGACAAACCAATGGCCAAGAACAGATTCAAACGAGAGAGTGGCCACCCTGAGCTTGGAGGCAAGCACAGGTGCCCCTCATGCACACCCACCTTGAATTCCTCGTGTATCCGTTCCTCCAGGATTTTAGCAGCCTTGCGGTCCTCCATCTCCACTTTCCACCTCTCTGCCAGAATCCGAGCTTTCTCATTGGCCAAGGCATCCCGGAACTTCTTGGTGATCTCTGCTTCCTTCTGTCTCCTTCCAAGAGAGCAGCAGCAGGGGGTAAGTTTGGTGAAAAACTAGAAGGTGATGACTCGGTGTAACTTCACATAAAAGCAACAGGCAGGCTTCCTTTGGTGCACAGAACAGCAAAGACAAAGATCAACAGAACTCAACATGGTAAAGCAGGGGAGAGATGACACTCTTGTAGGGAAATTGTCAAAGAGCAGCACCCTTCTGGAAGCCGAGACACGAAAGAAAGTCCCACTTCTTACTCAAGTAGAAGATGGTGTATATAGTGGATGCTCAGCAGAGGTTTATAAAAGAAATGATATGCAACTTAAATGTCTATCAAAAACACAAATAAGCTGCATTCCTGTGTAACAGAGCACTACTTGAGAATCAGCACCGGGATTTGAGCTGAGGATTTGTCAAGGTATAAATAAAGTCTTTTTTGTCTCTTACTTGTCTCTTACACAGTCCTCATGGTGAGCTTGGGTGATGGGGTGGGGGGGTGCTCGTCAACTCATTCTAGTCTTCAGTCTTCTTGACATGTTTTTACAGTTTCACAACTAAAACACCATCATTCAAACTTGATGGTGGAATATGCTGGAGACACCTTTACATGGATTTCCAAGTTTGACAAGAAAAAAAAAAATTAAGTTGTTGATAGAAGGAGTCTGACTCTAAACTTTCCTGCAGACTCAGCTGTTCTTCTACTGTGAAAATGTAAATAATGTGCAGAGAAACAACACATAGCCAAGGTGAAGGCCTAAGGGCAGACCGCCCCGGAGAGAACTTTGCAGAGTGGCTTGGGCTATGGAAACAGTTAAGTTGGTAAAGGACTTGCCATGTGAGCACAGGAAATGAATTCAGATCCTTAGCATCTTCATATAAATCTGGATGCAGCAACACATGCTTATAATCACAGCAGTTAAGGAGAAAGAAATGGAAGAATCCATACAACTCACTGACCACACAATTTAGCTGCATTGGTGAGCTACAGGTTCCATGAGAGAACCTGCCTCAAAAAAGTAGTGTGGAGAGCAACAGAAAAAGACATCTGACATTGACCTCTGGCTTTTACAACACATGTGTGTACATAAACAGAGGCACATGAGTACATGAACATGCCCTGCACATACACACACACACACACACACACACACACACACACCATGCTGTTCACACCATTCCAGTGAATGCACACTTCATACATAGAGAAAGGGGTGTTAGGTTTTTAGGTCATATCCCCAACAGGAAAGAACTGAGGTCCCAGATTAGCTGGCAGCTGGGTCTAACACTTGAACCCACGAGGTTTACTGATGGAAGACTCTGAATGTCTTGGTCACGTGATCTTTACAGAACTCAGCACAGCCAACCATTCATCAGCACCTCATTTTTCCACTTCTGGCTTAGATCTCCCCAAGGCTCCAGGGTCAGGCTCTACCCAGCACCCTCCCAGCCAGCACCTCTCACCAGAGCTCTTCAGCCTCTTTCTGTGCTTGCAGCCGGGCCCTCTCTGCAATCAGTTCTTCAGATATCTCTTCATAGGGCTTGTCTCCAGGGCCTTCGCCCATGACCCACACCCAGACCTCACCATCTGCTCCCAGAAGCCACTGGATATGCTTGTTGTTCGCTGCCTCACAGTGGAAGGAGGAAGAGAGAGAAAAGAAGAAACACAGAGTTTCCAGTTAAAGAGCAAGCCAGCCAACCCAGTGCTAGTGCATGTTCTATAGTTATCACACAACTCAATAGAGCAACAGTGGCCTGAATACAGGTTCAAGAAATTCTCTTACATCATTCCCTTTAGGCAGCAACACACAGCAAAGCCAGCACACAAGGCTGGAGTCAGAGGTGAGCTTTCATGAGGTCCAGATCAACAAAAATATCAAGGGACAGAAAACTATGTGTGCTATTCCTGGATTGGAGGCAGTTGGGTGCCAGTGAGCCTTCTCTGGCCTCTTGTGTTCCTATCCACTGACTAGAAAGAAGGAATCCGAAATGGTAGAGTGGCAAGACGAAGCAGCCTGGAACCTGGTGTCTCTGTGATATACATCATGCTGTAATTTGAGCAAGAAATGAACCTTTGCTAGATACAGCCACTGAGAGCCCTTAGTTTGCCAATAACAGCAGGCTCCACTGACGGCTGTGACTAGACCAGCAATGTTCCATGGTGACAGGGTTGCCACAGCAATAGAAACCCTGCATCTGGCTTTAGCAGCTGGGTAAGTGATACCTAGCAGGCCAAACAGCTGGAGGTCCAGGCATGCAGGAACAAAACAGCTGGTAGAAATGACACAGGCTCATTAGAACTTAAAAGGCAGACTCTGTGGTTTCTGAAGTAGGAAGTTAGAAGTGAAACATTAACAACATATTTTAGATGCATTTGATACACTGTTAAGAGAGAAAAAAAAAAAACAAAATTCAAGAAGGAATCAAGTGCTTTGCAGGGAGACGTGAAAGAGAAAAAGGAGAATACAGAAATATGGGATTAGAAATAAATCAGGTTCCAAATTGTAAGAGATGAATTTGGTATGGTGGTGAATGCCTGTGATCGCAGCACTCTGTAGGTTGAGGCAGGAGGATCATGAATTCCAGGCTAACTGGGGGCAATATAGTCTCAGTCTCTCTCTCTCTCTCTCTCTCTCTCTCTCTCTCTCTCTCTCTCTCTCTCTCTCTCTCTCTCTCTCACACACACACACACACACACACACACACATACTGCAAAAGGTGAAATTTTGAAGAGTTTTTTCTGTCTTGTTGAATGGGATTCCTGAGGACGCAGAGCACAGCAGCTGTAAGCATGTGCTCTCTGCTCTCCACCACAGCAAGAAGGAGCGGTCAGAGTGAAGAAGCAACCTATGAAGGGAGAAAAGGATTCCTGCAAACCATACACTTTATTAAGGGTTGCCACCCAAATACATAAAGAATTCAAACAACACTGTGTAAAAAAAAAAATCTGTTTTCAAATGGGAAAGGAGCTTGAATAGATATCTCTTAAAAGAATACATACAAATGGCTAGCTGTTAGAGAAAACATTCAACCTCATTAATCATCAGAGAAGCTCAAGTCAAAATATTGTGGGATATCACTCCATGCCTGTTAAAAGGGTGAGCTGCAAATATATAAAGCTAAAAATCCTGGGTACAGGGGTTATAGCAGTGTGTTCTGAACCTGTGGTTCATGACCCCTTTGGGGGTTTGAATGATTCTTTCACAGGGGTCACATATCAGATATCCTGCATTTCAGATATTTACACTGGGATTCAAAAAAGTAGCGATAAAAAGAATTCTATGGTTGGAGGTCACCACCACATGAGGAGTTAATACATTGATAGCATTAGGATAGTTGAGAAGCATTGGGCTGGAGAGGATGGCTCAGTGGTTACTTGTTGCTCTTACAGAGGACTTGAACTCTACTCCCAGTACCCAGATGACAGCTCACAACCGTCTGGATCTCCAGTTCTGGAGAACCTAACACCCTATTCTACCCTAGTAGGCACTGTGTACATGTGGTGCACAGATGTAAGAGAAACACCCATATACATAAAGTAATTTTTTTTAAAATAAAAGCTTAAGGTCCACAGAAGTAAAGGGACATTTGTACTCTGGTGTAAGAATGTGAATTAATGCAGCCATTACAGAAAACAATACAGAAATTTCTCTGAAAATGGATATGTGTGTATATCCAAAAGAAATGAAGTCATTCTGTCAGAGATGTCTGCACACTCATGTTCATTGTGGCACTGCACACAAATGACATGGAATCTACCTGTGTCCACCAAGAGACATACACACTTTAAAACAACTTAAAAATAAAAAAGAAAGAAAGAAAATGTGATACATGAGTATGGTTAAAATATTATTTGGCCCTAGAAAAATGGAAAATCATATTATTGTCAACTATATAGGTGAACCTGAGGGGCACTGTGATAAGTGAAGGAAGCCAGACACAGATACACAAACATCATATGAACTCACACACATGTGGAATGTAAAGCGGGGAGAAGGATCAGAGAGATGCTGACATAAATACACGCGTCTCTAGATGTATATATGGGCAGCACTAGCTGGACCTAGTGGGTTATTTAAAAAACCAAAAACATGAAGTTAGGAAGGGATGTGCTAGGGGCATAGAAGGAGCTGGCGGAGAAAATAAGGCGCATGATGCTTCATTGTGTACATGGATGGAATCTCAAAACAAATTTAAAGCTCACCAGTATCTATCTCATTAATATCTATCGCATTAATATGCAAATCTCCTCTTCTCTTTAACAAATGAAAAAAACTTCATGTATACCAAGATTTGTTTTAAAATAAGTTCCTTTGTGATTTATTATCTTTAAAAATAGGACTTGGTCTTGCACTTTTTTGTAAATTTATTTAATATCCAGCCTAACTGAAAGCAAAAGTGGTTCTAATATCTTCTCCTGAGTTCACTCTTTCATGAGAGATAATTTTTATTGAAGTATATAAAAGAATCATTCACATGTACTTGGAAAAAAGAAGAGTGGAGAAGATCTCATAACTTTTCCCCAGGTAGTCATAGATACTGTATAAAGTCTCAAATAAATAACGGATACCTTGCTTGTTTGTTTGTTTGTTTGTTTGTAGATAAAGTCTTGCTATGTAGACTAGGCTTGCCCAGACTCATTTTATAGCCCAGTGGTTTTGATTGTATGATACTCCTCATGCCTCAACCCCTTCAGTGCTAGGTTATAAGCATGTACCACCATGTCCAGTTAGTAGAAGATTGTTAAAGGTTAGTTACAACATAAAATCTAAACCATACCAATAAGGCCACTGAGCTTTTTATATTAAAAGCCATTCATTACAATGACATAAAGATGTTACCATAAGGGATGTTGGGTGGGAATGTTAGAGGAATTCGCCAAGCTTGCAATTCTTCTAAAGTAAGTCTGAATTACTGCAAATAAAAGGTCTAAAGGTTTTTCACAAGATTTTACATCTGTTTTATTTTGGGGTGTGTGTGTGTATGTGTGTGTGTGTGTGTGTGTGTGTGTGTGTGTGTGTGTGTGTGTGTGTAAATGGGAGTTATAGGTGGTTGTGATCGGCATGATATGGATGCTGGAAACCAAACCCTGGTCCTCAGAAAGAGCTGCAAGCACTGGGTCATCTCTCTAGCCACAAGCAAGTGTTTTGTTTGTTTATTTGTTGTTATTGTTTTTGTTTTTGGAGACAGGATCTCTCTATAGAAGTAACAATGGCTGCACTGGAATTCACTGGGTAGAGCAGGCTAGCCTCAAAAATCACAGAAATCTGCCTGCATCTGCCTCCTGAGTGCTAGGATTTAAAGCATACTTTTGTACATGCTAGTTTTCCCAGCTACAAGGGACGCAGACGTGGGAGAATCAGTATTCAAGGCCAGCCTGGCTACCACACAAGAAGGACAGACAGACAGACAGACAGACAGACAGACAGATCTCCCCCACTGGTTCATATTCTACTGTGAACAGTACTCATACATGACTTTGATACTTTGCTCATTGGTTCTTTGGAAAACAACATCAAACATCTTCCAAATAAGGGTTTTATCTTACAGTATCAGAAAAGTTGAATTTGCAAATGCCATCATGATCTTATGAGGCAAAGGATTTCTCTTTGGGCAACTTGCAAGTTCATTGTAGCAGAAAGACATTTTTCAAAAAATTTAGCCTTTTTGCTTGAAAGCAGAAATTTTATCACCGATGTAAGCTTTGTCAGTTCCTTTTCTTGAAGTAACAGATTCTCTTTGCTCATTTTTAAGTAGTCATCTATGAAAAATACATAAATCATTGCCTGGCAACCTTTTCTTAAATAAAAACAGGAACCATGACAGAGGCTAGTTTATCAAATTACTGAAACAAGCATACAACTTTTTTTCAAGATACCCCTGCATCCGGCAGCAGGAGCAATGCTTTCCATGGCCATATCATTTGTCACATGATAAAATGTTTACTATTTCATAGTGGAAAGAAGCCATCATTCACTTGTACAGAATGATGAAAAATACATTGGCCACTACCAGTATGTGCTGGTAGATTTCCTCACTGCGTTGGTTAACTTTCCATCACTGTGACAAATTCCTAAGCTAGTCAACTAACAAAGAAGAAAGGTTCATTTGAGTTTACTTTGTGGATTTCAGCACATGTGAAAGCAGACCCAGTACAGGATATCACACCACGGTGAACTCATACACCCAAGCAGATGTGTCATGACCAAGAGAGGAAGAGAGTAATGTCCCATAATCCCTTCTGGGAATAGACGCCCAGGGACCAGGGTCGCTTTCTACCAGACCAGCAGTACCAGAACTTCCAAATAGCACCAAGCCTTCAATGTGTGAGGCTTTGGGAGACATTCCAAATATTAAATGAGGCACCCCCTATTGATTTTACAGCCTCAGTATGAGTATGGTTAAAAGAAGCATAGTTTTAGCCAGGTATGGTGGGACATGCCTTTAATCCCAGCACCCAGGAGGCAAAGGCAGGAAAATCTCTGTGAGTTCAATGCCAGCCTGGTCTACAAGCAAGTCTAAGACAGCCAGGCTACACAGAGAAATCCTATATTGGAAAATGGGGGGTGAGGAGTGTTGGGGAAGAACATATAGACCATTCCAAAGGAGTCTCAAAATTTTCCAAGATTCCAGAAACCACACTTTGAGAATAATTCCATAATATGACAGCTCAATTTTTTTATACTGATTAAAGGGGGGGAACTGATACCTGGGATACACAAAGAATTCCTGTAAATGGCTGATAGACATATCAAAATACTTAATTTCACTACCAATTAAAAATACAGTATCCAAACAGGAGTAAACTGTCATTTTGCTCATACAACACTGAAAAGCACAGAAAGGTGGGATGGTTTCAAGAGTGAAAATATTCTTAAAATTCTCTCAAAGGAGAAAACACAGGCACAACCATTTTTTATTATTTATACCCTCAAATGATTTTAATGAGAAATTTTTAAGTATTATTCTTAAAGACATGATGTGGACCAGCAAAACAGCTTAGCAGGAAGGTTTAACCTGATGGCCTGAGTTCATTCCTGGAGACTCACACAATGAAATGAGAGAACTGACTCCTACGAGTTGTCTTCTGACCTCTATACATATATGATGGCACATGCATACACACACACACACACACACACACACACACACACACACGACTAATACTATAATAACATAGCTTGCCACAGACACTAGGCATTCATAAGACAGATAATAAGAAGAACTGGCAAAAATAGAGAAAAACACATCCACTGTGACTGCTGCTTGGAGTGTAGGTTACAAGATACCCCAGTGATCCAACCAAAAGAAATGAAACCATGTTTCCAAGCAGAAATGTCCATGTGAGGCCAGGCACGGTATCACACATATGTAAAGCCAGTACCTGGAGAGATGATGCAGGAAGATCCCTGTGAGTTTGAAGCCAGCCTATGCTGTATATTAAAGTCATATCTCAAAAAGAACAACCAATCAGCAAACAACTTTGTGCATAAACGTTCATAGAAGTATTGCTCACAACAGCCTGAAAAGGGCAAATAAGCCATTCGTAACAGAATAACGAATCAACAAATATGGCCATGGAGTAGGGGGATATACCTAGAATCCTGGGACTTGGTAGGCTGAGGCAGAAGGGTCATTAGATGCCAGCCTGACCTGCATTAGCCAGGTCTCTTCTTATTTAGAAGAACAAATGTTCTAAAAGACCAAATTGATCCAAACCTTCGATGCTACCTTAAATTCCCAGCATAAAGGATGATTCTAAGACTTGGCATAATAAAAGAGCTGTAATAAAGAAAGAATATAAACCTTGGAAAAGAACAAAGTTGGGCCGGGCATGGTAGCGCACGCCTTTAATCCCAGCACTCGGAAGGCAGAGGCAGGCAGGCGGATTTCTGAGTTTGAGGCCAGGCTGGTCTACAAAGTGAGTTCCAGGACAGCCAGGGCTATACAGAGAAACCTTGTCTCGAAAAACCAAAAAAAAAAAAAAAAAAAAAAAAAGAAAGAAAGAAAAAGAACAAAGTTGGATGACCTATATATTTACAGCTTGAAGTTCACTACAAAGCAACAGTTTTCAGATTTACTAGAAAGCCACAACCACTATGGTGTTTATGTTAGGATAGACACCTACACTGGTTAACTAGCAGAGTCCAGTCATGGAGCTACACATGCTTATTTGGCCAATGGCTTTTCAACAGCAGCGCCAAGAAAATGAAATTTTAAGAGGATTTGTTTTCAACAACAACAACAACAAAAATACTGCTAAACTAACATTCAGATGCAAAAATAAATTTTTTCAACTCTTAACTTACATTGCACACATGTTCACATTTAAGCTGTCAAAGAATTAGTGTGTGCACTCAGGGTCTCCTCCAGATAGAAAGGTGCTTTGTACTTTAAAATGCTGGGAAGCCGAAGATTAAATACAACTGATTGGCCATGCTCCCTCCAAAACCTAGCTGCCTGAGCAGTGTTTCCAGGAGGGGTACTGAAAGATTTCTCATCTCCTTGATGGGTCTGCCCTGCATTTACAAGGCACCAACTTTGTCTTTGGATGTTTTCACCAAGGTGTTTTTACTGATGCAAGAATGACATCAGGAATCCTAGTCAGCCTGAATGGTCGAAGGTATCCAATCAGCTATAAGCCTTGGGAAAGGAAGAGGAAAACCAAGGTTTCCCCAAGAAGACTATAACCTAGAGCTGCTGCCTGAGTTTCAAGGCCATAATTGTTAGACCTACCTGTGAACCCATTTCTTAAAATAAGTTGTAAATACATTCCCATTCAAATGGTTCTGTATCTCTGGAGAATCCAGACTCAGAAATATGCTAACTAGCTGACCATGAAATGACTGAATCATACCTTCTAGGCAGTAAGGAACCAGGAGACACTGGGGACCACAAGATACCGTGCATAGCTTACCCACCATGTCCACGCACCACTCCAAGGGTAAAAACATGTGTGGCTTTATAACATCTCTCAGAGAATCCTGCAGGTAGGTGGCCCCAACAACAGGTGTGTTCCCTGAATGTAGGTGTCTTTTGTTCTAAGCTATCAATTTGATCTTCTAGGAAAACAAAAATAACTTGATGAGATGTAAAAGCAGTATTGTTAAGCTACTGCAAATCAATATCTTAATAGCATATTGGGTTTCATTGGGGCCATCTCGTTTCACCTTCCCCATGAGGTCAGGGCAATATGCTCTATTGTCATCTTCAATTGTCACAGACACTTGAATATCTTGCCTAGGCCAAATTAATATGTGGAAACCGTCACAGTTAGTGAGTGTGCAGAGCCAAAATTCAAACCAGTCACTGAATGTCACTCTGACATAAATAATACAAAGTCCTAGGACAATATAAACATCATGTCAGTAGTATAGCTTATTTTACGTTGTATTCCATACAGAGTTCACAGTTGGTTATCTAGGGCTCTCTCTAAGCTGTGATGATAATATAGTCCTCCAACCTAGCCCTGCCATTCCAACTCACAGACTATGTGGCTTGATGAAGGGAAATGTCTTAGGACTTGCTACAGTTATCACTGAGAAATTTACAGCATTCCAGCACCTCCAACTCTAACCCCTTATCTGGAATTTCTTAAGGACTAAAACAACAGAAACAGTATGCTAGTGAGAAGCTGGGGACCCTAATCTTTGTCCTGTTCCTTATTAGCACAGTATTCCCACTTAGGACAATGTCTGAGCACTAATCCTTTACTTTGACATAGGAGAGGGTTGCATATATTAAGAGACTAGATGTAAGTCTTCAGTATCTCACATATTCTAAACATCAGAATTCAACTTTGGCAACCAGAAAATAAGCACACTGATGAAATAGGATAAAGATAAATGATCCCTGATACTTAAGGTAATTTTGAAGTGACGTGGGAATGACTGATACGAAAACAAGCCCAAAGAATTTAGACCTCAAAGTCTAAAGTAAAGACCTATTTCCATATGGAAAACACCCCAAGAAGCATTGCAGATTCTTACAGGAGGAAATAACTAGAAAGCAATAGCGTTCACTACCCTGAGAGACAGAGAAGCGAGGCAGTCATCTGCAAGCTGCTACCTCGGCAGAGCTGGAGCTGAGACCTGGGATCAGATTACAAGGTGATGTAATCAGCTGGTTGCCTTTCCCAGGAACTGTCCCAGCTGACCTCCGGGTTGGAGAAGGAAGCAGGAGGTCACTCTTACGCCAGAGTCTTTGACACAAAGAAAAAGTAAATCTGGGCAGCCCGGTCCAGCAGCAAGCACTGGGGCTCTGTGCCAGCCAGAAAAGGCAGCTGCCACCATTCAGGAAAACAAATTCAAGTGCTCTACAAGAACAGCTTACACTTAAGCTCTGAGCCACCTCTCCAGATGCATTCTTCCTTTTTCCTTCAGTCTTGGATTCTATCCCATGGACTGGTGGGATACACATTCAGGGTGTGTTTTCCTACCTCAAAAAAAAAAAGAAAAGGAAAAAAAAAACAAAAACAAACAAAAACCTGTGAGACCCAGAGCAAGTGCTCTGCCCCACCTGCCCCACCTCTCTCTTAATATAATATTTGTATTACTTCAGGAATTTCATATCATACACATATAACACTTATTTCCTAGTCCTTCCATATCCACCTTCCATCCTGTGACCTCCTGCAAATATTTAAAAAAAAAGTCCAACTTGTGTTATCTATATACTCATTGTAGCATGGTCACACTTTCAGTGGTCTCCCTCTTAAATAGAACGGAGTTATTCCCCTGCACCCCGTCAGAAGCCAACAACTGTGGAGAGCTAATGTCAGCATCCTTAGCACACTTTTTAAGACTTCTCTTCCATGGCTTCCTAATTAGGGTGCTATTTTTTTTTCTTTCCCAGGTGTAGGGGAGTTGGGGTAGGGGTAGGATTGTCTCTTAAATGAATATAAACCCTGTCAAGTTGACATTAAGATTAGCCACCACAATCAGTGAGACTGTGCACCTCTTTACATCTTCATTGTGATTTAAAGTAGCCCTTTGTAAACTGCTTGTTTGGATATTTTCTTCCTTTTTCTCTTAATTGTCTTTTCCTAATTGATTTGGGAAACTAGCCTATATTTCCTGAATATTAATACTTCGTCTGTTCTATGTGTTATAAATCATTTCCCCCCATGTATCTTCTGTTTTGTTCTTTTAAGGTTTTTTTATTATTGTGCGTGCAGATGCCTGCATGTGTGTATGATCTCTGTGTAAGAGCAGTTGTGTGTGTGCCGGAGCATGAACAACGGAGGAGAGAGGACCACGTCTGGGGGCTGATTTTCTCTTCCCATTGTGTCTTGATGTATGGTCTCACTTGTTTCAGCCATGTTGCATAGCATACCCAGGGCAGCTGGACTAGTCTCCTATCTCAGCTTTCTACCTTGAAGTGGGAGTAACAGACTACAGATGCAAAAACACAGCACATGACTTTTTAATGTGGGCTCTAGGGGTTAAATTCAAGTTATCAGGCCTACACAAAATCTTCTACCCACTGAAGCATCTTGATGGCCTTTGTCTTTTTCAAAACTATCAAGGAGATAGTTTTTAATTTAATGATGTTTTTCTTTATTTTACATTTTTCTTTTATTAGCCTAATAGTTTTACTATTTTGTATGTTGGCTTCTACTTATCTTTAATGTGTCTTTTTAGGAGCTGAAGAGGTAAGTTAGTAATTAAAAGCACTGACTGGACCTAAGTTCAGTTCCTGCAAGGCAGTTCATGACCCTCTGTGACTCTAATCTCAGAGGATCTGATGCCTCTTCTGGCCTCCCAGGGTACTGCATCAGCATGGTACTACAGAGACATCAACATTCAGGCAAACGTTCATACACATAAAATAAAAATAATAACATCTCAAAAAATAAACAGATAAATGAAAGTCTTTTGTATACACAGAAAAAAAATATAGTAAAATGCTTGTACTGAATCAGAAAGAATAGAAACTTGAGTCGTAGCAGGTAGGCCAGTGCTCAGATCCCAGTTCCCCAACTGCTAAGCCTGCCTGAGATTCATCTGCCAAATTAAAATAGAGCCCAGTTCTCACTTTGTCAATTCAAAGACACACATCTTAACATTTCCGCAATCAAGATATGTCTTACAATCAACAGTGCATCATGACTTAATTCATAAAATGCATACGGGGCAGCTTCTGGGGAAGAAGGTAAGACTAAACAGGATTAGCACAGGCCTGGCAGGTCTTCCGTCAGGGTGAGTTCTTCTCAAGGAACACAGCTGCTATTGTTCTGCTGGCTCCCAGCACCCTTTGCTTTTGAGCTTCCAACATTCACTTGCTGAGGACCCCTTCATGATCCCCCTATCAAAAGCTCTCAGCTGACACTCCATATAGTGGGGTTCATGTAACAGGGGGTTCTGATGCTAACATCCCGTTCCCCAATTGGTTCTTGATTTGTCAGTAAAGAAGGCTGGGGGCCAGTTGCTAGTTGGAAGGTACAGGCAGGACTTCTGGGTCTCAGGAGAAAAAGGCAGATTCAGGGAAGGAGAAAGGATTTTTTTTTCTGCCATGCTTTGGAGGAGGAGGAACCCAGCAACCATGTGAGATCTTGGGGGAAACCCGGAGTCTATGGCTTCCACTACAGGCAGGGCTGGGTGTGACTAGCCCCTGAAGTTTAAGACAAGTGGAGAGACAGAGATAATAAATTGGCAAGGGCAAGCTTTTCCAGGCAGCAGATAGTAACATCCAGCAAATGTGCCTAGAAGGCAAGTTGTAAAGGAACAAACTGTGTGTGTGTGTGTGTGTGTGTGTGTGTGTGTGTGTGTGTGTTTTATCCTCAGATTCAAGGGTCTCAAGTAGAACCTAGTAGCGTGGTCACCTCCCAGAGCAAAGGCAGGTAGAACAAAAGGGAAATGGGGAGGGGCCAGTAGTGAGGCTGGACCCAGAGCTAAAGGTGGTACCTTAAAACTACACGCAACAGATTCAGACTATCTGGATCTTGAATTTAAGGGTTCCACACAAAGTAACTCTTTATCTATAGCTTCAAAAAGTGTACCTCATCCTTGGGGTTACCCACTCCTGTCAGGTACCAAGAGCTATCACCACATTCCCTACAGATGACTACATACTCCTTCACAACAGGAGTTCTGCACTTCTATTGACCCTCTCAATGCCTACCTGGTATATCTAGAGGGTTGTAACTTCTGAAAGGCTGGCAAGGAGGTAGAGGGCTGTGGACCTTGGTGATTTTTGACAAATGGGGCTGCCTCAGGAAATTTGGAGAAGGCAAAACAGGAATAGAAATGAACCAGTTGAAAAGGACTGGAGACCATCGGCTGGTGTTGTGTGTTTAGGGGAGGCACAAAGAATTCTGCATGCTGGCCCATTAGCTACTCATAACCACTTATACAGGAAGATAGTTTTAGCAACTCTCTCTCCCAGTACAGAAGAAAAACTGAGCTGCAAGAGGGAAGTGATGTGGCTAGTGATGCTGAAACTGTACCACTAAGATGCTAACTCACTGGCTGCTGTCCCACCATCGTGGCTTTGGTTTTAGGACAGAATATGAACCACAAAGTGAGTCTCTATCAAAGTCAATGTCAAGAGCCTGGTGGAACAACAACTCATGGAAGGCCCACTAGATCTCACAAAACAAACAGGAACAGCACATAGGTCCCGCTATATCACAAACTATCAGCAAAATGCATAAACATACACAAATCTTCAGACTGCCTTTCAGAGATCACCAGCTTTGGTCCATTGCTCTGACCATGCCTAGGAACATTCATAATTAGGATCATTCCAGGCCATAGGCTACTCCTACTATTCTCAGCAGATCACAGCAGTTCTCTGTGGTGTATGTCCCATGCCCATCATAAACTATGTCTTCATTTCACCCACAAGAATGTTTATCAACATCCCAAAGAGCAAAGGAGGTCTTCTGGGAAGACTGAACTTCTTCCCATTTATCCTACACATTGAAAATAAACTTGCAAATCACACTAGGAGTGATGATGGCTTGAGAGACACAGAAAAAGGTTAAGTCTAGTATTCTAAGCTACTCCTCTATCTTCCAGACTCTAGAATAACTGAGGTTGACCAAGCAGAAATGTCTTTCTCCTGTACCGCTAAATCAGGAAAGAACAGAGATGAGTGTAACCTGCTTCTTGTGCTATGTGCCTATATGGTGAAGACACTTTTTGAATTCTCCCATTACTGAAAAAAAAAAAAAAACTTTGTTACTCCCATTGTAAGGTGAATTCCAATGTTATCCCAGTAGGTGATAAAATCCAAGTGACCAAGTGACATGGTTCCATCCAGGCAATAAATATTTTTAAATTGCAACAACACAACCCAAGAGTAGAAGGACCGAGACAGTTATGCTCTTAAACACCTCAAGAACTTATCTCTAGCCCCAAGGAAGTGGGAGGGAGCAAGATTCCCAACTTGAAGTTTTTGTTTCACCAAGAGAAACAAAGAGAAAGGGGGGATTGCACAGATCCTACGAACATTAGAGTGGGTGCATGAAATCTTGCAGAAGCATAGTTATGACACTATTCCAGAGTCTCAAGGTGACAATATGACTTCCCATTGAACAACAAGGGATCAACCACAAAAACTGACGCTACTGAGTCACTGAACATAAACAGTTAACCTGACAGTGGTCGCGTAGACTTTCAATCTGTGGGGTTTCCTTCTGCAGCATCTGGATCAGGAGATGGCTACAAAGGAGTATCTCATAGTGAGAAAAACGATGTATGTGCCCAATGTCCTCTGCTTTCCCTTACAGTAGAGTTCTAAGCTGTCATTCCAGGACATTTCTGTGGTGGTCCCAACTGTGTGTCTGAGAGTTGGGAAGGTCACAAGGTTTTGTGAACTAGAATGATCTATGATCCCTGGGTTTACTCACAGTCTCATCAAATATAACTAGAGAAAGGCCAAGGCACACTTTGCCTCAGCCTGCCATCAGAGTGTGACCTGAGCTCACAGATGGTAAATTCGGGTCTAATAGAGACTGGGAAATTTTCCCAGTAAAGAAAGAAGCTCAATGGGGACAATGGCCAGAAGGAATGTAATACCATTTTCGGTTGAGCATGCCTGATCAATGTTGTACAGAGAGATCCCAAGAGGCCAGAATACATCTCCACAGGGACACAGGAGATATGCCAGGCAGAACAAATTAGGAGAATGGAGACTGGGAAGGTATGTGCATATGCAGGGAAGGAAAAGACCCAATGGATGGATGTTTCTACTTTGAGCCACCACATAGATGCCTTGCATGATACCTGGCTCCTGGTACTTGCGTCAACTGTGTACACTATAATCTTTCTGTTCAAACTTGCAAAGGCTAAATTCTATGCAGTCCGTCAGTGTAAACCCTTGGGATAAGTGATTGAATGTGTAAATGGCTAGACAAGAGAATGAGTGACAGATTGTTTCATTTAATTGGAGTTCTAAGACCAGCAGGAATTATAAAGGAAAATCTGTTTTGAGACTATAGGTCAAAGCCGTGGAATGTGTATTTGACTCCATCTCTCAGCATCTGGGTGGCCTTGGCTGTACTCTGTCTGTTCTGTGAGGCTCGGCACTCCCACTTGGCTGTACTCTGTCTGTCCTGTGAGGCTCGGCACTCCCACTTGGCTGTACTCTGTCTGTCCTGTGAGGCTCGGCACTCCCTCTGTCTGTCCTGTGAGGCTCGGCACTCCCTCTGTCTGTCCTGTGAGGCTCGGCACTCCCTCTGTCTGTCCTGTGAGGCTCGGCACTCCCTCTGTCTGTCCTGTGAGGCTCGGCACTCCCACTTGCTGCAGGGCCATAGGCTCTTGCCTTCCAGACATGGGGCGCCTTCAGGTATGTGCCTCAACAAAGCTCTCACAGGTTGTAGGGCCTTCAAGACCCTTCATCATGATTCTAGAACAGGAATCAGGCACTATGTACTCCCACCCCTCCAGCAAAAAGCTTTTTGGCTCCTGGGCCAGAGCCAGTTCCTCCCCTAGAACTCTCCAGAGTCAAGCCCAAGGAGTTCCCAGGGGTAGCACTGAAGCACGGAGCTAAAATCTGAATGGGATTTTGGCCTAGGATGCGGACATGCCTCAGCCAGTCCCCTCTCTTTTCCATTCTTTATAAATCAAAAATGTAATTACTCAGAAAGTAATCTTCTGCACCAAAACCCCAAATGAGTTTAATGTATAATTTATATATGAAAATGTAGATGTCAGTGTGTGATGAATCTCCACATAAATATTTTTGCAGTTAAATTTTCAGGCATCTGTCTTCTTCCCAAAGGACTTGCCAGACAGATGTGAGGCCTCGGGACTCGACTTGCCAGACAGATGTGAGGCCTCGGGACTCGGGCTGAGTGCGGATGGAAAGCCTCGGCTGGTGGACTGCCACAGCGTGTGATTTGGTTGCCAGAACATGGAGGCCAGACTTTGAGCCAGCCACCTAATGTCGTGTCAGAGCTCTGTCACAAACTCTGTGTGTGTGTGTGTCAGGGGGAGAGGGGACACGTGCTCAGGGTGAGTGTTCTTGCTATTTCTTGCTCAGAACAGGTATTTAACATTGCCCCATCTCTGTTCTAGGTCTCAAGGAAGGAAAACACAGTAGCTTGAAGTGCCAGCAGTTTGGAATCTACTGGGAGAGTCACACAGGGGAATGGTGAATAACAATGGCAGGGTAGCAAATGATGCAGCTGGGGTTAGTCCTATGTGCCAGAAAGGTACATCAATGGCATCCCCCAAGATTCCAGGGGCAGGAGTACAGATAAAACAAAAGAACCTCACCAACAGTAAGAAAAACATGCAAAAGACCAGGGGGAGAGTGGACAGGATGAGGCAGTACCATCATGCCTGAAGAATGTATTGAGGCAGACCAACATGGAGGTTAGATTGGAAGGCGGAAGGAAGCCTTACATTCTAACATTCTTACATTCTAAGAGACTAGAACTTTGGCTGGACTTTACAGCCAGACTTAGTAACATACCTTGAGGTCATTTAAAACTTTTAGGATCACTATCCTACTATGTACTCAGTCTGTTCGCTTAATCTGCCTTTAAGAGGACAATACAACAACCAACCTTAATTGCTTTGAATTTCCCATGTATCCAACTTCTACAACCTAAGCTAATGCATAGCTGTAATCTTAATCCACCTGGCATTAGTGATTTGCACCAAGTTTTAGCTTTTGAATCTTTGAATAGATGGATCATAGGGCACTCGGTCAACTGAAGTAGCAGTATAGGGACTACTGGTGACTCAAGAGCCAGGAGGCAAGTGTCATACAAGGCAGCTCCCACGCACCTCACTTAAGAGTGATGCATATGTTTTGGTACCTGTGTTATAATCATCAGTTTCTGAAAGAGCAAATATAGGTTGAAACCAATTTCATACAATGAATATCCACCAAAATGTTGAATGCCACCTATGAATGTTGATTGGTAAATAGCAATGTTTGTAATACTTTTGTTATCTAGGTCCGTTAAGATCAGTGACTTAATTTCTTGTAACACTTTATTAAAGATTTCTGTGAAGTACCATTTATTCCTTTCCCTGTGTGATGCTTTCTGTATTTTTCAATAAAAGAGAGGACAAACTCTTTGTTAGGGACAGACGCAACCACAGAGAGACAGGGACAAACAGATTCACAAGACAGCCTTCCAGCAGGCGCATAGTTAGACTCATACAACAGACAGAGGGCAATGGAAAATGCAGGGATATCAAAGATTCAAATCCGGGCACACTCTTGATTAAATGACACCAAGAGAAAATGCTTCATTGATCTCTGTACTTAATGGATACAGCACCAGAACATTATTGGTGACTCTGAATTAACTTTATTGTAATGTTTTCAAAGGGACCATAAAGTGTGTACAACATATACAAAAGCTACTCTCTGTAGCAGAATCTTGAATGTGCAAGGAGCCTTAGCACACCTGATGCCGGCTAGAGGTCCCAAGTAGGCCTGTTAGCCCCAGTACGTGGCTTTACCTGACAAGCGACTTTGAATATAAAGTACCTGAAAGACAGGTTGGGTCTCAGCTTCTTGCCGGAAGTTGCTATTGCCATTTGGAGATGATGACTCATTGTGCGAGGAAATTTCCTGGCATCCTTCTGACAGATGTGCAGTGGGACTATAAACACAACCCACAGCATCCTCTCACATGAAGACATATACACTGTGGGCTGTGATACAGAGTCTATATGCCAGGGAGGAAGGACCTAGTTATCTCTAATGTACTCTGACTAGAACTGTTAGTGAGGGTGGAGAATATGCCCTTGGTCTGGGCATATACCTTACTAGTAGAGTACACAGGGCCGGGCGTGGTGGCGCACGCCTTTAATCCCAGCACTCGGGAGGCAGAGGCAGACGAATTTCTGAGTTCGAGGCCAGCCTGGTCTACAAAGTGAGTTCCAGGACAGCCAGGGCTATACAGAGAAACCCTGTCTCTAAAAACAAAAAAAAAAAACAAAAACTAGTAGAGTACACAAAGCCTCAGACTCAATTCCCAGAATCAGAAAAAGAAAGAAGACAATGGTATCTGTTATTCACCATGCAGCTCTGAGGGGATTCATCCAGCTCTGAGGGGATGCAGAGGCAGATAGCTGTCTAGTCTTGGCTTCCTATTAAGATCACTTATCATTAGATCACCGCATTTCAGCTGTGCCTTGTGTTGCAATTGTCAAGCATCAGATTCTACGGTGCCTTCTTTGAAGTGAGGCCTTATACAAAGGAAGTCAACACTTCCCCAGCCCATTTGAGCCCTGCCACATTCCTCTATAATCCTGGTTTGTAGCCCAAGCTAGTGGGACTAAAGGCCCCAGCACAAGGTTTCCAAATCCCCAGTCTTTATCACACGAGTGCCCATACGAAAGGAGAGCCCAGCCTTGACCCGTTAACTTTTTCATTATTAGTGAAAATTTGGTGACCCCCAAACCACATACCTCTCTTGACCTTTGCCGGCCTCAAGCCCTCTGCCTGAGCCAGGGCATCCCACGCCTCCCGTTCCCTCCAACGCCGGAGCTGCTCCTCTCGCATCTTATAGAAGAGGATGTGCTTCTGCACATCACTGAGCTCAGCCAGCAGCTCTGGGTCGATGTACATGTCCTGCAGGATCTGCTGCAGCATGGTGCTGTGGGGGACACACACCGGAGTGCAGCCAGTCAGAGCTCCAAGGCTAGGCAAATCCCAGGGCCAATTCTGCCCTGGCTCCTCACTTTGGAGCCACTCCAGATGTCCTTTCCTTGGACAGCATCTTTGTTCTGTCTCAGCTCCCAGACGATGATGAATTCATATCGGCCAGGACAGCACTATTCACCCAAGCAGCAAGAACCAAGGAGCTCTGAGGGGATGCACAGGCATCCCCTTATCATTAGATCACCGTATTTCAGCTCTGCCTTGTGTTGTGGCTTCACCTGGGGTTTCTGCGACAATAAGGGTCCAAACATCTGCTCAGACCCAAATCCACCTGGGTCGGGTAGGTGTCGAGTGATCTGTTAGTGGAAGGTAACAATGACACCAGCTGTATCAGTGACACTGGCCTGGCCAGCTGAGAACTGATCCCTCCCCTGCAGATAAGAGGGGGTGGGGAAGAAGTTGTTTTGCCTACTAATTCCATGTCTTTTGAGCCAATGTCAGAGGCCTATGAAACTTTCAAATGCTTCTGGGACCCCGAATGCCACAACTGTATCTACTTCACCAGGAACAACCTTCCTCATTTCAGGGCACCTGGAAGACCATGGTATTCCTTCCTAAAGTGCCTTGGGGAGGAAATGTCTTCCCTTCTATCTGTTTTGGATTCAAACTGGCGAACAAAATGTAATCAGTAGAAGAAATGTAGGGGATATTACCTTACCACAGTGTTCATGGCCATAAAGATGACATCATTTCCTCTTTCCCTAGAGCAGACTTTTAAACTCTGCATGTGCTTAAAGACAGGCCTCTCCAGGGGGGCCATTTGGGAGGTGGTTGTTGATATCTCTGTTGTCCAAGTCCTTTACCACAAAGCAGACTTACTGGGCTACTTTAATACAAACGTCCAGGCTTCTGCTTTGAGGAAGCAAAAGCCTCTGGCTTGGAGGGTGGGTAGGAGCTGCTCTTGCTGAGACCCGAGGCTCCCTTTCTAATAAGCTTGCTTGCAGAGCTGTTCATAGGTGCCCTTTTATCCAGACAGGAAAGCCCAGGAAGGTAGTGCATGCCTCGAGCGATGCAGCCAGTAGCGCTCCACCCAGGTTTCAAATTTGGTGGTTTAAAGCTGTAACCCTATCTGGAGAAAACAGGCAGGATCTGGCACTGTGAGCAGGTTGGGTTGGTGGTATTAGTATTTACACTTCTCTAAGGATGGAAGATGGATCCCGCAACCAAGAGGCAAGGTAGGCAGAACTAAGCAGAGTCTCTCCAGTTAAGCCCACAGGGTCGAAAGGGAATGTGGCGGCCAGACACCCTCTTCTCAGGCCAGTCCCTTTATGCCAGGTACGACTCAGAGCAGAAAGCCTTCACGTGGGAACTCCTACTGAACTGGAGCTTTTAACCCGAATCCTTCCCACCTTTCAGAACTTCTACTGACTGTCCCCTGTTAGAGCTCTGGCACCCCCTCAGTGCCCGGCCAGCCATTCCTCCTCAGCCCACCCCTTGCCTCTGATTTCGTTATTTTTGTCTTTCTTGCTGTGTGTGCTGATTAATTTCTATCAACTTGACACAAGCTAGAGTCACCTCGGAAGGGGAAACCTCCATCGACGAATTGTCTCAGTCAGGCAAGTCTGAGAGCTTATTGCTGATTGCTGGTGGGAGGACTCAGCCCACTGTGTTACAGGCTGGCAGGCCCCATCTGTGGAAGAAAGGTAGCTGAACAGGCACAAGGAAGAGAATCAAGAAGCAGCCTTCCTGGTGGTTTCTGCTCTGTCCCTGCCCCGACTTCCCTTGGTGATACAGTGTTTGCTATAAAATGAAATAAACCTTTTCTTCTCTCAAGCCGGTTTTGGTCGCCGTTTTATCACAAGCAATAGGGAAGCAAATTGGGACAGTGGTGAACCAAAGGCAGGAAGGACATCTAGCCTCTTTCTGTGTCCCCAGATTCTTAAAAGAACAGAATAGAAGGCAGAGAGAACACTATTAAAAGCAGAGGAATGGGCCAGCTGTGGTGTTGCCAGTAGTGGCGTCCTGGGATTTGTAAAAGAATAGGAGGAATGACTCCGCTAGTGCTCCTGAGGCGCTGTTTGCGGGGGAGGAGTGCTCCCTAGCAATCCCAGGTCAGTGGGGCAGGAGGCCAATTGATACCAAATACGTGGACCTGACCTAGCCACGGGCTGTGTCAGATTTCTGGAACACTAAGGGGGTGGTTCCGCCACTCTGGGTGCCGTGGGCACCCTCATCCGTGTGTTCCTGAGGCCGCGTCTGGCTTGGCGCGCCCCCTGCCGGCCTCACTGGACCACAATCCTAGCAATGCACGCCCCGTGCAGCAGGACGGGAACGCAGCAGCATCTTCAGACAGGTTATATTTTGGTTTTATTTTTCATCGGCCGAAGTGATCCCTGTTGCAAACTGACGCCGTTCCTTGCTGGACAAGTCTGCTGTGCAAGTTTCTGGAAACCACCTGGATATCCCTAAGCTGGGAAACATTATTCTTGTCACGAAGAACAATGATGACATCAGTTGTTTGGAGGAGGGGAAAACACCCAGGGCAGTAAGAGTGAGAAGGCAAAAAACGAGGGCTATGTCCACAGTGTGATTGTTTTAAAATATGTTTGGACCCCTGGGAAGTAGACTTGGGAGAGGGCAGAAATGATGAGAGAAATTATGTTTGATTATTTCTGTGTAAACAAAGAGAAGCATACAGAAAAGTACACACCTAATTGGTTTCTTCTTAGAGAATAGGGGTTGACTGCTATACAATAAGTGAGATAGTCTTATATAACACATATGATTAAAGTCAAATGCATTTCAAAATTCCTAAAATGTACTCTACAAACACCACGCCTGGAAGCCAGCCTACAGAAGGCTCACTACTAGAAAGAACACTGAAGGCAAAGCCAGGCTTCCCTACCCTGGGGAAGTCAGGAGGGCACCTAGGCTCCTGAGCTGGAGAAAAGCTTTGAGAGTTTCTGAGAGGAAGTGTTAAAGAGAAGACACTGGAAGAAGTTCGCAGGGATATGCCCCTCCATACCCCCTTAGATGTATGTACCTCATACTGGCCTAAAACTAGCTATGTAGTTGAAGGGGTCCTTGAACATCTGACCCTTTCCAAGTACTAAATTTACTGGCATGTGCCATCACACTCAGTTTTATGAAACTTGTGTCAGGGCTTAAGCACATCTCCACCACTGCTTTTAAAACAAGTTAATGCATGTTATTTTCCTGAGCAAAACCAGTTACTAATGTCTAAACCCAGGTCCTCACAGGGTCCTCAAGAATCCCCAGTGGTCCCTCCCACCAGTCTCACTGACTGCAGCCTGCTGGCCTCACCCTGGGCCATTCACTACCTGACTACTCAGAGCACACATCAAACACCACATCCCTAGCGCTTCAATATTGGCTTCTCAGTCTGCCCAGGACCCACTTGGCTCCTTAGCAAATCCCAATCTTTGTTCCTATGAATCCTCTTCTTTTGCCATGCTGGAACTCAAACCCAGGTCTTTAAGAGCATGGGCTCTAGTATGGATCTACGTTCTCAGACCAGCTCAGTTTGTTCACTACCCTGCACTCACGGCTCTCCCACTCGCTTCCTCTGCTCTGTGTTTCTCCTTAGCATTTAACTTTGTAAACCACTACTTTACTTATTGACTTGCTGCTGTATTTTTGTCTGTCTCCCTGCTAGATAATAAGCAGCCACCAGCAGGTGTTTTGGTCCGCTTCACGGTGTAGAAGGAACACTGCTGAGCAGTCCTGTAAACATCCATAGAATAGAAGGAAAGGCTGGGGAGGCACTTCTGTTGTAATTTCCTAACATGCACAAAATCCCGGGCTTGATACTCAGCATTCATGTAAACCATTCACGTAATCTCAGAACGTGAGCAGCGATGGTAGGAAAACCAAGAGTTCAGAGTCATAGTCAGCTTTTGGCAGGTTTGAGGATGGCGTGGACTACTTGAGACCCTGACTCCAAACAAGGAGGTGGGGAGATGAGGAAAGAACATCCCAGGTAGAACTGACCAGAGTTTGAGCAAATGCTGTGGAGTCCAGTTGCTGGATACTTGGACCCTGTACTCAAGGGAAGATGTATGAGTGGCCCTGCCATAAGCCACTTGTGCTGGCTTCTCAGTCATCCCTGAACATATGTCCATCATCCTGGTCCCAGGCAAGCCCATGTGAACAACTGAAAGAACAGTGGCAGGACAGTCCTGCTTCCACACTTCCCACTGGCCCTGGTGCAATGGCACTGAGGAAGCTGCTCTCCAAGGGCACACTTCAGATCTCAGCTGTATAGTCTAAGAGCTCTGTGAAAGACAACAGCAATTTCTGTCCCATTGCCACTAAACATAGCAACAGTAACAAACAGAAGAAACATGACAGGCAACAGGGCGCATGACTATAATCCCAGCACTCTGGAGCCTGAAATGGAGGACCAAAAGCTTTAGTCCAGCCTAGGTTATAGAAAAGACCTTGTCTCCACTGGCGGGAGGCAGGAAAATCATCAATGTCCCTACACCTGTATATGTGCTGTCAGTACTTAAAACATCCTACGTGAAAAGCAGATCCTTCCTACATAGGAACTATGCATAAAACACAAAACACTGGGAACAAATTTAACCTGTGGGGGTGAATAAGCAAAGTAGACATCTTAGCCGGGCAGTGGTGGCATATGCCTATAATCCCGGCACTTGGGAGGCAGAGACAGGGGAATTTCTGAGTTCGAGGCCAGCCTGGTCTACAAAGTAAGTTCCAGGACAGCCAGGGCTACACAGAGAAACCCTGTCTTGAAAAACCAAAAAACAAAACAAAACAAAAAAAAAAGAAGCCATCTTTGGTGGATGCTAGGATATCTACCTACATTTAAGGTTGCCTAGATATGTGCCACACTCATCATCAGCATTGTTGGTATCAGGAACCAGCTTTGCAGATCGGCTCCAAACCTAGTGACGTTACCCATGGGCGATAGGGACCTGTGCATCTATTGCCACGGCAATTGCATACATTCCCAGAGTCCACTTCCCATCTTTACCTGCGAGCGGTTCCGTCACAACCTAAATAAAAGGCATACCCTTCCTGACCTTCGCCCCTCTTTCTTCTCTTTCCCACTTTTACCCCCACCTTTGCCCCTGCCCCCACAATAAGCCTCTGCCACATGGAACTGCATTGGCCTGGTGTGGTCTCTCCGGAAGCGAGCCACAATTCCGACACAAGCACGACCCAGTATTGGCCTGGAGAGATACAACAGTCAGTAAAGTGTTTGCTTTGTAAACATGAGGACCTGAGTTTTTCACTCCAGAATCCACAGTATTTAAAAAAAAAAAAAAAAAAAAAAAAAAAAAAAAAAAAAAAAAAAAAAAAAAAAAAAAAAAAAAAAAAAAAAAAAAAAAAAAAAAAAAAGGAGATGTGGTGGCATATATACCTGTAATTCCAATTCTGGGAAGACAGAGACAAGCAGACCCTTGAGGGTGACCAGTCAGCCTAGCATATTTGGTAAGGTCCAGGCCAGTGGTCCAGGAGTGTGTTGGGAGTAGTGGAGTTGATGGCTCAGTGTATAAAAGCTTTGTCCCCAGCCCTGACAACCTGAGCTCAATTCCCATATGGTGGAAGGAGAGAGCCAACCCCCAAAGTTCACACACAAATTTTGTAGTATGCATGTGCTATACACATACAGAGAGAGAGAGAGAGAGAGAGAGAGAGAGAGAGAAAAGAGGGAGGAGCTCGAAGTTCAAGGCTGAAAGCCAACCAGACTTGCATAGCTCAAGGTCTCCCAGGCAGTCCTCTTTCCTAACTTAAGTCTCCCCCACAGTATACAGGTAAGCAGACAAGTCACTCATTAACTGGATGGAGATGGTGAGTATGAGGAAGTCACACACAGAGACCTTGTGAATTTGGATCTTCTGATGTACTCTGAAGGGCCTGGCTCATTGATATGCTAAATCAGAATAATCAGGGGTAGGCTGAACTGACCAACTTTCTCTCCAAGAGTAAACACCACATTGTCCTTGTTAAAAGAAAGTCTTGTGTGCTAAATGGGCATGTGACTCTGGTTTGGGTCCATCCACGAACATTAGGAAAAGGTGACTGGGTTTTTGTTTGGTTGTTTTTTGGTGTTGGTTTGTTTGCTAGTTACTATCTGTGGCTGATGGCCTTCAAAATTCCTTGCAGAGGAAGAAACTCTATGCAGTAGGAAAGAGTGGCTTGTTGCAGAGACAACATCAAGACCCTCACTGGCTCCCTAATTTACTATATCCCACTATTCTTTTCTATATAGGAAGCCTGTAAACACTTTTTCCATAAGGAGGAATCAGACCTAGGCAACCAATTTGTTCTGACCCCAGCTGTCCACCACAGCTGGAACTTGGACACCCAACTTTCTTACCATGGGTTCTGTAGAGAAGGTCAGGAAATGACACAAAGAACCAGGTACGTGGGCCTTTCCTGGTGCCATTTCTCACAGGAAATCTTCCTAGCCCCTTGAATTCAGTCATCCAACACTTCCTTGCTGGATGTAGGTTCTACTGGAGATAAGCAGTAATTCAGTCCCTTTTCCTTTGCCTCATTGGGGGTAGCCAGAAACAGTGGGAAAAAAATCATTCTAGAGGAGGCAGTGCATTGTCAGTTCATGGGTGATCCTTTATGTCTGCACCAGTTTATGGAATAGGAAGCCTTGGATCCTTGATAGAGAAGACCCTGAAGGTGAATGTCCTGAACAGTGAAAAGCAAGCCTAACTCCTCTCTGGTCCGCCCTCTGTTCCTAACCAGCAACAAGGAGATGTAGGAGGTGGAGCACAGAACAGAAAGAGCCTGAGTCGTCTGAGAGGTGGGAGAGCAGAGCACTCACAAGCCTACCCTACAATAAGTAAACGAACCTTTTCCAAATCCACTCAGGTTTTGGAGGTGTTTAGTGGTTAATCTTCTCACTCAAATCATGCATGACAGCTTCCAAACTTCTGTATCAGTCACCTGAAACCTGAGCTCCACCAGAGTATGACTCCATAAACCTGGTGGACCATCAAATCTGTATTTTCTTACAAGCTGTAGTATTTGTATTTGCACAAGTTGTAGCGTGATACTGAAGCTACTATGGGGATCGCATTGTGAGCATCATTGTCTTATTCCCAGTGTTGAAATTATAGCACTTCTTCCACCTTTGCCTAGGACAGGATTCTCACTTTCTGACCTTTATTCACTTTATGTAGTGCCAACATGTCCCTCCAATACCCGCTGATGCCCTTTGATTTCTGATTGTGTCCTAAGAGTGTCACCAATAGGGAGGGAGAATAGTCCTTGGAGAGGAAATCCTGGCTATGAATCAGGATGATTTATATAACACTTCCCGGCTTCATGGCATCCACAAGTTCTGTAATCTGAATCTGCTTCGTCTCATATAAAATGAAGAAAGTCATGTCTCATATAAAATGAAGAAAGTCATGTTAGTGCCCTCCTCCATCCGTCCCCTCAAAAGTCAGGGACAATCATGAAAGAGGGACAGAAAGACTGTGAGAGCCAGTCACCTATGTAGCCGAGGATGGCCTTGTGGGATATAAATGAGAGGAGAGGCCCTTGGTTCTGTGAAGACTTGATGCCCCAGTGTAGGGAATGCCAAGACAGGGAAGCAAGAGTGGGTGGGTTAGTAAACAGGGAGAGGGGAAATGGGATGGGGTTTTCAGAGTAGAAATGCAAAAAGGGGATAAAAACTGAAATGTAAATAAAGAAAATATCTAATTTTAAAAAAAGGAAAGGAAAAGAAAAAAAGACTGTGAAAGCCAGAGGTCAGGAAGGAGCAGGGAAAAAAAAAATGGTGTCTTTTGGACATGACTGGACCATTATGAACTCAGCAGTAGTTGTCTGTACAAGACCTGCAGAAAGTCAAGCCAATCGACACTGTAGCATAGTGGGAGGAGCTCACAAGCACCACCCCTGACTTAGCACTAGTCACAGCTCAAGGCTTCTTCCCTCCAGGGTCAGCTTTCATTGAGGGTTTCGCTGCTGCTAGATTGATTACACTCCACCGGAGTGACCCCACGCTCACGAGAACAGGAGCGGCACAAAGTGGACTTGGTGGGTTAGAGAGAGGTTGGGGATCTGGGAGGAGTGGGGTAGGATATGACCAAAACACACTATATAAAATTATCAAAGAATAAAAGCATACTTTAAAATACATGTCTTTGCTAGTTCTAAGAATTACACTGCAGGGAAGGAAGAGGATTCACCAGTCAGGCTGGGAACCCCTACATCTGAGATTCTTTGAACATTCACTACAGATTCTACCAAAGTCCTCAAGTGTTGAGAGCTTGAAGAAACCTCAAAATGCAGCTGTGTTCAAAAAGAGATTCTACCATGGATGATGCAAAGAGTCTTCTGCGGAAACAGCGAAGAAGGGTGGGGGGAGGGCTGTTCAAGTGTCCTGATGGGCAGAGTGAAGCATTAGCGTATCTGGGGGTAAAGTTCAGACCAGGTGGCTTGACAACTATAGAAGCACTTCCTTTCCAGAGTCCAACTGATGTAAATCTCACTCCTGGATTTGGCCAGATAGGGCTAGGAAGAAATCTGGAATAAACAAAGTTTCTGGTTGTCACCAATGAAAACCTGTGTCATTCAGGACATACCCTAACAGCTGAGTCTGAATCCAGGCTGCTATTCCCTCGAGGTATTTTATAACTGTAATGCAGAGTTAATGTAGACTTACTCTTGTGGATAGATGTGCATACAGCATACCCAAATGGGATTCAGCAGATCCTTTTGTATTAAAAATCCATTCTGGCATAGCTTTCCTCCATGTGGATTGATGCTTCGTTGTGATTTCTCCTTTGAATTGGTTGTTAACCTTTCCACCTCCCTCAACCAAAGAACTAAAATTCTAAAAAAAAAAAATCTTCCTATGTGCTTATTTATATTTATGAGTCCTTAAAAAGAAATGCAGAGTGCATAAGGAGGATCATTGCCTCTTGGTTATAAAACAAGGAACTTGGGCTTTTCCTGGTGCTGTTTCCCACAGGAAGAAATCCTCCCAGATTCCCCTCAGTCCATGAAACACAAAAACCATCACCTGTTGATTTCTAAGGCCCTAGTCAGGGGTCGGCACTTCCTCACACACCTTCAGGGACCAGGGGCAGGGTGCTAGGTCCCTTCGAGAGGCCACTCCAATACTTTCATATGGCCCACAGCTGTGCTGATTTTATGCCATAAACACAAAACTAAAGAGATACCATCACAATGATTCATCCTGCTGAAAGGTGATGACTGTTCAGGCCTACGGGGAAAATGCATAAACTTATTACCCAGGCATCTTTGCAAGGGCAGAAGGCCAGAGTGGCTGGTCAAGGAGAGTGAGGAGGAGGAGGAGGAGGAGGAGGAGGAGGAGGCAGGCCCAGCAATGAAGCTGAGCTTGAGTCACCGGGAGAGGACGGCACATTCCCATTGCTTCTTGGAAGACAGAATCACAACTGGTACATATGACCCAACTTTTCCTGACTCCCAAGTTTTCCCCTCCATTTTCATCCCAGACTGATTTTCTTGGTGCCCAGGAAAGCACACAGAAGCCACCCATGCTCCGGTTTCACAGTGAGCCTGAGTATTCATGGAAGGTCAGAAGGACATGCTTTCCCACTGGAGGTGAGGAACATGTCACCTCCTGGGAACACCAACACTTCTCAGGGCATATTTCCCTGCCAGAAGGGGAACAAGATGGGGGCGGGGGGAGGGATCTCTCAACTATATAACCATGATGACCAGGTTCACCACAAATACACCAACATTCCAGCTCTTTCTTCTACTCTGAGCTCCTCTAGGCTTCTTATTCATCCTAGGCTCCAACATCCACCCCCACCCCACCCCACCCCCCACCCCATCCCCTGCCAATAGGGTTTTGAGAATTCAAAAGCAACTTCTTTACTTGTGTAGGCTTCTGACAGGATCCACACTCCAGGAAAATGAGTGCCCCACCCACCCACCCACCCACCCTCCCACTACTCGTATTACCTCAGAACTCTGTGACATTCATCATGGGTAGCTCAGCAGGTGGCGATGTATCTTCAGATAAACATCCCTCTATTAAATGTCAAACACGTCACCACAAGGAAAAGGGCTAGCATTCCCATTATCAAGAAATGTGGCAGCTGGGGGCATTCATCCACACACCAGCAGTAAGCAATAACCTGGCCTGTCATAGCCAACCCCTACAACCCACTAAACATGTGTGCACCTTCATGGAGAATTCCCTTTAGGGGAAAAAACAAACATCTAAATCCTCTTAAGTGACTAAGTGATCTGAATAAGTGGCTCTGCGGTTTCTGTTCCCTTTGTGCATGATTCAGGTACAACAGGGTCACATCCTTGTGTGTGACTGAGCATGTGGGCATGGCACACCACGTACATGAAGGTCAGAGGACAACCTCTAGTGTTGGTCCTCCACTTCCACCTTGAGAGAGAGTCTCTTTGTTCTTCTTCTACTGAATAGGCCAGACTAGCTGACTCCCAAACATCCTGGGATTTCCCTGTCTACACCTTGCCTGTCTTGGTAGGGACATTCATGCAAATGCAGGTCCCTTTACCCAAAAAGTCCCTTTACACACAGCACCACCTCCCCAGTCCATCCTGCGGTGTCTTCTGTGTTTTGTTTTGTTTTTGATCTGTGTGTATATTTATTAAATAAACACAGGAGGATACGGGGAATCTCACACCGCAGCATTCCCAGCATCCTACAGGGTCATTTCCTAACATGTGCATGGAGCAGAAGGAGAAGACATGGAGGCAGGACGACCCTCCTTGACCTCACTACCGTGAGGCCTCATCTCGGAAGCTAGAGGCAGTCTCAAGTGGAGCCCCCCTCCCCACCCCCACCCCACCCCAATCTCTGATGATGAAGACACTGTGGCAGACGGCGAACAGGAAACCAGATCCCGCTGACCTCACTGAGCCACTTGGATCACAGCAACCCTGAAACTCGCGCTGCCTCTGGACTTTCCAGTTTCAGGAGCCAAAACCCTCCACTCATTGTTCAGCTTGGGTTAATAGGGTTTCCTATTACCTGGAACTGCAAACATAATCCCCTGGAGAGCAACATCCACTTACTTGTGTGGCTTGACCAAGTGAATGCACCTGATCAATACATTACATAAAAAGAACTACAGAAGGCTGCCAAAAAAAAAAAAAAAGACTCCCATTTGGATGAAGATCCAAAGACACTTTCTGGAGGATCCTTAACAGTAGTTGTCTTCGGGTAACAGAAAACATACTTTTCACTTTGCACCATTTAGATAGCTTCGACTTATGTTTAAAAGGATGAAACTTAAAAGTCTGAGGTGACAAAAAGGATGGTCCAAGGTGATAATTTAGTGTGGTAGTCATTAAGCTATGTTTTTGAAGCCCCTGCTGGGATATGAGGCACAGAATATAGAAGAAAGCCAAATGAAGAAATAATTCTCAGAGCTCTGTAGGGAGTGGCTGTGTCCTCTCACTCCGAAACGAGCATCCCCCACAGGCATCCCTTAACATTCTCCTAAAGCTCTCCCAGGATTTTGCCTCTTTTTAAAAAAAGATTTATATATTATGTATATATGGGTAATTTGCTTGCCTCTGTAATTGTACAGTGCATGTGTGCATAGTGTCCACAGATCCCAAAAGAGTCACAAACGGTTGTGAGCTACCCTGAGTGTGCTGGGAGCAAAACCCCTCCTCTGGAAGGAGCAACAAATGCTCTTAATTCCTAAGCCATTTGTCTTGCCCCCCAACCCCGTTTTATAATGCTCATCTGACATTTACCAGGGGTCCCTGGAGACAACAAAAGTAACTGACCAAAGGGTGACCCCTTTTACCTTGCTTTGAGGATGATGGACACTTTTACACGCTACCTAAATAAGCTCCAAAGGTTTGCCACCGCCACCCACCCTGGGTATGTTCAACACAAGCACCTCAACTAGATCACAATGGGGAGGTGGGCTACTCCCAAAGTTCTAGGTTAACAAAGTGGTACCCAAGATTCTCAAGGACACAGAGAAACGTAATACTGGAACAAAAGTCCAGCCATGGTCATGCACATTCTTTATCCAGCTCTTGTCAGAGCTGAGAAGTTAAACCAATTCTGGCATGTCTGAAGCTATGACCCAGGAAGCAATCAAGTGGTCCCTCATGTAGACACTGAGGCTTCCTCCCTATGCAGAGGAGCCCTCTAACAGTTGCAGCCTACATGCTGCCTCAGAGGCCTCCGAAATGTCTCTTAAGAGAAGGAAGTGCCTGACCCTGCACTGTTCAGCATAGAAAACCCATCCAAAAGCTTACATGTGACTGACAACTCTGGCTTTTCCCAACAACTGTGCTTTAGGAAAACAAGTACTTCACACAGATCAGAGAGCAGTTTGCTGACTGAACACAGTACTACCTGAATTTGGGTCTTAGAAAAATGAACCCACTGCCCATTGCCAGAGCTGCAAGCCAGGGCAGTGCCCCTTCTCATTGTGGGTAACTTTCCCATCAAGAACTCAATCCAGCTAGAGAAGGGACTCTACAATCCACCTTTGCCAAATGGCTGCAGACCTCCATAGCTCCAGGAGGGAATACCCTCAGGGAATGAGGCTATACCTGGGCCAGTCCCTGGGCAGAAGCTACACTGAGGGGATGCAAGGGTGGCAAGGAGTTATCTTTCTCTGAAATTTATGCTGTGGTCATGAATATGGCTTTCTCGGAACTGCTCTGTGAACTGAATGAGTTCATTAACTTATGTACCCTGAGCACTTCCTCCATTCCAGGAAGATTTTGTGTTTAATGATTTGTCACGTTAGTTAGGTACGAACACTGTGCCTAGCTTCTTGGGGAGCGATGTACATAATTTTTCTGCCTGTCTCAGGGCTCTACCCTTAGCAGCCTTGCAGACCTGCTGAATAGGGCAGGAACAACCAAGGCACGAGGACACATAAGAGAGTCTGAAGCAGTGTGCCTGCACCTTAGAACCAGGGATGTTGCGGAGGGTAGTTCAACCTTAGGTGCCATTGTGGCCAAGAGGGTTTAACAACCGGCCATGTAGAGAATGGAGGGTGGGAGAGAGGAAGGCCCAGTGACCCAAGTCAGAAACTGCCTGGGGAAAGAAAGGCAGAGTCCCAAGCAGAGTTGGAGAGGACAAGAGAAGGGCAAGAGCTTCGGAGCCTCGAATGGGATTGGAGGATGTGCAGGGATCCCACGCTGGCTCCTCAGCCTAAGAGGACAGAGAGGACGGGTGCTCAGGGTTCGCCAGGAAATGTTTCAGACACCGTTCCCCTCATCTTCCACTTCTGTTCATTTAGCCAGAGGAGATCACTGAAGTGGCCTCCTCGTTTTAAAAATTAACTGGGAAACAAACCCAACCCTGGAAGCCATGAATCCTAAACAGGGATGTGTGACACAGGGCAAGACTCCAAATGGGCCCAAGAGTAAGAGCTGCCCGAAGCCATTGCTGTCAACACGCCAACAGGGAGGAGTTTCTATACACCATGGCCTCCAGCAGGGCCAATGACCGTCCATCCACCCCACCTACTCTAGATCACCAGCAAGTCCGCAGCTCATGCATGTAACAGTGTCCTGTCTGGAACCATGAACTCTGCCTGGATGGGCAGTACTGCCAAGGCTAGACTGAAATTAACTGAGAATAATCCTTCCTTGAGTCCTGGAGAGGAAAGTTACCCAGCTGATGCTCACAGCCAAGAATGGCAAAGCTGTAAGCCACCTAGTTTCAACTGCAGGGAGAATGTGGAGGATACGTGGAATCTGTAAACGATGGCTTGCCTAACCACTGGGTTCCTATACACCAGTCACACCTGACTCAGTGGCTCAATTTATCACCAAAATGCTTAATGCTTTTTTTTAATAGTGATTGCAAACCAGAAAGGAAAAAAAAAGACTCAAACAACAGCATTAATATAAAGATATATTCCATAAAAGAGTTTGGCAGGTCACAGAGAAGCTGCACACTTCCTACAAACACAAGCATTCTTCTTCCTCTAGTCTATAGAGAATGATTTAAAAAATTATAACATCATCATCATCATCATCATGAACACACACCCACCAGTATCACCAGTATACACCACACTAGAATGTACACTTCGGTAACTGAAGGTAGCACTCAATCCCTGAACGGTAAAGACAGATACAAGTTATAAAGAAGCATTAGAGAGTAGCCCAGCCCAAGGTGGACAGACACCAGCATGCCTCAGAGTATCCAGTACGTAAGACAGACATCATTTTCAAGAGCAGCCTCAGAACAGTGCTGACAGTGAACACGGCATGTGGGTGGGGGAGCCACCATGGAAGTTGGAGATAAGATGCACTGAGCTTCCACACAGCACCTGCTGCTGTCTGTGCTTGCCAGGGCCTGGCTGCAGGAGTGTTGCCCTCCAAGGACAGCACACTTTGGGCCACTAGCTGTATGTGGTCGTGAGAGGAACCCAGTTTCCAGCTGGCAATCAGAAGCTGGGGCTCCCCAGAGGGCAGTGGGGAAGGAGAAAGGATCAATCAGGATTCAAGTTCTGGTGGCCATTTCAGTAGCACCGAGACCAGAAGACAGTGAAGCCAAGCAGGGGTGCATGGAAGGAATGCGAACCAGAGAGAGAAGCTGTCACAGCTGGTTCTTAAGACACTCAGGGAACTGAAAAGGACAGCTTGGTCCCAGACACTGGGTAAGGCTGCTGAGAAAAGAATGCCAGACAGAAGAGGCTATGAAGATATGGTGAAGGAACACTCTTACCCCTATAAATAAACTATTTACACACTATAAGAACAGGAGAGCTGGCCCTCAGTAGGGCTTAATGCTATGGAGAAACGAGGCTGTTCTACCCTGGGAGAGCAGGAAGGCAATGGTGATGTGCTCCCCAAGACCAGTTATGGCTGGCTCAGGCATAATTCACTTGGACATGGCTGAGGATTCTGCAAACCCCTGGCATGTTTGCACCACCATGAACCCTGTTGGCACGAGGGTAACACTAGATCACTTATCCTTCCTCATCCTTGATCAGATGGAGCCAGAAGCCTTGTCCTCAATGCTGGTCCCATACTGATGCTATACCCACAGGAGATAACAGCTGAGCATGTACCTAAGCCTTACTGAGGAGGTAGAGGCCTGCAGATGCTCTTGGGTTCCATAAGGACCATCAAGCCTTTCCTGCATGGGAGCCATCTGTCCTCAGAGTTACTACTCCACATAAAAACACATTCTCTGTCTCTGGGCAAGCCCCTTCAGAGATGCCATGTCAAGTGTGGGCAGATGAGAAGGGGCCTTGGTCTTCAGCACCAGCAAGAAGAAACTGAGAGGTCATATCACGCTGATGCCGAAGATTGGGGTCTGGTTGTGGGTGGTTAATGTCAACTGCTGCTGCTGCTGCTGCTGCTGCTGCTGCTGCTGCTGCTGCTGCTGCTGCTGCTGCTGCTGCTGCTGCTGCTGGACAGTGAAAGGCTTGACCTCTAAATGTGGCTCAAATCCATTTGCTGCATCTGCTTCTCAGAAGTGATGGCCTGCCTTCACTGCCTCGATGTCTGAGATCAGGGTCCTTGCCAGGAAGATGCCAAAGATCTGAAACCAAAGCCAAAGATCAGTGGTTCAAACGAAGGCAGGGGCAGAGGTGAGCAGGTGGAGACTGCCTCCCTCCCCTCCCCTACCAGGTCAAGGGCAAGGTGGGAGCAAAGCTTGAACAAGCCGCAAGACTGACCCACCCGACAGAAAATGAACCCTGGGGTAAGCTGTTGCATCCCTCAAGCATGGAAGAGGTCGGAACAAGCATCACAGAGTGAAACAGATGCTCGCCCTGCCCCTAGGGAGTAAAAATGCCACATACCAAGCGGGACCCACATACTTGAGCTCTAGGTCAAACTGTAAAATAACACCAACTATTCAGAGCCAGTCATTCTGTCGGCCCAATTCCCAAGAGAGTAATTCCCAGCCATGGCCCTGATATCTGCAGACATATCCTGACCTTAGCAGAAAGGCATGTCATGAGGGAAAGCAGGTAAGCTTTGGTGGATGTGTCTGTCTCCCCACGCCTTAAGCTCTAGACTTCAGAACTGAGCCCAGTCTCACGTCACAAACACTACTCTTCTTCCCTTTTCCACAAGCTTTTCTCTAGTGTTCTGTAGTCATTCAATATAATGATGGAGTGAATAAAGAAATATGGTGTGGCTGCACCCAGGTCCACCTCTTCAAGGCAGAGCTGCCTAGCATGTACTCTCCACGAAATCGCAGCCTTCACCGTGCCGTAAGATACACAAAGGGAGGCAGTGCCTCGTACACACGGGCCCTAAGAAAACTGGCAGTTTCCCTGATATAACTGAACTCTTGACTTTTTCTAGATTTTTCCTGTGGCACCAGCCACTCCTATCACCCCTGGGCTAGGCAGTGAGCCAAGGGAGTGTCTGTGGTGAGGAAAGAGCCAGGGGACAGAGACAAGGAAGTTCTGGGATAACTGCCCCAGTTAATAGTAAGAGACACTTCTCACTCTACAGATTCCTGACAACTCCTTAATTCCTGCTACTTCCATCTGCCAAAAGGAGGGATCTCAAAGTGGGCCAGTTCCTGGTCATGCACTCCAATGCCCTGACAACTACACAGGCAATACCATATAAAGATGTGGGCCCTAAAGAGAAGGACACAGCTGTCCCATTTGTCTGCCCTAAAAGGGTCTCCCTTCAGGTAGCAGACTATGGGGACATAGGAGCCATAACCTAACCTAGCCTCCAACAACAAACATGTACAGGTGTCACACACACACACACACACACACACACACTGTTAAGGGCCCAGTGCCTGGATTCTGGGACATACCTGCAGCAGTGAGATGGCAATGAAGACACCAGCCACAATGTAGATGTTCCTGGGCAGCCAACCTTCTAGAGCCTGGATGCATCCTTTTGTAAAGATGAACTCATCCCACTTGCTCTTCAGCTGCAGAGAAACAGCACAGGGGCCTCAGCCTGAGCACACACAAACCCCGCCCTGCCCCAAGACAGCATGCTCTGTATGGGGCAGGACAAAGCACAACATGTGGCTGATGGTCTGAGGGGGCTGAACGAGGACCACGGAAGAAACCCTGCCTGAGAAACACCCCAGTTCATATTCAGTCTGGGCCCTTCCCAGGGCAAGCAGCCATCCTGCCTATCTAACTAAAGGTTCGCAGCACCAAAGATGAATTCACTCTGAATCGCCACATCTGGAGGTGTGAGGTAATCTGCAGCCTGGAAGAAGAAATATGTGTCTCTCAAGGTGAAGAGGAAAGGGGATTCCATGCTTTCCAAGTCACAGTAGGTGGAAGAAGAAAGGGCAGTGGCTCTTTAGATTCTCTCCTCTATTGGTAAGCTTGGCTCTGGAGACAGAATCAGGCAGCTCCCTCTCTGTCAATGCCCCCTGAGAAATCTGTCAGTGTGTGGGGACACTGGCCCAGTACACACCCCACTCTTTCTACCTCATAAGTGGCAATCAACCCCAGTTTCTTTCCCATCATCTCCCTCCATGTCAACAGAGATGTTAGAGATATTATGGAATGCACTGTGCCATCATGCTCCCGCAATGAAATTCTAAACCTCTGAACCTCAGGTTATAACTGCATTTGAAGACAGGTCTTTACAGAGCTAAGTTTAAATGAAGCTACCAGGATGAGGTTTGATCAACTGACCTCTGTCCATACAAGAAGAGACTAGAACAGTGGTACACACAGAAGGAAGTCATGCGAGGAGCGGAGATGTCCAATCCAGGAAGACAGGCCTGGAACAGATCCTTCCTAAGAAGCCTCAGAAGGACTCAACTCAGCTGACAGCTTGTTCATAAACTACTAAGTTCAAGAATTGTGATAAAATAAGTGTTGTAAGCCTGCCAGTCTCTACATTTTGTTATGGTTGGCCCAGGTGGCAATGACATTCTTAACAGGACAGCTGGGTTTCACACAGATACATCTCTCTGGTCTTTTGAGATGCTAGAACAAAGTACCATAATGGCCTAAAGTGACAGGAATTCCTTTCTCACCACTATGGAGGCTTAAGCCTAACACCAAGGCACTGGCAGATTCAGTGTCTTGCTGCTACATTCTGGCTAAACAGTGTCTTGCTGCTGAATTCTCATATGCTAGAAGTACATGTGTATATGCACGTGCACACATGCACACGTGCACACATGCACAGTTGTCCACCCAGAATCAGCTCACTTCTGGCTTAGATGGCACCTTCTAATCACATCTTCCTGTTTCTTCACTCCAAGCTGCACTTGTTCTAAAGCAGGAGATTAGACTATAATACTAAAGCCTAAGAAATGGTTCCTCAGATCCTTGAAGGCTGAGTGTTGGAATTCTTACCTGAATCCGGACATCATATCCACACTGTGTGTTCACAACTTTTTGCTGTAGGAAAAGCAGAAAACTTAGTTACTCCAAAAACCCGGTGGTAGGACTAGAACTATCACAACTGAGCACCAAGAAACACGTGCAAAAATTACACAGAAATTACATCACAGCTCACACCCTGAGGTCAACTGCCTGTTCCCCTTCCAGGCTAGCACAGGGGTCAGTGAGGCACGTCTGTGTTGTTTCAGCAGTAAATTTTGTAGATGCAAACTGCAGAACCAGGACTTATTGTACTTCACCAGCAAGAACACAGACTTGGACAGTGCATAAGCTAGACTTGGACACCCATGAACTATCAGGCTTGGCTATATTGCCGGAAAACTAAGGGCACTGGAATCTGAATTTCATACCAATTCTCATACATCACAAAAATATTATACTTCTTTTTCCCTTCAGCCATGTTTGAGTTTAGATGCAGAATATCCCCAAAGTCTTAGTCCCAGTGCTGCTGTTGGGAGGCAGAGACTCTGGGAAATGGAGCTCAGGAGGAAGGACACAGTGGCCTTCTGCTTTGTTCTTTAGCCACAGAACTGGCACCCCCCCATGCCATGTGCTCTTTGTTGTCTCCAGCAGGTAGCACAGCTCTGAAAGCATCCAGCACAGTGAGCCAGCTGACTCTTTCAATTCTATGGATTAGTGTTAGGACTCCTCGCATAGTAAGCTGCATTCTTCCCTGAGCCCACAAGCCTCTCCTCAGGGGTGTTATAGTGATGCAAAACTGGACTACAACAACCACCAAAAAGGAAAGTATTTTGCCTCATTTGGCCTTGGGTCACAGTTTGTCAATCTTTCTGCTAATAGATGACATCCCACTCAGTACATTGGCAACACTGGTGTTTTTCAAACATTCTTGGACAGCTCAGACTCCACTGCACAAGCTCGGCAAACAGGCCTCTCCCAGACAAAGGATCCTGCCCGGGGCCTAACAGTGAAGGCTTGCTTCTCAGGGGCTGTGATCAGGTACCACAGGGCTGTGCAGAAGCTTGTGGAGGGCAGATCTCTGCTCAGGTGAAACATAGTGCTCCTTCCCGGTTACCCAAAGTGCTCAACTTCCAGAAGCTCAAGGATTTAGGCCTAAGACTAGGAATGAAAGCAAGTGAAGAAAAAGCTAGAAAAGGATTAACCATGGAGCTGTTGCCTCCCACCCCCAGCCCCACCACATGTGATGTGCAACCTCACAATTCCTAAGAGCTTCTGATCAATGAGGACACTGTGCAGAGAAAGTATGAAAGCAGGCCGGACGGAGCACACCACCTTCACAGTAAGGCAGAACCACCTGAGGAAGGATGATCTTTCCTCTTTTATCTAGCGCAGAGCCTCAGTGCACCACAGAGAAGGGTTCCAGAATGTATGCACAGGATTTCAGAGTTGCAAGGACCCAGGGTGGTGGGAAGAAGCCAAGGGAATGCACCACACACCATCAGTGTGTTGAAAAGTAGCAGCCTGGAAGGCACTGGAAGTAGCAGGAGCTGTGGGGCTGCAGGAGCTGTGGGGCTGCAGGAGCTGTGGGGCTGCAGAAGCGGCATATACTCACTGCAGGATCCGGCACACAGCAGGAGAAGGGTACCCCACATTTCTCTCGGCTGTAGCTGGCACCACTGCAGTTGAAGTACACATTGAGGTCCCAGTCTTCAGGGCCGTAAGCCCCACAGCACTGATTCTGAAATTATAAATTTTGCCAAAAATCACATGAAGGGAGCCAGGGTCACTGACTCAACACAAGGTGTTCTTATGTTCCCCTTTACAGACAGCGAGGCTCACACAGATACTGAATGGACACCCACACATGGTGATGCTTTAAGAGGGAAACTGCAGCCATGCTGACTCCCATGGGGACCAAGTCTAGCTAGTCTAGCTAGCATGCTAAGTCCCAGTCACTCCCTGGCAGAGCCCATGCAAGCTACACCCCTTCTCCATTAAAGACGCGTTGACATGCCCCTCTCCTACCCCAGAAAATACTGCCTAAGTGAGGAACAGGCCTTTCTCCATGATAAATGGCCACACTGGCCCTAGTTACCTTCTTGGCCATTTTATATAAAACAGCTGCTGATCATTTACAACAGGGATGAATAACAGCAACAGCGACTCTTTAACCACTCATTAACCATCTGACGTGACCAGGAGTCCCGCCCTCCACCCCCCATTACCTAGTGCAAGCTGACAAACGTCCTTATCGGCCTACTGATGTGCGGCACCCAGCACACTAAGGACATCACGTCATCAGTGTGACAGAACCACTCACCAGAGATCTACGATCTCGGCCACCAGAACTAAGGCCAGCAGGAACCTGTCTCCCGCACACCCAGCTTTCCAGTGGAAATCCAATCTTCTCCATTCCTACTCCTCCACTGTACAGGATGCTTTAATGACTTAATGACCACCTAATGTTTTATCACAAGCCCGAGAACTTAGTGGGTGCCTCTTACATTTTAGAAGCTGGGCACATTCCTCCAATTCCAATAATCAGCACGTTGAGACTCGCAAGCTTGAGGGCAACCTAGGCTACATAACAAGATCCTGTCTCACCTGTCTCAAAACAGACTGGGACAGATAGATGGGTGGCAAGATGACTTCTCTTAGGAAAGAGCAGGGGAAAGTTCGAGAAACTAGCAAACCCAAGGCCATTTAAACACAAAAGAAAAGAAAAAGCTGAACAGAAAAGGCGTAGCAAGGTCACTAGGATTTGGGATTCTCCCAAGTCAATAACAACATACAGGAGTCTGCTTATGTAAACAGATTTTTTCTGGACCCTGTGCTACATGCAACAGGGTAAACAAGTTTTGGTTAATAATAGTGGGTCAGTTATTTTTAGTGCTTGCTGGTTTATTTTCTCTCTGGAACCAAGTGTTCCTTGGAAAAGACATTTCAGAGGCCAGGCTTCTGGGAGAGGCAGATCAAACAGGCCACGGTGCCAGGGAGTGGTTTGCCCCAGGGGCTGGTGCAGCTGCAAGCAAGGGGCAGGGGCAGGAAGACTGAGGAACACAGCCCAAGCCTGCTTAGTCAGCTCCCTGGGGAAGGTTCCAGAGAGGTCACATCCCTCCATGGAGAAGGCTTCCCCAAGGTAGTTTGTTCTTCTAAAACAGGAAGGAGAAAAGGTCCCAGAGAGGAAGAATACAGGAATAGCTCTGCAGTGAGTCACAGTCCTAGGGGGAGGAGCTCTGTCCTCTGTATCTCCTTATATCCACAGGGCCAAGATCCTGGGGAGGCCTCTGACTAGCAACATGGCTACCATGAAAGGCTAGGGAAGACTGGACCAAAAAGGAAGGGATGGGACAGAGCTGTCTGACCAATCCAAAACTCTGGCTTAGAGGGAGCCCGAACAGCCACTCCAGCAGCTGAGCACAGAGAGGCTGACCAGAGGCCGGGGCATGCTCCATACTTCCATGCCATGCTGTGGCAGAAAAGCCACTCTGAAGAGAGAAGGCCTTGTTCCATCTCAGTTGTAGGGCATCCCAGACTAAGCAAAGGTAAGAAAGGGCATGCTCTAGAGGGAGGCCTGTCAGGGGCAGAGCTTACAGCTTTCTGAAGGGAGTCGATGAGGTTCTGCAGGTCGATGTCATCCCGATAGGACCTGATGTTGCTCTCGAAGAATTCTCGGAACCGATCCCTCACCCAGTCTTGGAATAAAAAGGCCAACACGGCCACGGCCAGTTCCAGGAAGAAGATGAGCACAATGGCCCCACAGAACTGTGAGGGCAAAGGAGAGAGGTAGTCAGCATCCCCAGCCTGGCAGACCCTCACACACAGAGGTCCACCAACTGCAGCACGCCACCTCCTCGGTAAATGGGACTCACCACTACCCGTGCACATATGGCACAGCTGGTAGCTGAGAGAAGTGAGGAGGAAGGACAACGCTCTGAGCCATCACTGCCTAGGAGGTAGCCCTCCCCTACTTTCACCTGATGAAAAGTCAGTGGCTTTCCATGTAGAGCCCTACCCAGGCACTGTCTGCCCCACCCTCCACTCAACCATCCTAGATATCTAGTCTTTCACTCCCACTTTATGGATGTGGAAACTAAGACTTGTCTGGAACAACTTACACAGGACACCTAAGTTCCCTGCAGAGTTCATTACCACTCTAGAGGGACCAGTGCTATCAGTACCCACTCTGCTTGGGCAAGCAGGATTGTCAGCTACATACAAAACTCTCTAGAAATATGGCTGCCAGTTACAGGTCATGGTGACATTCTATGGGAGCCATGAAGCTTTGACACATCTTGGAAACCTGACGGAACCTTTCCAAGAAAACCAGATAAGAGTCCCAAGCATGCAAAAGTGTGCACACAGCCTGTTCATGTGGAAATGAGATGCAAAACACAGTATTATTAAGGAGGAGGAGATCTAGGAAGAGGTGTGTGCTTTGCTTTCCAAATGAAGAAAGACTGACCTAATAAGCTCAACAAATAATAGAACATAAAGAAAACAAAGTGTTTTCCTCACCAGGTGCTATTTAACTTTAACTGAATACATTTAAATATGAAGTTGTATCTAAATATAAAACTAAACTCTTAGTAATTCTTGATTCTGCCAGAAAATTAAGAACTACACTGCACATCCAACAGATTCACACCCCGGAATGGGGAGAAGATTTCTTAAAGCTATTGGCAACCCTGTTTGATCTTAGCCAGGAAGGACAAAGGTGAACAGCAAATAAACAATTCCTTTAGAACTTCTAAGGAGAGCCATGAAGCCAAGGAGGTGAGCAGAACCCCCACAATTAGCTGGCAACTCCAGGAAACCCCACTTCCCTATGGTTAGGGACCATCATCTGGGCTTTTCTCCTTAAAAATCTTCCCTTTTAACCAGACAGTGGGTTCAAAGAACTGTTCCCTCCTCATGTGGCCAGAAAACAGATGTGAGCTGGTAATGGTATCTCTAGCCCATCAAATCTACTACGTCCCACTGCATCATCACTTACAAACTTGAGCAGACAGATGTTCTCTCGGAGGGCCCCGACACAGCCTGCAAATCCCAGGGTGAACATCACCACGCCCACCATCAAGACCAGTACCACGGGGTCGATTCCATGCAACCGGGTCACCTTGGTGAGGTCGGACAGCACACCCTGAGAGAAGCAGAGAATAAAAGGTAGCAGTGTCCTTAGAATGGAGTCAAGGCCCTGGGGGCAAGTTATGCCAGCTGCTGAAGTGAGGGTCTGCTTCACACAGCTCAGCTCTGTTGATGACAGGCCACAGTGTGTTCCTGCCCACTACCTGGAGCCCCTGAGTATACTGTCCTTGTTCACCAAAGCCCTTAGACAGTCTACATGAAGTTCCTGGTCCACAGTGAAGCTGGGGGCTCCTGTGAGCCCAGACCCCGATTCCTCAGTGGCCTGTAAGGTGGCTTGGCCAGGCCTCAGAGAAGGGGAGTCCTAGGCCACGGCCCAACTGGCTACAAGCAGCTTCCCAGTGAACGTTTTTGAGGAAGCAGACCCAGCAAGGGTAGATGAAGAGGAGAGTGCTGCCCATAATCGTGTCTATGATCCTGTTAGCACCACCCAGAGAGAATCATTGGCTGTACTTGTAATAAAAACACTTGGAAAGAGGCTAGGGACAAAGAATTGCTTTATCATTTTTATTTAAACACATACAATCAGGGGCTGGTGAGATGGCTCAGCAGGTGAAGGCACTTGCTGCCTTGCCTGGCAACCTGAATTCAATCCCCAGGACCCACATGGTGGAAAGAGAACACCAAACCTAGGTAGGTTGGTTTTCTTACTTCTACTAAGCATATACATACCCCACCCCCCACCCCCCCAAAAAAATCAGTAAAAATTTAAAAATACATATAAGGTATAAGTGACTAGAGGCAGATACAATGAACAGATAGATTCTGTGATACTCAAAAAGAAAAGAGCTGTCAGGCTAGGCAGCTGTGTAACCAGCTCTAGGATTCAGGGCTCATCCAGGTCAAGTCTGCTGCAGTGCCAAATACAGCCACATGGTGGCGCTGTTACGCGTGGTTGCTGTTTCCAGGTCACTGGGACAGACTTTGTAACTCCAGCTTTTGACATCAGGGGTGCACAGGCCTCTAAGAAAGGTGCACAGGCTCCAGAGCAGACCTTACTTGGTTCCTAAGACCATCACATAAAAGCTCATAGACCAAAATGTGCTGCTTCCTTTTTCTGGAAGCAGTGACAGGTTCCACTACAGGAACAGAGGGTGCTTCAGCTTCCGGGTTCTCCTTGCTCCTCCTTCCAGATCTCAGCACCTAAGCTACTAGCATTAATCTACCATGGGTAAGGTCAGTCAGCACTATGACTCCACCTTGCCCCTGGAGCTCTGACCCCTTAGAGTACCAACTGCCCCTTTGTCTATCTGCACAATTAGAGGCTGGGATCCCTTCCCTCACACAGGGACAAGCAGCACATGGAGCACAAAACCAAGTTCTACCCCCTTTTCTGTAGACCAGCACAAGCCCTTCGGGAGTAAACAAGACTCACTCCCAGAGTTATGTGACAGGTTTTAGGGGACAGCCCCTGGCTGGCCCTGGGGTTACTCGGGGCTTCTGGGAACAGGATGAGAGCACATCCATGCTCACAGAGCTCATAACCACCCACCCAACTCTCCTAGTGCTGGCCTAGTGACCTCCAGCAACACAGCCAACCTCAGAGGCACATTCTTTCTGAGGGTTAATGCTGCAGACCCTCTCTGCAGCTAGTGACTACTCAACAGGTTAGAAGAGGGGACAATTCAAGTCCAATGGCTCTTGGCCTAGTCAAGGTTCCACCTACCTTTTCGCTCCATGCCCACAGCCCGACTCCAAGGAAGACAACTCCAGCCAGCTGAGGGGGAGGGGGAGGGGGAGAAAAGTAAGGTAAGTAAGTAACCAGCACTAGAACAAAGTCTACATCCTAGCTGGGTGCTCCTGTGTTCTGTCCAAGGTGACGTTTGACTGTTTGACTCCTGCAAACGACAGCAGCTCTCTACACCAAGGGACCTGGAGATTGCAGATAACCAGCACCTACCTCCCCAGTACAGCCGACAGCTGATTTCTACTCTAGACATTGAACCACAGAGCGCTGAGGTAAAGATCCCTAGGTCAGTGCTCAAGAGACTGACACAGGAGACTGACTGTCTTATGCTGACAGAGAGAGTTTCCTTCCTTCCTACCCAACAATAACGCTCAACCCACTTCAGTGTGCTCTTCAGTGTCAAGACACCACACCCCTGATGGCTGCCAGAGTTTATCAGCGGCTCCTGGACCAGCTGAGCATCTTTATGGGTCAGACCAGCTGCAAGGCCACCCAGCCTCACATCTCAGCCTCAGGACTCAGACTCCAAACACAGACAAGTAGCCACTCAGGTCATTCATTAGCCAGAGTGCAGCCTCCACATCCCACCTACCTATAACATGAGACACACATGTGCTCAGGAGATACTGGGGTCTTAGCTGGTGAATTAGGCAGAAGAGAGGCACTACATCACCCCAACCTCCCTCCTATGGGCACTCAATACAGCCAAGAGAACTGGACCCATCCATAGGACCATATAGTCCTAAGACAAAATAGTTGTTCTGCATATAAACCCCATGCTGTACAAATGGAACAAGCTCTGTGTTGTTGCTCTTGTTTGTTTGTTTGAGCATCCTGAGCCTTGTGGACAAGTTCCCTGAGCCACCCCACACCACACTGGTTTCTCAGTAGGAAAGGTGTCTTTGTTCTCCCCAGATGCCAAAGGTGATTACTTCCTCTCCTTCCCTTCAGTTTCACAATGGAAGGCAAGAAAACCAACAGGCCACCCTACTACTCCCTAAGGTCCCAGTCGGAGGCCTTTTTCTCATCTGACTTCCTTAAAAGTGAGGTAGCTCTTGGTCATTCTTCTTCCTTCAATCAGATTCAGAGATAGGAAGTACACACAGCTCAGGTGGGGCTGTCTTCCTCCCTTGCCTGCTTTTTGTCCTTCCTTTACAGACCCCACTAAATGATGGCAAACCTAACAGTGCAAAAACCCTTTGAGCAGTCAGGGGGACTCAGGAAGCACACACCTTTAAATACCATCCATACCCATGATTAGCAGCCTTGCAGTTCTCCCCTGTCTCACTACTACCATCTTGTGGTCTCCAGGGATCAGTCTACATCTCCCCAGCTTCTTTTCCTTCATGAAACATCACCACCATCTGTCCACTATCATTTAGAAGAAAACCCACAAGAGGGAAAGAGACATCACATTCACCAACTGGGACTCTGCTTGTTTTACCTTTGAAACATAAAAGTGTGCATGACCAGTTTTCTTTCTGATTCTCAGCTCCCCTCTGTTCATAATCCACCTCTTCCCAGGCCTTCAACAAACTGGAAGCATCGTTTAAAAATCTTCTGTCAAGTGATATCCAAAGTACTGGCCTTAAAGTCCCCAGTACATACCAAATTTCTCAAATTCTCAAAGTCCTGTGAGTAATGTACATACACCCTCCCTCAGCTCTGGATCACTCACTACACCAAGTATAGAGTAAACACTGTAAATAGCTGTTCTTTGTATTGTTTAGGGAATAATGGGGAAAAGGTCTTCTCTGTTTGGTACACACGGCTTTTATAGTGATTTCTGTCCTGGTTGGGTAAACTCAGATACAGAGCTGCTGGCTACTGAACATGGCTATGAGCAGGTCCCTCCGCTCCTACAAACTCTCTAATGACTTCCCCTCACACCTAGGAGAAAATCAAGATTCCACAACAGCACACCATTCCCTGGCCTAAAGGTTCTTCTCCTGTATCAGTCCCTGCCCCCCCCCACCTTCTTCATATCTACATCTCCCTAAGATGTCCACCTTTGCCTTCTTATGTGAAGCTGACCCCTGTCCATCACTCAGACCTATCTGTGGCGTAGCTCTCCTTGTAGCCCTGATCCTAAGCCGAATGGACTGTGCCTACCTTACAGCCATGTTCTCTACAGACAAAGGTGTCTGTCTGCTCGAGGCTGTAACCAACTCACGCAGAAAAGGATGGTACCGAGTGGGCTACTCACGCAGAAAAGGATGGTACAGAGTGGGCCCATATGAGAATCCCACAAAGGAAGCCTAGGGTTCTTGCCACTCTCCTTCCAGGAATATTTCTGGTTCTCACCCACTGCTCAGGAATAGGCAAGAGCCTATCACGTACAAACCACATATACAGAATTGGGGCAATAAGACCGCAAGTATCTAACACTACTCTATCCACGTTCTCATTTAAAACCAAGCCTGCCTAACCACTTACAACAGTCCACTCACTTCGGGTACCATGTGCCCAGGTGAAAGAAGGCTGTCTTGAAACATTTGAGCAATGACACTAGAACCCCGCTTTCCTCCCCACTGGGACCCACAGATTCCCATTTATCTTTTCACCACATTAAAGCAGCCTTGCCACATACACTTAAGTGTTACTTGAACCCATGCCGAGTTGTATTGTTTGTTCATTTGTGACATATTCTCGCTATATAACCCTGGCTGTACTCAACCTTGCTATGTAGAGCAGGCTGGCCTTGAACTGACAGAGATACTCCTGTCTCAGCCTCCTGAATGCTGGGATTAAAGGTGTTCACCACCACATCTGGCTTTTAGGTGCTGTTTTAATTCTCCCCTGGGATAACCAAAGAGAAAGATGTTTGCTCTGCCAAAGCATATATTCCAAGCTGTGCAAATACAGGCAGGCTTGCACTCATCTCTCTCTCTCTCTCTCTCTCTCTCTCTCTCACACACACACACACACACACACACATTCTCAAGACCTATAGGAGATTCCTTGCTGTATCAGTCACAATGTTTTCTCTTATACTGACTAAGAATAAGAATACAGCTTCTCCCACTGTCTTAAAGGAAGAAGTGAAGTTAACTCATACCAGGAAGATAGGAACTTTACAGTCACAAGTCAGAGCAGGAGTCACTGAATACTGCCCGAGGCAGGAACTCTGGAGACCAATTATGGTCAAAGACCCTGAGAAAGAACCAGACAAGGAAGTAACCTGCCCCTGGAAACATAACAGCTCCAGGAGTGGGTGGCGAACCTGTCTCTTCCTCCCCAGAACTATCACGCAGATGTAGAACAAATGTAGATACATTTGTCCAAGGTCACACAGCTAGCTGGTGTCTGGGTAGCTGTACCCCTGACAACACATTCTCTCAGTGCCCACGGGGTGCTGAGGCAGAAGAACAAGCAGCTCTGAGTCCCACATCCTGGAGAACATCTGCAGAAGACCCAGTGAGGAAGGATTCCACAGAAGAGGTTCTAGGCTGCACAGTTCTCAAACAACCACCCTACACAGCCAGATGTTAATTAAGAACGCGAATTCTAAGAGTCTACATCCCAACCAGAGTAGAAGGATCTCTCTGAGTCTTTGGAGACATTCGGGAGCAATTACAAGAGAAGGAGGTCCCACTGGGACAATGGATTAAAGAAGCTCCCAATAAAATTCAAGGAGTTATAAGGCCTAGTTTATTAAGTGAAAATCTCTGGGCTACCTTCCCTAGAGTTAATTGATCTAGAAGGCCCCAGACACACACAACAATAGAATAGCCCCTTCTGTATTAGTCAGCATCTGTAGAGAAATGAAATGGATAGAATGAGTGAGTGAGTGAATGTGTGTGTGTGTGTGTGTGTGTGTGTGTGTGTGTGTGTGTGTGTATATAAAAAGGGAATTTATCAGAATGCCCTCTAGGCTGTGGTCCAGCTGCCTACCTAAAGAAGGTCCATGAATCTAGTAGTTTCTCAGTCCACAAGGCTGGATGTTTCAGCTGCTTTCAGTATATGTTGGAACCCCAAAGTAGTAGGCTCTGATGTCAGTCGGTGAAGCAATGGCCTGGTCAGCGAGAGCAAGCAAGCAAAGAGCGAACGAAAGGCTTCTATCTTCCAGGCCCTTATACAGGCCGTCAGCAGAAGGTGTAGCCCAGATTAAATGTTATCTCTCTACCTCAGAAGATCCACATTAAAAGCGGGTCTTCCCACTTGAAATGACTTAATTAAGAAAAATCCCCCACAGGTGTACATACCCAACAGCTTGGGTTTTAGTTAATTCCAGACATTGTCAAGTTGATAATAGGACACCTTCCAAAAACAAAGAGGTCCTAGTGGCACTTCCTAAGCTGGTACAGGTTTGCCTTATCCTGGAAGCCACAAGAATCCTCCTGCACTTTACCTAAGGAGGCTCAAATCTCAATAAATGTGTCTAAGTCGTGCTGGAGAGGAGGAGGAGAATGTCAAACAGGTCAGGAACAGCCACCCAGGACCCAAAGGCCTTGTCCACTTGCATTAAGTGTGTAGGAAACTCTTGTAGACTTCAGACAGCTTGTCTTTCCATCAGTAGTCAGGCAACAGTTTGAGGTTTTGCGCTCCTGACCTCTGGTTCTCAGTCAATCTCTTCACTAACTCGGGCTGATGACCAGGGCCTTCATAGATATCTCAGAGGTAAGCAGGAAGGAACTCACTGAAACACCATGTAGTCCAGAACAGTACTAAATAAGTCTACAGCACAGGCCAGCATCCAGGGCCCAGGGTTCTTTCTGCCTCATTTTATCAGTGGACCTCCGGCAAGGGCCGGACCTTCCCTGAGCTTATGCTTTTCCTCCATACAACAGCGACACCCCTTCTAACAGGCTGAAAGGGCTGGTGAAAGCCTCTAACAGAACTTGCTTACACAAAGGGAGCCTTGCTGTCCTGAGTACAGAGCTGAGGCCTGAAGGGCCACTGGGGTGACTCCTCAAACAGCTGCACCTGCTGCAATGGAGACTTTTGTTCGTCCCCAGTAACTGTTAATCTTAATCTCCAACCTGCATGATTTAGAATCAACCAGAAGACACATGTATTTCCAAAGAGGTTTAACTGAGGTTGTAAAACCATAGTTCCTCACAGAGGTCCTAGATCAAATAAAAGAAAGTGAAATGGGTGGGATATCAGCACTCATCTCTCTTTTCTTCCTGACTGTGACCAGACAACCTAACACTCCTGACGCCATGATGAACTATATATATACACTCAAACCAGGAGCCAAAATAAAACTCACTTCTTGAGTTGCTTTTGTCAGGTATTTTATCCCAGCATGGAGAAAGTAACTATTACAGCCTTATCCAGCTCCCAAACAGACTACTGTCCTAAGAAAAAGCCCCTGGTCTAGAGGCTCAGTTTCTGCCACTGGAGAAAACAGAGATGTGGTATTCAAGAAGAAAAGCCAGGAAGAATAGGAACAGAAAGCCGGGAGAGCAAGGGCCAGAAGAAATTATACTATCCAGTTTGTTCTTCACACAACTCAGGTCGCTGAGTGGCCATCCGTCTGCCTCTGTAGCTCCATCTGACAAGCAAGTCCTAAGTCCTGCCAGGTAGGATGCAAAACCATGGTCCTGGCATACACCAGAACAGAAAATCCCAAGGTGTGTAGGCTCACAGAATACCAGAGATACTTTAGATTCTTTCAAATGCCAATGATTCAACTAAACTTGGGGTCAGATTGGCTTAATGCTGTAACCCTTTGATACAGCTCCTCATGTTGTAGTGACCTCCAACCATAAAATTATTTCATTGCTACTTCATAACTATAATTTTGCTACTGTTAATAAATCATAATGTAAATACCTGTATTTTCTGATGGTCTTAGGCGACCCCCAAAAGAACCATTCAGCCTCAAAAAGGTTGTAACCCATAGGCTAAAAATGTTGCCCTAAATGCAAGTTGACTTTGAAATTCCACCCAGAGGGCTGAATGTTGAATCACAGTGTATCTAATGGGGTTTACAACCCTGCCCACTAAGAAATGGGGGACCCTCAGAGTGGTAAAGTTACCCTCTATCTCCACATGCACAGCATGGAACATGCACACACACACGCGCATGCACACACACACACACACACACACACACAAATATGCACACACACAATCAGTACTAATAAACACCCAATTTTAAAACTGTGAAAAAACCTGTCCCCCAAAGGAAGTTTGAAAGGTCTGAGAACCAGAGGGAGGCGAGGGCCAGCTTCCGCAGCTTCCTCATTATAGGGGAAATGGGGCCCAAGGCAGGAGGCACCATGCCCAGGGTCACAAAGCTATCACACACCAGTTTTTCCTCTCTCCGGATGGGTGGCTGCTGTGAACAAGAAGCAGATGTGCCCTCTGCAGCCCTACAGGGGACCAGGACTGCTCCCCTGTAACAGGGATAACTGGAGCCTGACCCTGTCACCTGAGGTCCAGGAGTGACAGTGGAGGATGAGTCATCCAGGGGAGGCTAGAGATAGCACCCCAACATGACAGTCTCTGCCTTCACTATCCAGGGGAGGCTAGAGATAGCACCCCAGCATGACAGTCTCTGCCTTCACTATCCCAGTACACATGATTAAAATGAGAGAAATCCAGGTTACTAAACCAGGGCCAGACAGTAAACACTCAGTTTCTTATGTTCTGTGAACTCTGCTGCAACCGTTCCACTGGCGGTGACTGATGGGAGAAGCCAGAGAGGACAGCCAGATGATGGATGTGGCTTCCTTCCAGTGAAAATTACGCTCAAAACAAGCAGAACCAGGTCTGACCTAAAGGCCCCAGGCGGCCAAGCCCAGCATGAAACTATCACACTAAGACCATCTGGACCTAGAGACGAAGGACAGGATTTCCTTTAGTTTAGTCACATAAATTCTGGGTATCTGTAATTTTGATATGTTTTTGTATTACTTTAGCAGCTTTTTTTGAAGTCAAGGTTTCTCTCTCTGTAGCCCTGGCTGTCCTGGAACTCTCTGTAGACCTTGCTGGCCACAACTCAAAGAGATCAGCCTGCCTCTGCCTCCTGAGTGCTGGGATTAAAGGTGTGAGTCACTACTGCCCAGCTGTTTTAGCAGTTGTTAACAGCTGACAACCGAGTATAATTCATGACACATGTCCTTAATAAAATATGTTATAACATCATACTATTAAAGAAGAATATGCTTATGAATAACTACCTGACATCCAGGTTAAAAGTACTGAAAGAAAAAAAAGGGACCTGTAATAAGGTGACAGAAGTAAACAGGGAACAAAAGGGACAAAGGCAAAGACAGATTAGCAAAGACTTGAAGACAAACACCACATACACTGACATCAAATATGACTGACAGACACCACATACACTGACTGACAGACACCACATAAACTGCAGGAATTCAGAGGAAAACCTAAGTGGGAAGAGGAAAGAAGCAAAGGGTGCTCAGGAGGCAGAGGCAGGGGGATCTCTGTGACTCCAACGCCAGCCTGGTCTACAGAGTTCCAGGACAGTGAAATCTATCTCTCCTTGCATAAAACACAGTTCATGCTGAGGAAGGGAAACACAGAGAGCACTGCGGGATACAAGTATAGGCAAAAATCTTCTGGGGAGAACTGTAATAGCACAAAAAATAGGCTCAAGAAATGACAAACAGAATGACACAAAATTAAAAAGCTTCTCTCTCGCCGGGCGTGGTGGCGCACGCCTTTAATCCCAGCACTCGGGAGGCAGAGGCAGGCGAATTTCTGAGTTCGAGGCCAGCCTGGTCTACAAAGTGAGTTCCAGGACAGCCAGGGCTACACAGAGAAACCCTGTCTCGAAAAACCAAAAAAAAAAAGAAAAAGAAAGAAAGAAAGAAAAGCTTCTCTCTCTCTCTCTCTCTCTCTCTCACACACACACACAAACACACACACAACTTGAGTGAACAGACAGCCTACTACAGAATGGAAAAAAAAAACTTTGCCAGCTACATTAGACTAAGGGGTTTATAATATATAAAATTGCAAAAAAAAAAAAAAAGTACCCAAAATGTCAATCAATAAACAGGCCAATGAACTGAATGAACAGAACACAGGGTCTGACCAGGTAGCTCTGGCTGGCCTAGAATTTGCCATGTAATTCACTCTGGCCTCAAACTCAAGAAATCTATCAGCCTCTGACTCCTTAGTACCAGGGTTAAAGGTGTGAATTAACACATCTGCCTCTTTCCCCTCAGGAAATACATGTTTTTTGAGTGCTCAACATCCCCAGACATCGGGGAGGTACAAATTAAAACTACTCTGAAACTGCATATCTCCCTGGTCAGAATGGCCAGCATGAAGAAAGCTAAGTGCTTAGGGGCCCTTATACAATGTTGGGGGGAGTACAAACTGCTCAGCCAATATTAAACATCATTGTGGATTGAGACCAGGGATCAGAAGGGGCTCATGAGAGAATAAAAAGGCTTCACAACAGGGGTGTGTGGTGGCAAGAGAACACATACCATGACCTGGAATAGGAATAGGAAGGGGGATGAGGGCAGGGGACGAACCAACCCAAAGACTGGTCCAGGAAGAAGTACGTGTGCAGAGGGCATTTGGTGTCCTGGTGCTTTCCTTATTCTTCACCTTATTTACTGAACCAGCATCTCCTGCTAGACCCAGGGACCCGCCTTCTGAGCACCCACCCAGTTTTTGTGTGGATTCTGGGGATCTGAATTCCAGTCCTCACTTTGGCAATAGTGTGATTTATTCACTGAGCCCTCTCCCAGACCCTCAACAGAATTTTTAAAAGGGATTTCTGAAGAAGAAATAAATATGAAAACAACACAGTGAACAAGATGGAAGTGAGGAACTCCACACAGCAGGCAGGCCTCTGACAGTTACACCAGTGAGTCACTGCACAAAAGAGATAGCAACATGCATGCACATGCACGTGTACACACACACACACACACACACACACACACACACACACACAGAGGCAGGGGGAGCGGGAGGGGACTTGCATGAACCCTGTGGCTATGCAACAACCACGTGCCATGCACTAGCCTCCATGCTCCTAGGACAACCTTCTTCCATAAACTCCCTAGTAGTCTAAGCTTCACACATGGCTGAGGCTCGTGGAAGTCAATACTCCACACCTTAGTTCTAGGGGAGTCCCTGACTAGGGCAGTCTTTGCCCTCTGCCCTCAGCCTTGGCAAGATTGAGACTGAAAATATATACACCCCTACCTATGCCAAGAGATAAGGCAGCTCACTTCCTGTGTACTGGGGCAGCTCTTCTGGAAAAGTGATTTTGACTGTTAAGTGTGTCAGCCAGGTCAAATCAATGTACACACCTTCTGACCCACTTAATCTCACTCCTGGGACTCCATTCCAGCAATAACTTCCCTCCCTTTCCTACAGGGAAGAATCTGTATTACATAAACCTAGTCTCTACAACCTTATCTGGAAGAAAGAAAAGCTGAAACAACCTAATATCTCAAGTGCAAGTTTCTACAAAAACACAACCAGCTAGACTGTGTGGCAACAACCCGTGTTTGCCACACCAGTGTTGCTGATGTGATAGTGCAGCCATCCAGATTCTGAAGATATGGTCCCCGAGGACGTGATACTACAAACATCTACAGAGACAACTGTAGCATGAAAGAGGAGTGCAAGCTATCCTGGGATGCCTTGTTCAAGTCTTCTGGAACTCATGCAACTGCAAAAGTCCACTCAAGAGTTCTCGAAAGAAAAGGTATACCAGAACTCAGCAGCAGAAACCAGCTACACTGTATCCCTATTAAAGTAGCAGACATGTGTCACCTGAAAGATGGAAGCAAAGGAGCTGAGGGCATAGCTCAGGTGACAGAATGACTGCCTAACATGCATGCAGGCCTGAGTTCAAATTCTAGTCCTATATAAAACAGGCAAGATAGTAAGTAGTCCATGCCAGGAGGACCATCAGAAATACAAGGTCATTCACAGCTACAGGAGACCTTATCTTAGTAGAAGAAGAGTAGGGAGAGAGAAAACGAGGACACACCCCCCTCCCATGGAAGCTGGGAAACTAGCTGCCATCAGACCTGGGTCTCATTCATCATGGCTAGAGCTGGGGGGGGGGGGGGGGGGAAACCAATTCTCCATCAACTGGGGGATGGGTTAGGGCTGAGCTTTCTACCAGGCTTCTCTGGAGAAGGGCAGCCACTGGTCCCAGAGTGCCACAAGTAGCCTGAGGCTCATTTGTTGTTCTGGCAAAACTCTCAATAGCCTCTCCCTTGTCCTTAAGTTTCCTGATCCAGACTATACATTATCCTCACCCTACACATAGGAGGAGTCAGATACCCTGAAGGACAGGGCTCGACATTATGCACAGAGCTCAGATATTCATTCCCTCCTGTCCCACTGTCTCAGTCAGAAGTAAGGCTGCACAGTTAGGCTCAGATGCTAACTCAAAATCTACAAGGTGGAAAGCTATGGCTCAAGCGTAGTCACTACGGATATCAGTGGGAGAGTGTTAATTTTTTTGTAAGTTTTTTTTTTTTTTTGAAACTAAAGACAAGCAGAAGGTTCTCCTTGTAGTGTAACACAGGCCTGCTGTCTGTATTTAGCAGGGATGGAGTCTTCATTTTAATTCTATCTTTGAAATAAGATCCAGGCAAGAGAGCTTTATCTGAACTTGTAGAGATTATGGGGAAAAGCAATCCTGAGTTGCAGACAATACCCCTCAAGAATATTCAGGAAGCAAATCCAAGAGAAGTACACACACATTCTTTACAGAACTAGGCTGTGTGTGAGCACAGACAAGGCCTTCCAGGTTCCCCCAGCCTTGCTTCACAGTTTCTCTTCCTCTGCCTGCTAAAATGAGACATTTCTTTTTAAACTGCAGTGAAACACACATGATATAACTTATTTAATCACATTCAGGTATACAGTTCAGTGGCATTAAGTCTGTCAAAACAGAATCGGCCATCAGAGAAATTTTTTTTTACAATACAAAACAGAAACCAGACCCCTTAAACAACAATCTCCTGCTATGGTTGGACTGTGTCCCTCAAGTTCCACGTGTTAGACTTTGTCCCCATTGTAAGAGTGTGGAGAAGTGGGGCTTTTCAGAAGAGAGTAGGTACTGAGGATGAATGGAATAACTCATTACTGCTAAAGTGGACTTGCCATGAGATGGAGTTTGCAGGATACCGACAAAGCACAGTAGCAACGCGCTGACCTGACCGCTTAGCACACACGGCCGACCTAGCACACACACGGCTGACCCAGCACACACACGGCTGACCCAGCACACACACGGCTGACCTAGCACACACACACACACACACACACACACACACACACACACACACACGGCTCTGTGGTCGGCCCAGCATTAGAGAGAGAGGGAGGCGGGGAGGGGGAAGGAAAGAGAGAGAGACAGACAGACAGACAGACAGACGGAGAAGCTGACTTTGGCCTCCCTTTTCCCTCTTTTATTCTCTCACCCATGTGATTCTTTTCACCAAGTTATGACTTCCCCAATCTTGAACTTCTCAGCTTCTGGAGCAGTAGTCCTCAACATTCCTAATGCCGCAACCCTTCAATACAGTTTCTCTCATGTTGTGGTGACCCCTACCATGAAATTATTTTTGTTGCTACTTCATAACTGAAATTTTGCTACTGTTATGAATCATAGTGTAAATATCTGATGGTCTTAGGCGGCCCCTGTGAAAGGGTCATCTGACCCTCAAAGGTGTTTTGACCCACAGATTGAGAACTACTGTTCTAGAACCATGCAGCAGACAATCTCCTCTGGTTATAAACAACCCTTGCAGCGATCCACAAAAGCAGTATAAATGGACTGCGAGCCTGCCCGTTTTCACCTCCTCACTGCCAGGCAGCCCAAATCCACTCTCTGTGTCGATGTCTTTCTGCTGACTATTCTAGTTACTCTGCATGGAGCCATATAGCCTCTAACCTATAAGTGAAATCCAATCTGGCTTATTCTACTTAACATTGTGCACACTGGTGTACAAACATCTGACATTCTGCTTTCAGTCTTCTGCACGTTATATATCCAGAAGTAGGGTTGCACATGGTAATGTCATTGCTAACCGGAAGGAACACCAGTTTGGCATCACAGATTATCACTTGCTTCCACGGCACAATGTGCAAGGTCTCCAATCCCTACACACCTACGCCAATATTTATCTTCTGCTTTTTGTTTTTAAAAGAAAACACATGACACCTTTGTGGGTTGTGAGGTATATTATACTGTGGTTTTAATTTGCATTTCCTTGAGTTGAACAAGACTCTGAACTAGAAACAGGTCTAGCACAACCAAAAAGTGATCAAAGGAACAAAGAAAAAAAGCTGTGTGTGTGGTGGGGTGAGCTCTCAAAACACTAGGCTCCCAGGAAACGATTTTCTATATCATCCCTGTGTAAAAAAACAAAAGAAGCCTAACTCCGTGCACTGACAGCAGCATCCACATCTTACCAAATGGATGCTGGTCTCTGGGAATCCCAGCCCCAAAGTAAGAAATAAGAAAACTAACAACGTTCCTTGAATGCTATAGGAATCTGTTCACTAGAGAAAATGGTGTGGGAGCAGTAGGAAGCGGCAGGTGGTTCAGCTGCAGCCAGTCCCTTCCTACACCTTGACCTGGCCACAGAAACTGCCTTCTGCATACTCAACACTGGCCTTTTGAGCAGTCCTTCCCCACTGAAACAAACACTCTGTATGGAAAACGACCCAGGCTTTGGTTCAAAGTAATCCAAAAGAGGTTGGGGAATAAAAATGAAACAAAACCAGCTGAATTCATTTCTGAAGCTGGATGATGCAATTGTGAAGCTTGATACATTCTTCTATTTTCTCCATCTAGAAAAAAAGAAACTCAGAAGCCATATGGACTTGCACGCCATTTTCTCCTTTATCTGAAACCACGTAATGGAGACACCAGGCAGCTGAGATCAACATCGACGTTTCTCAGTGGTAACGCCAGGCTTTTCAAGGTCCCTGGGTTCCGGGGAGAGGGCAGACTGTACCCAGGTGTCCAGAGCAGGCTGGTCTCACCCCACTGCACTCTGTGTGAGCTTCCCAGGTCTCTGTGGGTCTCAAAGCTTGGGCCTCCCTCCACACTGCTGCATCCTGCCCAGGTAAAGTAACTTCCTGTCAGGAACAGTGGGGACAGTGGCCAACACCAAGGGGCCCGGTTCCCCACGTCCATTCTCTGAGGGCATTTCCTAACTGTTCCTGTTTGTTCCCTCCTCTTCTGCCCCAGTGCTTACTAACAAAAATGATTAACTCTCAACCACATACACTAACTGCCAAGTCTGCAAAATCCTTAAAATACTACTACATACTTCAGTCCAGGCTTGCCACAATTCTGGGTTTGATGAACTGTTTGAATTTTGTGCTGCCAGTGTGTAAGCAAGTCCTGTCCCCTAAGAACCAAGAATTTGTTACAAAGAACCTCTGAAGGAAGAGGTAACCAGGGAATTGGTCATGACAATGAGGGTATTGTGCTGCCTGCAACAATTAGGATATGTCAAAGATCATGTCAAAGATCAAGTCAAAAGTCAAGCAGGCAAGGGGGCCCTTGCTTGAGGAAACAGGAAGCAATGTTCTCCAGATAGGGGGCGAAATTCAAGTCTGAGAAAGCCCTACAACAGGAGGCAAGGATGTTGTACTGTGGCAAGGATGTCTCTGTCTCTGTGGCCAAGAACCCTGCTATAGTTTGCAGATCTCTGACTGCATGCCTATGATGGGGCCTGTGGCATTCTAGCCCACTCCTCGACTCCTCTGCTTCCTGGCCATGAGGACAGCACTTTGCTGTCACACACTCCACAGCTGACACCCCCATCAGAGCCTACAGCCAACAGTTCAGGTGACCATGGAACCTTTTAGCCTCTCTCTTGTAAGTTAGCTATCTCTGGCATTTTGTCACATAGGCAGAAAGTGAACACATACATTGCTGCCTAGCCATATCACATCAGGAACTAAATGAAGCTGAAGACTGAGCATAGGAAAGTCTGGGGTAACAGACATGCCACTGCATTTCACCCTCTTTCTCTAGGACAAGAACTCCTGATCACACAGAGACATATCGCCAGGATGTGACGCCAGAAAGCTGAGACTGAAAAGGTAGAAAGTGGCCCCCTTTCTCCATGGCCCCCAATGACCAGTGTGCTTGCAGACAGAAAAGCTTCAACACACCAATCCTTCCCACACAGTGCCAGTGTCTGCCTCGCCCTGCTCAGTCCTCATGGCCAAATATACACTGTGGCTCCCCAACCCCTGACCAACTCCAGCAACTGCCCAGTTTTTCTGCTTTGAGGCCAGAATAGTTGAAAAGAACTGTTGTTAGTCGGCATTTCATTTCTACACTTTCGTTGACCAACCTCCTCAGTGCAGCCCATTCCTTCCCATCTCCAGCAACAACCAAGGTCACCCCTCTGCGACACAGCTGACTGCTCTTTTCTACCACAGAAGCTTCTACAACACAAAAGCTCCTTTTTACTCAGACTTATGCTCATTTTGGCCAGGTCCAAGAGAGCTTCTCTTCTCCACCCCACCTCAGCATCTCGGACAATACTCAAGACTCTCCTCAGCAGACATGCACTCTCATTTTGATGTTCTCTCTCCACCCATACCTTCCTAAAATGCACCTCCAGGGTGCACCCACATAAGGCCAGCCAAGGAAATAAAATTCTCGCTACCCATAGACCCCACCAAAGTTTCATCTCTGATTACGGCTCAACCGACCTTCTCTCTCATTCTGCAGTCACTCTGGCAAATCAAACCACACAACGCATACATGAAAGCTCCTGAGAGTTAAACAGACACTAGGAAAGCAGTGAATAGCACATATTCACAATCCCAGCTGCTCAGAAGGCTGAGACAGGGGGTCCTAAGTTCAAAGACATCCTGGGCAATTATGTTAATGAGGGTTTCTGTTGCTGTGACAAACACCAAAAGTACCTTGGGGAGGAAAGGATTTATTTTACCTCACAGATTACAGTCCATCACCGTGGGAAGTCAGAGCAGCAATTCAAGTGGGGAGGGACTGACCTACAAGGCTGTTCGTGTCTTACCAGTGCATTGCTGGGATAGGAAGACAGCACCATTACACCAAGATAGTGACCAAAGGCTTCCTGAACCACCCAAACTGGGCTGGACCCCTTAATCTGTCTTTCAATCACCTGAGCCCACCCATGATGAGGACAAGGACCACGGAACCTGCCCACTGCCTCTTTCCAGGACCTCACCGGAGTCTGGTCATCAGGAATATATAGAGAATCATGACCTGGTGATGATGGTTCCGATCACACAAGGGACCGTGGCCACATCTCTGGACTTACCCAAAAGACGATATTGTAGCTGAAGAGCAGGTACTTGTACCAGCAGCTGACCTCGGCATTCGAGTATCTATAATAGTGCATCTTCTGAGAAGAAGGACCTGCAGGGACAGTGACTGATGAGCACAGTCAGCTTCAAATCTGCTCCCCACGCACAGAAAGACCAAGGCTCCCTCCCATTCAACTTCCTGAAATCTCCACTGTCCCATCGTATGTGTCTGTTCGTCCAAACACAGACCTACTACTATTAGTGCTAACTAAAGGTTAAACAACAACCAGGTTAAATAAGCGTCCAAAAAAAAAAAAAAAAAAAAAAGATAGAATAACAATTTTTAAGTGTCTTCAAAGTACCAGAAACTCTGCTTTGAACTCTCTCAGACATTTATCTCATCCTCTTCTTAGCTGTGCATTGATTGTTCCTTCTTCCCCATGCCAGGAAGACTGGAGTTCAGAAAGGTCATGTGACTACCTCAGGGGTAAGGGGGCTATGACTGAGTGACAAAGAGGCTGGACACGGAGTTCATACCTGTGATCCTGGCTTTTGGGAGACTAAGGTAGGAGCTCTGCTGTGAACTCCAGGCCAACTTAGGCTACACGGGAGACCTTCCCTTCAAAACTACATACAGAAAACAGGAAGGCAAAGCCCGGAATCTGGAGCATGGAGAAGGGATCTCACTGCCCACATTCCTTTAACCACCATAGCCAACCAAGGAAATGAAGACTTGATCACAGGAAGTCATGGGAGAAAGAAACCTGAAAGATCAGCAGGCTTACACAGAATCCAACTGTGGGGTCAACACAAAGACACAGTCACGGCTCCACGTTCATTTGCCCACTGTCCGAGACCAGCTCCCAGGCTCATCCTGTACAGAAATTCACCCTCACTCCATCCTCCTATCTCCTACCGCTATCTACCATGAACACGGCATGAACACAGCTTGGCTTCCCAGCCAAATACAATAAATCTGGACTATAATGTCCCTTTGGGAACAGCCTTGAAGCTGCAGGGTGAACAGTGTATATTGTTTCTTTTCTGTCAGCCACAGAGCCAGGCCTACCAGTGGCACTTCCCTTTGTCATCACCCTCAGGAATAAAGCACAAATGAACAGTGGAACAGGGTGGGGTACGCAAGCTGAAAGAGGGGGTTGGGATCTGAGGCTCCAGACAGTAAGGGGTACTACCTTCCCAGCCCTATGTACAGGAAGGGGTGCTACTCCCCCAATCCACACCGCACAAATATATGCAGACAAGGACCCTGTCAAGGTTAGAAAGGCCCAGATATAGGACCAGGACCCAATTCCAAACAAGGCCACCCTGGCAGTGAAGAGTTAACCCCTCTACCCAGACACCTGAAATAACCAACTTCTACAGCTTTCCTGACAACAGGCTATTTGCAAAATCAGTTTTAGAGATGAGCACAAATGTAGCTGTAGGCTTGCAATGTTCTGAGAAAATGACACAAAGGAGCACGACTCCTCTACAAATGGGCCCTGCTTGTACTCAGCCACATCCCAAAGTATGCAATCCATGTGAACCATCCAGACCCCACCTCTCACTTCCTCCTCACCCTATCTGGGGCAGCTGCCAGGAGGCATGGGTGAGACAGCAGAAATGGTCCCTCAGCCACCCAGTAGCCCCACATCTATCCCAGCACCACCCCACTACCAGAACACTTCCATGAAACTACCCTCCAAGAATGAGTGGGAACACACTATCCCAGGTGCTCAAGAGCTCTGAACATCAGGCTCATGGCCATCGGCATGAGACCACAGAATCACACGAGCAACAACAAGGAGAAGCCCCAGCTCTTTCAGATAAAGGCATAGGCGCCAGTCTTCTCAGCATGGCCTGGCCCATCAAGTCCCTGCCCTACTCAGGCCCTTGGGGTCCTCACCTCAAACAGGCAACGTGTGACTGGTCCCAGTTGCTATGATGAGGGCCTTACCTGGGACACATTCTTCAGAGTCTAGCCACCCACCACTCTGTACAGGACTGGCTGGGCTCTTCATCTGGGTTAACAAGCTCCTTGAGTGGCTAGCCTGTGAAACTAGATCCATGCCTGCTGGAACAGCTACTACACACTGAGGGGACCCTGAGAAGACAAGACAAGAGGGTCTGCTGCCTGGGTACAGCACCCTGGGAAGGTTGTAATGGGCCCTGAAGAAAGAAACCTAACCATACATGACATTCCTCAAAGCATAAAGGTTGTCCCTTTCATTTGAGGACATCTGTGGTGGGGACAGAGATAATTAGAAATAGCTCAATTGTCCTGTGTAGGAGGAAAAAGTAAAGCTAGAACTCAATTAGAACCAACCAACTTAGCTATTGAAATGTGCTGTTGAGACAGCAAAATGTCACAAGAGCTAGACACCAAAATGTCACAAGAGCTACCACTTGTTCCTCTTTTAGACAAGACCAGCCTGTCTTCAGAGCACCAAATACATCCCTTCTTCCTTGGGGTTCATGGAGAAGCCTGGGAAGCAGGTCACATAAGCACCCAGAAGTCTAGAACTCCTAGAAGATACTCCATGGCTGCCATCTACCCCACTGGGGTTCAGAACTCTAAGGCTCCTCTGTCTTTTCACCAGCAAACATTGTTCACTTTGCATGATGATGCTGACTGACACTGTGCCCCAGCTCCAGACCTTCATGATCATCCTGTGATAGATAGCACAGAGATCATCACACTCCAAATCCTCGGTCTCCTTCAGTTCTAGTTCACGGGTCAGTGTGGAAAACACAAACACACACAGGAGACCACACTGCCACAGTGAAACCAGCACTCTAGAGTGTAGTTGATTCTCCCTATTCAGGTGCCATCTTACCTCCCCATATAGTTCACCTTCCTCCACACACTAGCCCTACAACCAAACAGGAAACAATTCTGTCCCCACAGACCAGATGCTGGGGTCCAAGCCCTAGGGCATCAAAGAAATGCAACAGCCAAGATCTAAATTAAAAACCCTCCCATGTAGTTCCCTCCAACACTTGACACCCACTAGCAGCAGGTTCACCCAGCGGTGACCAGGCACTCCCTGATCATCCTGGGCACAGGGAGTCACACTCACACAGCATGTTCTTCCTACAACTTACAAACCAAGAGCACGCATGAGTGCATCATTTCCTCTGAACAAATGCCCGGGGTAAGGGCATCCTCCTGATGGCACTTCTCCATTCCCAACTCCCAGACCGGGGAAACTGTTTCAAGGGAAATAAAACATCAGTCTTTCTTCACCCTACTTCCCAGACCTCTCCCATAAGTCTCAGGAAGAAAGAAAAAAAACTGGGGGTAGGGGGGTAGCCTTAGGTTCTCCTTCAGAAGCCTCCTTTTCGATCCTGCTGGCCAGAAGACATATTTTATGACGTACACTGTAGAACAACAGGAACACTTTTTTTTCAGCCCAGCCTAAACCTATCCTCTGCAACAGAGCACAGCAGGTCTTCCATCAGTGCGGAAGTAAAGTTAGGACCCAGCGCCTCAAAACCTCAGGGGCAGAAAAAAAGGAATGAGCACTGGTGAGCCATTTGCCTGGGCACATTCAAAGCTCTGATGAAACAAGAAACTAGACCTGGGCCAGGCGTGGTGGCGCACTTTAATCCCAGCACTCGGGAGGCAGAGGCAGGCGGGATTTCTGAGTTCGAAGCCAGCCTGGTCTACAAAGTGAGTTCCAGGACAGCCAGGGCTATAAAGAGAAACCCTGTCTTGAAACCACCACCCCCCCAAAAAAGAAACTAGACCTGACCCTAAACGACTCCAAAATGTCCAGGGTCCCTGGTCCCTGGCATCGCACCTCACTGGCAAAACTAAGACACATCAGTGAAACCAGAACTTAGCCATGTACCAACTGCTGATACCAGTACTCTTTACCTACACAGACAGACAGACACACACAAACATAGAGAGGCAGACAGACACACATACAGAAAGAGAGACAGCAGACAGACAGACACACACACACACATACACACACACCAGAGAGAGAGAAGCAAAGACAGAGACCATACACCCATTTTGACTTCATAAAAGTCGGTAAACTTTTCAGACACCAACAAACCTAGCAGATTAGAACCTAAAAGCTGTTTTGTATTGTTTAAAAAGCTGATTAGTAATCTGGGGGAAATTAAATACACAAAAATCATTCTAAATATTTAAGGGGCATGGTACACATGCAAGTGCACATACACTCTGAAATACACATACACTCTGCAAGTGCACATACACTCTGAAGAACAGGTGTTCAGGCCCATCTCCTCCTTAATCATCTTCTCTTTTGAGGCAACTGGGTAAAAAAGTAAAGTTTAAGATTTTACCACCAAACGCCCCCACGACTACAAGTTACAGTAAGATAATGTAAGAAATATAAATAATGAAAGCTTTCTGAAGGTGCAGGGCTGGTAGAAGGTCAACGTTTGTAACAGTAATTCATACCCAGTAAAACAAAAGATTTAGGCTTAGGTAAATAAGGGCTATGCACAGAGGGGCAGCATAATTCACAGATGGAAAAATAGTCACTATCACTGACAATAAAATCCACAGACTACCCAGGGGCAGTTGTTCACGCTTTCAAATTTAACAGAATGCCACCACCACTAGTGTTAGGCATATCCATACCTTGCAGCAGATGGATATGTCATTACCCTTTGGAAAGCCAACAGTTACAGACATTAAATTAAGTTATAGCTTTAATCCAATTAACTCATGACTAAGAATTTGCCTCATGAAAATAAGCCAGCAGAAAAAAGTGAATACGCATAAAGTATGAACCGTGAACATCACAGTTTGTGACTACTGAACAATATGTAGGCATGTGGGTAAAGGCAAATGGAAAAATCAGACCATGAAAGGGAGCTGCGTCATGTGGGTCTGTAAGTGATTTTCCAAAAGAGTTTCCACCATGCTTGCCATTACCATCTTGGCATTATGGATACTGATGGAGGCCACTGTAGGGGAGTGGAGTGGTGAGACCACAGTCATCATAAACAGGGCTCCCTGATCTACTACCACATTCAAGCTGCAACCATCTTTCCCACTGACTTTTCTCAAAATAAAAAAATTAGCCTCTGCTCAACGATATATAGAATACTTCCAATTCAGAAGAATGGAAGCGAGCTGACAGTGAGAGACAGTGGACTAAGGCTTTCAGCTGGCATGATTTGAACCTGAAATGTCTCTTTTGTGTTTTCTTTTTTTAAATTGGATATTTTCTTTACATTTCAAATGTTATCCTCTTTCCCTGCCCCACCCCCACTTCAGGAGCCCCCTATCACCTCTCCCCTCCCCCTGCTTCTATGAGGGTATTCACCCACCCACCCACCCAATCCTGCCTCCACATCCTGGCATTCCCCTACACTGGGGCATTAAGTCTTCACAGGACCAAGGGCCTCTCCTAGAATTGATGCCCAACAAGGCCATTCTCTGCTACATATGCGGCTGGAGCCATGGGTCCCTCCATGTGTACTCTTTGGTTGGTGGTTTAGTCCCTGGGAGCTCTGGGGGGTCTGGTTGGTTGATACTGTTGCTCTGTCTCTTGTGTTTTAAGTAACGGTTCCCTAGAAGATGGCATCATTTGGGAAGGCTCTGGGGCCTTTAGGAAGTGGGGCTAGTTGGTAGGAGGAGTAGGTCATTAGGGATTGGGGTTATAATCCCACTCAGCTTCTTGCCTGCACATGCTCCTACTGCCAAAATCTCCACCACTCCTTCCTTGCTGTGATGAACTGAGCCCACAAAGTGAATTAAGTTGCTTCTCTGTAATTTTGGTCACAAACATTAAAACAAATGCATCAACTGACTAGGGCCCACTGAGAAGACTACATGTCATGCTCTAGGGGTACAGGGCAGCACGTGCTAAATCCCTGAACTGCTGTGATGAGTGAACGATGAAAGGATTGATGAACAAATGAATGATGAATGAATGATGAAAGGATTGATGAATGAATGAATGCAGTGTGCATACAATAATGTACACTTTATTGAAGCCCTGCTCCTTTCCACCTGCTTTGCATTCCTTATATCCTGTTGTTCTCATTTTATTTGCAAACAATAGAAGAATCAACTATCACAATACACAAGAATCAACAATCATGCTGAGAAAAAAGTGACAGGCCTTTTCTACTTCAGGTGGCATTACCTTCTAGCTGACTGTGCTGGCTTCTCTGATGTCAACTTGACACACAAAACTAGAGTTATATGGAAGGAGGGAAGCTTAGTTGAGAAAAATGCCACCATAAGACCCAGCTGTATGGCATTTTCTTAATTAGGTATTGATCAGGGAGGGCCCAGCCCAATGTTGGTGGTGCCCTTCCTGGGCTCGTAGCCCTGGGTTCTAAAAGAAAGCAAGCTGAGCAAGCCACAGGAAGCAAGCCAGTAAACAGCACCCGTCTAAGGCCTCTGCACCAGCTCCTGCCTCCAAGTTCCTGTCCTGACTTCCTTCAATAATGATGGTGTAAGCCAAATAAACCCTTTCTTTCCTAACTTGCTTTGTGGTCCTGGTGGTTGTTTGGTTCAGCAATATATGCCCTAAGACTCTGACTCTTCTCATTTACATCTATGTATCTCTTGTATTGACTCTAGATCTATGCTTTCATTACTATTCCCTGATTGTCACTTTTCAGCATCACCTGTTCGTGCCCACTCAGGAAGATGGCACTTTAGCTCTATTCCTTACCAACCCCATCTTTTCCTAAGCCACTCCCACATGCTTGTCCTAGCTCATCTCACCATTCTAATTATAGTGAAGCTGTAGTCTATATAGCTGTGGTCGTTTTCAGAGTTGATATTATGATGACCACGTGATCCAGAAGGATAAGCCACACAAACTGTGATTGTTTTTCTTTATGCATCGGATGCTCTATTCCTATCCTCAAGTGGTGCTTCCAAGGTAGTAGACATAGACAGATAGATGCATAGTTCTCGTTGGGTACTACCCACAGGAGATGCTTAGTACTGTGAGAAGTCCTGAGGTTCTTTTTAGGTGGGGTACAGGATGACCTGTGAGTAGAATTCTAGGCTGGGAATCAATTCCATGGAGAAAGTGACATCATCCCTTGTCCTTCTATAACTGTAGAGAACGCTGAGTCTCTGTGTCCCTGATCTTGGACTGCAACTGTTTTTCTCTGTAAGCTTTTGGGTCAACTGGTCTACCTATGTCATCCAAGTGGTTCCACTGGTAGAGGAGCTTCCAACCTGAAGACAAGGACTTTCTTTTCACCAAGTGTTTCCCTCCATGATGTTGCCAAGCTCTGCTCCTTTTTAATGGATGTGGGGAACCTGGACTAATCCTTCAATCACCCTTCCTTTCCTGCCCTATTATCCACCTCCTATCTCTAAGCACTGTTTTCTGGAAAAAACACTTTAACTTTACCTCCTACTGATTCTTAATAATTCTATGATATTTTTGCTCAGCTCTTGATTTTTTAAGCAACTTTTTATATTCCAAATGTGCCTTTTAAAAATACTAGCTTGTTCTTATTTCACACTGCTGCAATTCTCTTAATCTAAACAAAGTGTCTGAACCGTTTTTCTCAAAATTCTCTTATCTTAATAGGTTGACTCTTTTAAGATGTTTTTCTTTTGTTTTGTTTTGTATTGTTTTGCTGTCATTCATGGTAGGTACTTTCTATATTCTCAGTAATCCTTAGTTAAGGACAAATAAAATGTTTGGAAACTGTGTCTTTAAGCAGGATGTATCTGTCCAGGATAATCTGCCTGAGCAACTTGCTAAATTCATGTTCCCAACATTACAGGATTTCTAATTGTTGTCTGTTTAGTTTTTGTTTGTATCCATTTAGTTACCCCGCCCCTGCACCAACCCACCAGTGTTTTGAGGGCAGGGGGCAGGGAAACAGCCTGGAAAACTGAAAAAATGTGGTTTCACCAATAATTCCCAAGAACACCTGGGTCTCCTAGGCTCAGGTCTTCCTACTGTAGAGGGAGAGGGAGATGGACAGTCCACCATGGGAGGTAGAGGGGAAGAAATCTAGGATAACCTCATTCCACTCTTCCCCTCCCCACCCCATCCCAACCCCCTTTTTATTATGGTCTGAGGATTTCATAGGTGACCTTCTCTGCTCCCCCTTTTTATTATGGTCTGAGGATTTCATAGGTGACCTTCTCTGCTCCCCAGTGTCACCTGCCACCATTAATTCTTATACATTAAACTGGACCACTCACCAGCTTATTTATGAATAATACATTTTTTTGTTCCTATTACCCACCCCTCCATTAATGCCAAACAGGTACACTGACTCCTTTTCTAAATTCTCCTTAAGTCATACTGGGTTTTAAGAGAAAGTAACATTATGTATGTTTGCTCAATTCACATGCTCATTCATTATACTCTTAGGAAGTAGTTTTCATTGGTGTTTTTTATTTAATTGAGGTAAAAACATCAAGAACCATAATGTAGTACCACATGAAGAGCAAAAGAAATTTAAAAGGGTTTGATGCAGAACTGTCTCTGGACATCTGTTGGGATAGCAAGGAAGCCAAAGACTGGTCAAGTCCTTTCAAAACCATGTAAAGCCAGCCAGCTGGCTCAGCAGGTAAAGGCACCTGCTACCAAACCTAATGACAGACTTCTAGCTCTGGAATCCCCACAGTGGAAGGTGGAAGAAAAGAACTGACTCCTGCAAGTTGTCCTTTAACAAGCACCCACACAGACAAGAGAGCTATAAGTAAATATACATACATATCTATGCACAAAAGTGCACAAATAAATAAAATGTGGTTTTAAAAAGGTACTCTTTACTCTGTAACTTATGCACATCTTCTCCAAATTTAAATCATCTCTAGACCACTTATAATGCTATAAATACTCTGTAAATTGTTGCTTAGTATATTGTTTAAGAAATGATGGCAAGGAAAAATATATGTGTGCAGACAGACACAACTTGTTTCCTGGATATTTTCAATCTGTGGTTGGTTGAATCCATGACTACAGAACCTGTGGGTATGTAGGGATGACTGCAATTACATAAACCCTTAAAAAACGAAGCTCTTTCCCAGCTGAGGGCAAAAAGAGAATTCAGAGACTCCAAACATAATCAGCTCTGTAGCACTGATGCTGGCCCAAGGTGCCAGAGACCCCTGTGACCAGAGAATGCAGGAGTTATGGATGTGCACAAACCTAGCTTACAGTCATCAGCAAAACATGGAGCTCTGTCCCAAAGCAGCAAAGAGAAGATTCTGTAACAGCCTGGATGAGCCTGAAAGTGAATATCCCCACCAAAGCTTCGGGAAAAGAACACAGCGCTGCCAACACTGTATAACAGCCTTCAGAGACCCTACCCAGAAAAACCAATAAGACATCAAATCAAATATATGTGGGTTTAAAGCATCAATGAGGCCAGTAAAAGGCTAGAGACAAAAGCTATCAACTCAGAAGAAAGACTGGATTATTGCCCGGCAATGGTGGTGCATGCCTTTAGTTCCAGCACTTGGGAGGCAGAGGCAGGCGGATTTCTGAATTAGAGGCCCGCCTGGTCTACAGAGTGAGTTCCTGGACAGCCAGGGCTACACAGAGAAACTCTGTCTGGAAAAAACAAAACAAAAAAAAAAAAGACTGGATTATTTATTACTTTACTATTATGGTTATTATTTCTGCTATTGCTGCTGCTGTTGTAGTTGACAGGAACTTACCATGTCATCCTGGCTGGCTTGAACTTGAAGCAGAGATCCACCTGCCTCTGCTTCCCCAGTGCTGAGATTAAAGGTGGAAACCACACCCAGCCTAAAGATTAGCTTTTAGGTAGAAGCTAATAAACACTTCATTGAAGTGTCTAAGGTTAACCCATCCCCCTCCCCCCAAAAAAATTAGTAGCCTTCCTATATACAAATAATAAGGGCTGAGAAAGAAGTCAGAGAAACAACCTTCTTCACAATAGCCATAAATAATAATATAAAATATCTTGGTGTATGTAACTCTAACCAAGCAAATGAACAGCCTGTATAACAATAACTTCAAGTCTTAAAGAAAATAACTGAAGAACATATCAGAGGATGATTGAAAGATCTCCCATGGTCAGTAGGATTAACATTATAAAAATAGCCATTTTACACAAAGCAATTTACAAATTCAATGCAATTCGAAATTCTAACACAGAGCCAGGTGCCAGTGGCACTCTTCTTTAATCCCAGCATAGCATTTGAAAGGCAGAGACAGCCAGATCTGAGTTTGAGGCCAGCCTGGTCTATAGAGAGAGTTCCAGGGCAGCCAGGGCTACACAAAGAAACCCTGTCTCGAAAAACAAACAAAACAACAATAAAACCCCACAATTCTTTACAGATCTGAAAAAATAAAATAAAATAAATTTCCAGGATAGCTAAAACAATCCTATACAATAAAAGAACTTCTGGAGGTATCACTACAAAGCAACAGTGGTTAAAACTGCATGGTATTGGACCCAGGCATAAACCTACACACCTATGAACACCTCATTTTTGACAAAGAAGCCAAATTTATACAATGGGAAAAAGAAAACATGCTCAACAAATGGTGCTAGTCTAACTAGATATGTGTATGTATGTAGAAGAATGCAAACAGATCCCTATCTATCACCCTGCACAAAACTCAAATCCAGTGGATCAAAGACGTAAACATAAAGCCAGATACACTGGATCTAATAGAAGAGAAAATGGAGGACAGCCTTGGATGGATTGGCACAGGAGACAACTTCCTGAACACAACACCAACAGCTCAGGCACTAAGACAATTAATAATTGGGACCTCATGAAACTGAAAAGCTTCTGTAAAGCGAAGGACACTGTGAGTAGGACAAAAAGGGTAGCCTGCAGAATAGAAAAAGCTCTTCACTAACCCTACATTCGACAGAGGGTTAATATCCAAAATATACAAAGAATTCAACAAACCAGACATCACCAAACCAAATAATCCAATTAAAAAATGGGGTACAGATCTAAACAGAGAATTCTCAACAAAGGATTCCAAATGGCCATGAAACACCTAAAGAAAAGGTTCAATATCCTTATCAGTCAGAGAAATGCAGATCAAAACAACTGAGATTCCATCTTATACCTGACAGAATGGCTAAGATCAAAAACTCAGTGACAGCTGACGTGGTGAGGATGTGGAGCAAGGGGGGCTCCACCATTGCTGGTGGAGGAACAAACTTTTACAACCACTTTGGAAATCAAAATGGCAGTTTCTCAGAAAGTTGGGAACTGATCTACCTCAAGACCCAACTACATTACTCCTGGGCATATACCCAAAGGACTCTTGTTCAGCTCAGTTCATAGAAGCTTTCTTCAGAATAGCCAGAACCTGAAAACACTGTAGATGGCCCTCAAAGATTGGATAAAGAAAATGTGGTACATTTACACAATGGAATATTATTCAGCTGTTGAAGAAAAGTATCATCATGAAATTTGTTAGCAATGGAGAGAGCTAGAAAAAAAATCATCCTGAGTGAGGTTACCCACACCCAGAAAGACAAACATGTATGTACTCTCTTATAAGTGGATAGTACCTGTAAAGGATAACCATAGTACAATCCACAGACCCAGAGATTAAGTAACAAGAAAGGCCCAAGTGGGACAGGGGGATGGATGGATGCATGGACCTCCCTGGGAAGGGGAAATAAAATAGAACTCATGGGTGGACTCGGGGCAGGTGGAGACAGGAACAGGAGGGTTCAGGTGGTGGGGAGTACTGGGAGATACCACTGGAATTGGGGGCACTTTAGGGGTTAAGTAGAAACCTAGAGCAATGGAATCATCCTGGAATCTACAAGGGTGACCTTAGTGAAGACGATTCCTAGTGATGTGGGTGGGACATGGAGTCTGAACTGGCCATCTTCTGTGACCAGGCAAGACTTCCAGTGAAGGGAATGGGACACAAACCCAGCCACAAAACCCTTGACCTACAATTTGTCAGGCCTGCAAAATGTGCTGCAGTAAAAGCGGCACAGAACTTGTAGGAGTGGCCAACAAATGACTCGTCCAACTTGAGACCCATGTAACCAGAGGTAGGTAGTCCACACCTAACACTGACCAGGAACCGGAGGCTGGCTGGATAGCCCAGAGATCTAGGATGGAACCAAACAAGACTGGGGAATAAAAAGAGTCAATGGAATGATTCCTAATGATATTCCACTATACTTAGACTAGAGCCTAGCATAATCATCATCAGAGGCTTCATCCAGCAACTGATGGAGCAGATGCAGGACCCACAGAAGAGGAAGGACTGTAGGAGCCAGAGGGTTCAAGGACACCACAAGAACATGGCCCATAGAATCAACTAACCAGAGCTCATAGGAAGTCACAGAGACTAAGCCAACAATCAGGCAGCCTGTATACGTCTGGTCTTGGTCCTCTGCTATATGGTGTATAACTCTGTTTTTGTGGGATTCCTTCCTAACAGTAGGAGTTGGGGCTGTCTCTCTTTTGCTGCTTTTGGGACCCCCTTTCCTCCTCCTGTGTTGCCTTGTCCAGACATTGATTAGTAGAGTGCATGCTGAGTCTCATTGGAACTTGTTTATGCAATGTTTAGTTGATATCCCTGGGAAGCCTGCTTTTTGCTGAAGGAAAAAGGAGGAGTGGATCTAGGTGAGAGGGGAGTCATGTGTGTGGTGGGGATGAGGAGTGGTGGGGCAGGAGTAGCTTCGAGGGGAGGAGGAGGGGAGACTACAGTAGGGGTGTAATATACAGAAGAATGAATTAAAAAGAAAAACCACTTGGGTTGAGAAAAGTTCACCGTCTGTTCCAGTCATTCCCAGATCTGCTATCTGTCCTCAACTAGTAGTCACCGTCTGTTCTAGTCATTCCCAGATCTGCTATCTGTCCTCAACTAGTAGTCAGAACTAGCTGTCTAGAGCCTGTGGTTTGGTGGTTGGCTGCGCCACACCCAAGGCCCACCTCCTTCATGAATTCCTAGGGCTTCCACTCCCAGGGGTGGTCAGCTATCTCTTACTTGCCCTCTTAGGACAATGTGTGGTGTAAAAGCAAACCCTGCCACCTCGGATCAGATAACACCACCAGGAACACGAGCTTGCCAGAAGTGCAGATCTCAGGCCCCCTCAATCTCAATCAGTATTTTAGTAAGATTAATGTTGAGAGGCTCTAATAGCAACAGCTCCCTTCTGGTAGACTACAAGTCACAGGAAGTAGCAAGAAAGACAGATGGGCAGGAAGACTTCGGCCAAGAGGAAAGGAAGCCAGAGGAATGGAGGGAACCAGCGCTGGGAAGGCGTGGCTACAAGTGTTCTAGCCATACCTTGCAGAACCTGCCTAACCATACGGCACCAGCTGCCTTGTTCGCCTTAGTGCAGGCAGTACTGTGTCTACCATCCTCCTGTAAGGCACACCTCAGAGCCTCTCTCCACTCCTACTCTTGGCTTCTGGTACCACACATGCACTGTCATTCAACCCTAAACCCCAAGCCCTAGGCAAAAACTCAGGCCTTAGTCAACCCCCCATGGTCCCTAAGGTGTCTTCGTCAGCACTCACCCAGGCTGAGACATCTGTATGAGCTGTCTTCACTCCTCCCACGTGCTCCAGGAGACTACTGCTCAGATCTTCCCCTCACACTTAAGTCATGGAGGTCTCTAAAGCCACCTACCTTTCCTCTCCCATGTTTCCCTTTGTTTTCTCAACACCCAACTCACCTCGGTGACTTTACTCTTACTCCCAAGCTATAACTACCTAACCAGCTTCACAGTTAACCATCCTCATGATTTCCCCTCCCTCTCATTCTCATGAGCAAGCCATTAACCAAGATTCTACATTTTCACAAGGCCACCAAGGCTCCTAGCACTGTTGCCAAGCTGAACCAGGCCTTTCCCAAGGAAGGGTAGGCCGATTTTATAGTGATAGGACCTTTCGGAGTCCCAAGTCTCTGTTGGGTCCTGGATGTTTCCAGTGAGAAGGCTTTGGAACTTACAGGGTAATAGGAACAAACATTCATTTACAAGCTGAGGAACAGGTAGGCCCAGGAGAGCAGACCAGGCAAAGGTAAATACAAGTGGGTACAGAAGGGGCAAGGGCTCCAGGAAAAGAGAAGCATGTTACGACATGCCAGAAGAGCTGCCTCACTACCCACAGGAATCTCACAAAACAACTGTTTTATGCTTCAGCCCAAGGCACTGCTACTCTTCAAGCAAAAGCCAGGGCCTGGCTCTCTCTCTGACTCCCCTCAGAGTCAGAAGTGTCTATATCCTCTGCTGACCTAGTCCCCTACTCAATACCCATCCCCAAGGCATACCAGCCACTCACTAGGATCAAAATCTAGGGCTCTGCCTCAGGAAGACACTAGAAGGCTTTAGAAGAGGTGTCTTTCTTTATTACAAGTATCACCCTAAAGTACGCCTGAGCAGGAGGAGATGAGAGTCCCAAGTCTGGCAGGTCCTCCCTCAACCAGGATAGCTTCAAGAGAAGCTACCCAGCTAGCCCTGAACTGCACCAGGCTTCCCAAGAAGCCCAGTATTCTGTGCCTGACTTCCTGTTAAAACACTAAACATGCCAAATTAAACACTGAGTACTAACAACCCACAAAGCCCAAGCCCAGCGAGTGTCAGGAACAATGGGTCTCCTGGCTAATTGAGAAAGGGTCAGCTTTTGTCTGATTTGGTGCTGGCTGCTACAGAGGGAAAGGTGTTAAGAGAGGGTGGATATGGGTCAGGGGAGAGGCACCACTGGGCCTAGAATGGAGGTCACCTAATTGAGGGATTTTCCTTATGATTTCTTTAAAGCTACAGAAGCCTTTGTTCAGAAAAGCTCTGACCCAGAAACCCAGCATGGTGGCAAGCAGGGGGGGGGGGTCTTTTCTCTGCAGTTAGCTGACTCCATGGGGTGCCCACTGGAAGGGATGAGAGCCTGGTAAAGCTGAACCCAAACAGAACACACTACTGCTTAGTCCAGAAGATGTTTCCAGAAGGTTCCTTCATCAAGGGCTAGGATAGACCTAGAAAGGCACTTTAAAAAGAAACAAACAAAGATGAATAAATAAGAGAGGAAAAAGAGCTCCTTACAAGAAAAAGCCAAAGGAAAACTGAAGAGGGAGTTATAAAATTAGATTCTCACCATCCAGTAACCGTAATGGATATAACCCAATCTGTCAAGATCCCTGCATTTTCAAATGTAGATCTTAAGCTCCTCCCCACGAGGCACTGACTAATTACACAAGGCAGCCTAGTGACTTCCCTGCAGAGAAACCAGCTGACAGCACACTACAGCTCACACCACCAACAATGAGTCAAACTGAGGCAAATCAGCCTCATGTGGTTGCACCTGGGCCAGACTGCCTCTGTAGGAAGTGTTGTAAGAAAAGCGCACATGACCTGTCTCTAATTGCATGGAAACATCAACCAAACACAAATTATAAGTGGTTCCATAAAATAAGGGACCTCAAGTCAAAACGCATTCTGTAGTCTTTTTCACTTCAGAAAAAAAAAAAAAGAGGAGGAAGAGGGTGGTGGTGAGAGGAGGAGGGGAAGATCAGCCACAGCAGACAGCACACTAAGGCAACAAGAGAGTGGGCCAAGCAGAGGCTTTCAGAATGATTCATCTCACTGCTTGTACAAAAGCTTCGGAGCAGACTGCAGGCTTAGGTGAGGCAGGGCCCAGGCACCCCAAACTGCCACCCTGCACCTCCCTACTTCACAAGCTCATTTCCCACATCACTTTCCCTCTGCCATCAAAGGCAAAGCCACCCACTCACTGGGCACAGGCCTGGCACTGCCGTCGTGTTCTATGCCTGGTAATCTTCTGAAAATGTTAAGTCCAGACCAAATGTCTACAAGACCACCTGGCAAGAGCATTGGAAGGCCTCGGCCAGTTGCACACAACGTGGAGAATCTGGGCCAGCTCACAGCACTTCAGGGAGGGATAAGAACTCAGAAGGCCATGTTGTATCCCCAGACCTCCAGAGATATAGGACAGGACCTGTGTCAACTCAGAAATTCTGTGGCGGGATCCATATGGTTCCCAGACCAGCAGGGCTGAAGACAACCTGCTTAGCATCCTCTTACTGCTCAGGCTAGTGGAGAAAGCTCCTCTTTGTGTTGAGAGAGGACACTTCACAACATGTTTGTGTTTCATCAGGGCACAGGGCACATAACCAATGCAGAAGGATTCCAGCTCCTCAACACAGCAAGTAGGCACTGGAAAGCAGACCAGGAAGTGCTCCACAGAGCAGCTGATTTAAGTGTGAAGGCGGTGAAGGCACCAGTTCTACAGGTACACAGACAACTACCTCATGGAACCAGATTCACCCTTCAGTGCATTTTATCAGCTGAGCCCCCTGTGTATCCCAGCTCTAGGCTGGGCCCTGTAGACAGTACCTAAATAAAACCACACAGCTGCCTTTGTGAGACCAACATTAGGATGAGAGCTGCTCTTCAACTCTATGGACTCTATAGTTAATCCCAATGAGGAATGAGACAAGTCTGGAAAAGAAAACTTTGCTTCAATAAGGAACTCAACCTGCATACCCAATGGGGATATGAAATGGGGGCTCTCTTTTATGTGGGCTGCTCCCACACCCACCTGGCTTCTCTAACACAATAAAACAACATGAGAGAATTTTGAATCATACAAATTTATTCCTTGTCTCCACTTTTTCCTGCTTAAAAGTCATAATGATTATGGTTCAAAAATGTTTAAAACTTTGTCCATCCAAAATTGCATTGTATGCTACAATACACTATGTTTTGAACATCCAGACATCATGGTCCCCTCCCTAAGATGGTCTCGAGAACTCTTTAAAGATTTACTTAATTTTTTTTTACATTGGTGTTCTGCCTGCATGTCTGTGAAAGTGTGTCAGATAGCCTGGAACTAGAATTACAGACAGTTGTAAGCTGCCATGTGGGTGCTGGGAATTGAACCCTGGTCCTGTGTAAGAGCAGCCAAAGCTCTTAACTGCTGAGTCATCTCTCCAGTGCCCTGTCTTTTGAGAGAGTCACTTTGCAGCCCAGAGAGGAGCCTGACTCTGGGCCTTCCTCAAGCAAGGTAAAGCTCCTCAGGGAAGTAAGTTAACAAGACAAGACAAAAAGAGCCAACCAAAGCCTTGCAGAAGAAGTTCTAAAAGTGAAGCCTGCTAGGGAAAACCAAATAAAGCTAAATACTCAAGACTCTCGAGTGAGAAGAGGAACAGGAGAAGCCCCTTCAAACACTGAAAATGAATCATGAGAAACTGAGGACAGGGCGAGCCGATCAACTCCTAAAACACAGCCCAGAATGGGCCGAGGCAGCAGAGCAGCTGGGAAGGAATTCTTTCTCACAACTCACAGCCCATGACTAGAATGCAGAGGTGAGCCAGTGCTGGGGATCCAGCTCAAATATTTCCTTGGAAAACAGAGCCTCCAGCCAGGGAAGCAGATGAGTGCCTTGCTCAGCCATCCTCAGGGAGGCTTCCTCCAGCAGCAGATGGGAACTCATACAGAGACCCACATTAGGCCGAGAGTGAGAAACCTTGGAACACTCAGCCCCAACCAATGTCTCCAAGAAATCCCTCTCTTTGGGGCTCAGGGAACCCTAGAGAAGAGGGGGGCAGGGTGTATGATATAGAGGGGAGGGAGGACCCCAAGAAAGCAAGGCCTTCTAAATCAACAGGATCGACCCACATGTAACACTGAGACAGCACGCACAGGGCCTGCATGGGTCTGCAGCGATGAGATCATAGTGCTGAAGGGAGAAGACTCCACATGCCCCCACCCCAAGCCCAGAAGCCATCTTCAATGGATAACCCTTTGCAAATGAAAGTTTCTCTCTTTCAGGGGAGTCTCACAGGGGAACAAACTACTCCTAAGTGTAGGCTGCACACCCAGCATTAGACTGCCACAGAAACGCAACGCAACAGCATCTTTGGAGGTTTCCTGCCTCTTTTGTAAATTTTATCTATTATTATGTTTTTCTTCTGTTTTTCACCCTACAGGTCCTTTGCATAAATTGTGTGGTGTCCAGTTTCATATTTTAAGAGATTTCTGAATGTGCAAGAGTAGGTCTCTGTTTCTTGTGCCTTCTCTTAGGTTCTTCTCCTTCTCCAATTCCAACGTGCTAGTTTGTTTTACCTTATTATATCTTATTTTACTATGCTTTTAAAAATAAACAGAAAATGTCAATTTGTATCCTCTCTTCTGAGCTATTTATTTGAATATATATATATATCAAATACTTTGTCCCCAAAATGCAAACTACACCTTCATCTGGTACAGGCTGAGGAAGACAGATGGGGTGGGGTAAGCAGTACCAGATGGCCCTGGGAGGCTCCAATTACCCACTCAGCTCCCTGCCCCAAAGATGACCTCAACAGCATGCTTAAAGGGGTTTACTGGGTCTCAGCTCTATCTACCTCCAGACATGCAGTACCCAGGACACCTGGGATGTATTGCACACCTGAGGAAAGGGGACACAAAGCTGGTGTTTCAGACCTCTTTAACAGGGCATGACTTTACAGAAGGCCAGCGGTAGACAGCAAAACCACAAAGCACAGCCAATGTGTGAAAATCACACACAGGGAAGGAGTTAGGGGCAGGGCCTCTCAGACTGGAAAGTGCACACAAGCACCTGGGAATCTCGGTAAAGACGGGCTGGGATTAGCTGATCCTAGGTTAACCTTTCCTCCCTACCCCCTCCCCCTCCTCCCAGGTTCTGCATCTCAAAGTCTCCCAGGCCATGCTGATGCATGCAGGAGGCTAAGCAGCCTGCGCTGGCAAGCCATATACAGGTACTTGGAGGGCAAATGGCCATTAGAGCACACGTACCTTCACTGTGTATGGCCTGGCAGGGATCCAATATGCTTTCCTGGAGAAATGCCTCCACTGTGGAATGAATTAGTCTTTTAGTGTAGCTCACCAGCTGATCACGGGATTTTTCTCTGTTTTTGTGGAGCTAGAGAAGGAAGCTAGAGGGACACCTGCACAGTGGGTAAGCCCTACTCCACTGAGCCACACCCCCAGCCCTCTGGGGTTATTTTTATTCCCATTTCACAGCTGTGAAAGCGGCTCTAAGCAAATGAGTGAAGCCTGACTCCTCTGAGGCTCTTTGACTTCCAGGGCTGGGGAGCTGTTATTTGGGACAGTGACAAAGGTTGTACCTGTTCTGCCCGCAAGGGAGGAAACAGCAGGACAGTAGATGGGGTAGGGAGCAGGTAAGGCTGATTAGGCATGGGGACTCAGGCTGAATGGGCAAAGGCAGATAAAAGGCCAGAATCCCACCCAGAAGATGCCAAGGAAAAAAATACTTTGCCTCTTGCTAGTCAAACAGAAATAAAATTTAAACACCCTATACACCCATACACACACACACACACACACACACACTCGTGAGTAAGAAGCTAAGACGTGTAGGTGAAAGATATTTAGGTATATCTCTACATTTCTGTATTTTACTTTGCTGGTATGACGTCACTTTGGTGAGTGGTAAAACAAAAAGCTTTATTCTTCACAGATCCAACTTCACAAGAGAGAATACACCAGTAAACAGGAGTAAATTGGTATGACCAAGAAGAACCAAGCTGATGTCCACAAACTACCTCACCAAAAAGGCACTGGTGTCCCTGCTCTGAAGAGCCCCTCAGACCGAGCAGGATGGCAGGGTGTGTTGTTACTCGGAGAGTGTAGCTCCAACAAGAACCTTAGGCGTTCATTACCACCGCCACCTGCCAGGGAGAGTAAAGAAAATCTGACTGGGAGAGTGAAACCTTTAGTCTAACTTATCTATGTGACGGATATTCTTCTACAAGATCCTAACAGAACAAGAAACTTTCAAGACAGTGATCCACCCTTTGGAGTAGACTCACAAAACTAAACCGGTCACAGCTAGAACCTTGCAAAGTTTGTCTGAGTAACCCTTTCCTCCATTGCCCAGTCAAAGGCCTGAATCCACTATCCAGGGTGGTGAACTGTCAGTTGCCAGCAATGCGCCTCTAGGATTCAAGCCCCACCCTCTTTTGTCCTGAACACCAGCATCAAGGTTTGTTTTGTGTTGCTGTGATAACACATGATAACACACCAAGACAAACGCATCCTGGGGAGAAAGAGTTGGTCACTGTTGCGCATAGAAGGAAGTCAGGGCGGGAACTAAAGCTGAGGCTTGCTTGCTCTTGCTTGCAGGTTTATTCAGCCTGCTTTCTTAGATAACCTAAGACCACCAGCCCTGGGGTGTGGCACCACCCACAGCGGGGGTAGGAGGCCCTTCCCTGTTGATCACTAATCAAGAAAATGCCCCACAGACTTGCCTACAGAGCAATTTGATGGAGGCATTTAAATCAGGTGAGGTTCCCTCTTCCTAGATGACCCTAGTAATAATAATAAAGCAAACAAAAAACAAAAACAAAAACAAAAAAACCTAACCAGCACAACCAAGCAGCCTGGACTGTTACCTTTCCCGAGATCATTTGGACACATCTATCCCAAACGGGAGCCATGTTTTACACATGTAATAATTAACACCAGCGCTTTCAGATCTGAGTCTCATGGATCCTTTTCTGCTGCTGACATGGACACAGGCTAACATACAGGTTTCTGGGGCTGACTGTGGCCCCTTAATTTGAAAGACAGCTGACAATAGTCAAGTCAGACAGCCAACCAGGCTCTATATGAAGATGGTAATTTCTTAAAGAGTCAAAGGAAATGTTCTGGACAAAACCCAAGCCAATATCCCACAGGCTAGTGTCTGTAACAGATCCTGGTGTGGCTTACACAGGAAACAGGACTGGCTGGGGCAGAGGAAACCCCAGGGAGAAAGGCTGGACCCTGAGATGGGAGTGGCCCTCCCTTTTAACCACCAAAAACTGGGGAGGGAGGAAAGAAAGACATTAAGAGGAAAAGGAGCAGGGACTGCTTCCCTTCAGTTGGGAGAAAAACCACAAGCCCAAAGACCAAAATAAACTCTCCATCCACTTCTCCTGCACCCTTCCAGCGATGGCCAAGAGTTCTTCTGACAGGACTTCAATGGTAATCTTACTATATTGTCAGAAGGTGCTTTTTCTTAGAACCAGATGACCAATTCCAACATACCTACTTACCTACCTAGAACACACACACACACACACACACACACACAGAGCGAGAGAGAGAGAAGGGGAGAGAGAGAGAGAGAGAGAGAGAGCACACGCAATGACCCAACACTGCCTAGTCTACTCAAACCTGATGAGCACCACTTCCCTTGTCTTCACTCTAAGAGTCACTGTGTGATCTGTTAGGAGGGTGCCAGAATAAAGGGAGTGCTTGTCTTTGCTGGGAGACGGAGGTACAGCTAGCCTTTTGCCCAGTAGGTACACTTGCACTGTGAAGGCTTCTGCTGGTCCCGTGCACACGTTGCCTGCTCCACACTCAGCCTGCTGCCGCCTTTTAAGAGCTCAGAGATGGCTGAACAAAGGAGAAGAGAGAGAGCGTGGCTTGGCAGTGGGGGTGGTTGCTGGCTGTAAAGCAGGTTTTTCTGCAGCTGAGAGCTCAAGGAGGGACAAGGGACATGATATGGGGTGAGCACAAAGGAAGATGAGGGTGCCTGCAAGACTGACAGCAGCTGAGGCACGTGCCTGGCCCCCACCCAAGGGTGCAGCTGGTCAGTGAGAGTTCTGTGAACATGTTTCCCAAGGTGGTGGGCAGGCAGCTGACAAGCCAGAATGGGCATCCTGCTCCTTCCCAGCTGTTCTGACGGTTACCCAAGGAGCTCCAGGCAGACCACATGGCATAAAAGCAGAAAGGGATCCTAACACAGGTGCCCACAAAAGGCACAGGAAAAAGGCAGGGCTGCAACCTGAGAACTGTAGGGCCCAGTGACTCGGGGCTCTCAGCAAAGACCTCCACTAAGCACAATGGGCTACAGCAGCCATTAACAATAGCAGCTCTGGCCCCTCCCTCTCCTCCTCCCAGTTTCTTCCCCACCCCCAAATCCACAACGGGAGGCGTCGGGAAACCAGGGCAGAGCCCATGAATAGCTCCACTGTCAGTCCTGAGGCCCAGCCTTCTCAGCCTCACAGGTCAGGCCTAGCTGCCACCAGATCACAATAGGAACCTCTGTGCTACAAGAGGGCCAAGGCTCCCAACAACAGAGCTTCCAGCATTGGTAGCTCTGGGGACTCATGTCCCCATGGGGACTGCATGTGACTATACTGGTGAGGAGTCCTCTCTGCAAGAGGTTGGTAGGACAGGGGCACAGGCCACAGAATCACCAGACTGGGGCATAGAAAGGAGCCTCCCTAAAAGCTCCCTGCTTTCTGTCTTGCACTGCCCTTGTATGGGAAAGCCACACAGGACACCTGTGGCTAGCTAGATATGACTTCAGTGGGACACAGTGGCTTCAGTAACAAGGGAACTGTGAGAAAACTTTAAAACTAAGTAGCCTGTGACCTCTGCCTCAATCCTCTGGACATTGTATAGCACAACCCGTTCCAGTTTGTTTGAAACACTACCCAGAGCTTTGCAGTTCAAACCTACTCAGTTTCTCACATGGCTCGTCCCACCTCACCGGCCTCCTCCTCAGACCCCTCAGGACATGTCTGGGTGCACAGGCCTCATGGACACAACACAGCCAAGAGCTCCAAACATGTCCTGGGAAGAGGATGGTATGAGCTGAGTCACTAGCAGAAGAGGACAGAAAGCATCACGCAGCCCCCTGTCAACTCTCACTGCAAAACTAGAAGATGGCCCTGGTGTCAAGCCTCAGAAACTCCTCTTCCTCTTGGAATTGAAACAGCCATGCTTTGTAGTTGATGATCGCTTGGTGCTTCACCTCCACACTAGCCACCTTGTGCTCAGGAAAAAGCACACGCAGGGGATGGAGGTGTGCATGGGCTCTTCAGCCACACCTCACTATGCTCTGAACACCGGATGATGGAGGCTTTGGGCTTGGTGAGTGCAGGTGAAGAGGCTAGAAGTATGGGTTTCTATTATTTCTTCTGTGGATTTTATCTATTTTTTATGACAAAAAGTTAAACTTAATTTAATATATTTAAAATGTCTAAAGTTTGTGGCTAGAGGTACCAAAAAACAGTTACCATAGCCAGGTGCACTTACATATACCTCTATAATCTCAATACTTAGGTGATTTGAGGCAGAAAGATGAATTCAGCGTCAACCTAGGATATATAGGAAGACCTTGTCTCAAAGAATAAAAGAAAAGAAAGGAAGGAAGGGAAAGAGAGAAAGAAAGAAAAGGGAGAGGAGAAAGAGGGAGAGGAAAAATACTTTATGAATAGCTCTCTTTAGGCAGCATCTGGCATCTCCCTAGAACAAGATGTTGTGGGGGAGGGGAGGAAGAAGACACTGAGGAGGCCAGGGGAGGGCAGTACAGGCCTCTGAGCCCACTCAGCTCCGCTTATAACTTCACCTAACCCTCAGTAGAAAGTTCTCCTATGAAAGAAAAGCAAGAAAATATTTTGATAATGACAGAAAGAAAACTAAGCTTTTCCGCACCAAGGGCCACCTGTAGAAATCCAAGGCCCAAGATGAATTGGGGGGGGGGGGGGAATAAGGGGAGAGAGACAGAGACAGAGACAGAGAGAGAGAGAGAGAGAGAGAGATTGTCGGTCTGTCCAAGGGAAGGTGGAAGCCCCTCTCTCGCTGAGGGGCTAACACAATGGTGATTTGAGCCTGTAAAGGCCAAGGAATCAGGAGAGACCTGAGCCGCAGGGAGTGGCCATGAGCAGACACTCCTCCTGGGGCCTCCCCAGCAGCCTGCAAGGCTCCAAGTCTTAGCATTATGAGCCCATCCCCATTTTAGCAGCTAAAGAAAGCTATTCCAACAGATTTCTAGGCCTGGCCCCACTCCAAGGACAAGCTAAAAACAGTTTCTCCAAAATCTCAGCTTAAAACCTCAACCCCCTTAGCCACTAAGCTGCATGTACCTTTCAAGAGAGGGAAACTGCAGCACAGGGCTGAGACATGCATCCATATGCCTATTGCTAAAGGGTTACATTTATTGTTTAAAAGCCCCCCTGTAATGGGTGTGTCAATAAATACTCTGCACTCAAAAGCACTGATGTATTTCCTTCGCATGACTTTGCCCCCAAGGAATAATATAAAAACCATCCCAGTCTCTCTTGCTGCAAGGGGATAACACAATGGCCATTAGAGCCAGTGGGGGCCAAGGAATTGGGAGAGACCTGAGCCACAGGGAGCAGGGAGTGGCCCATGAGCTCAACCCTTCCTGAAGACCATTTCTGTCCTAGGGACAATACAGCTGGCAGTTTCATAATGGCCGCAAGCTCACAACTGCCCAGGGCTCAGAGAACAGAGAGAGGGTAGGGAGGGACAGAGTGTGTTTGGTTCTCCTTTCTCTAAGATCCTTTCCAGACTGTAAAGTTAAGCAAATGCCTCCCAAAAGCAGTAGTACAAAAGGGATCTCAAGGCTACTAGGACCACACCAGCACTTGGAGCTTGCATACCTTCAAGCTAAAAACAGTTCCTGTTCCCCTGACTGGGCCCAGTGCAAGGTCAAGGCAGGTCCTACCAGGAACCCCACAAACTTTCACTGGACCAAGACCAGCCCTTCTCTAAGGTCACCCACCCCAGGGAGGTTCTGAGTCTCCAGGGCATATCCTGTTTCACTACACTGGTCTTCTCAGGGGAAAACTTCAGGGCTGCTTGAACTCAGCGGGGGCTCTGTGCAGAACCTGCCACCAACCATCCCAGTACCTAGGCTAGCCACCCAGAGCCCTGAGGCATGAACACCCTCCACTATCACTGACTTTTCTTGGCAACCGCCCCCCCCCAACTTATCCTGTTTACACCACTGCTTGTATTTCACAGGAAACAATGAGGACAGCAAGAGACAATGACTGTGGGAGGCAGGATGCCTGCAAAGAACAGACATGGTCTCTATTCTTCCTCTGCAAGGACAGACACAGGCTAGGCTATGGGACCTTCCCCTGGAGGAAGTGAGTAAGCCCCTACCTGCAGCCAACAGGTTTTCCTGAAAGCAGAGGGGAGCCTTGCTCCTAAACAGCTGGCTGAGACACAGCTTCAGGTGTTGACAGACCAGTAGGTCACCTGCACCAGGGATGACCAATAAAAGAGGCCAAACCGAAAGCCAGAGGCACCTCCCTCTTGAAGAAGGAAAGAACATGCAGACCAGTTTAAATTAAAAAAAAAAAAAAATGTGTTTAGGCCCAGGAAATGGATGGGACCACATATGACCCCTTCCATGCACCCAGAGCAAACAAAATAATAAAGTCTTCTAAGCGGGTAGGAGGGGGTTGCACAGAGGTGACATGGTTTGCTTAGGACTGGCAGAGCACACGACAGGAACTCGGCTGCAGCTGCAGAGGACTTCAGAGAAGAGGGTGGCTGTGGTCTGACAGCCAACAGACTAGTGCAAAGTTTGGAAATGAGAGCTGCAGGGACACCAGGTCCTGTGTACAGAGGGGAAGGAGATTAAGATGCAATGAACCAGTACACGCTCAAATAAAAAGGCCAAAGTTGCCTGAAATGTCGACCACCTTCCTTTAGTTCTGAAGCCTACGGACAGTGTACTGGAGATAAGGAACACCCACAGCAGAAAATGCCACTCCCAAGAAACAAACGTGAGCAGCCATGAGCCTGGATCAATGTTAAAAACTTACAAGACTTAACACAGGCTACTGAAGAGGATTTAGTCCTTCCCCAAACTTTAGCCAAGTCCTCTGAGATCTCCATTCAATTAGCTCTGATCTTAGAATTGTAAAGGTCCCATCTAGCAAGAATCCTGCTAAGTCAATTTATCCCCAAAATGTTATCAAATTCCTTATCCTTCTTTATCCCCCACATAAAATCTGGCCACTTGGCTTGCCTTCGGGAAGAATTCTGTCAGGCCCATTCAGCTAGAAAGGTCCCTACCTTCAGAAATTCTCTAAAATCAGGGCATAGTGCTCCCTGGCTATAAGTTCTTACTTTTCTTGGTATTTTGGAGCTGAGCCCAGTCTCTTTCCCCTACTTAAAAACCTTGCTGCAAAGCCGGGCGTGGTGGCGCACGCCTTTGATCCCAGCACTCAGGAGGCAGAGGCAGGCGGATTTCTGAGTTCGAGGCCAGCCTGGTCTACAAAGTGAGTTCCAGGACAGCCAGGGCTTCACAGAGAAACCCTGTCTCGAAAAACCAAAAAAAAAAAAAAAAAAAAAACCAAAAAAAAACCTTGCTGCAATAGTCCCGAATACTCTGACTTAACATCTTAAGAAGTGGCAGATTAATTTTTTTCTTTAAGCACTGAGTGCCTCTGTCTTCCAGGACGCTTCTTACCTTTCCCCAGAGAGTACCACCCACACTTGATACTCCTGTAGGAGGTGTGGGCCACCTCCTGCTAGCCCTAAAAGACTAAGTCCATGTGGCCCAGGAATACAGGATGGTTAGAAAACAGAGAGAGCAGGAAGAGGGGCATTTCCAACCAGTCAGGGAAGCAAGGCAGCACCATGGAGCAGAGCTGAACATCACCAAAACTGAGACTGTCCAGTTCTGATGCTCAGTACTACCACAGTACTACCACTCAGTACTACCACAGCAAGACTGAGACTGTCCAGTTCTGATGCTCAGTACTACCACAGTACTACCACTCAGTACTACCACAGCAAGACTGAGACTGTCCAGTTCTGATGCTCAGACTCAGTACTACCACAGCCTGAATGGTGCAGCAGGTTTGAGGGGGCTAAAGCTGAGGAAATTGTTTTCTTTATTCTGTGATTCTTTAAGAGAGACCCTGCTGGGGCTCCCTTGAGTATGCTAAACCCCTTTCTCTCCCACACCAACCTCAAATACAGACAAAAGAGATTTCAGGGTACACTCATTCCTTCTAGCTGCTGTGAAGACCTTCTCTTGGATGTCACAGCTATGAAATCCTCAAACCTCTATTTCTGAATGTGTAGGCTCTGTAGCCTACATGCTACATGCTCACAGACCTAATGGCTGGTACCCATAACGAGAGAAAAGGTTCACCAGCCTCTGATCTGGCTCTTTCCCAAATATTACCTACCACCTCAGCCCTGAAAGATAACTGGGGGTGGGGGGCGGCAGGGGGCTGCTGAAGAGTCTTGGCCACCATGAGCTAACCTCCTACCAGGATGCCTGCCAGCAGCTACTTTAGTCACATAGTATACAGACCAAGAGAGGCCAAGGAGAGGGAGCTATCCAGCTGATAAATGTAGGCGCTGGCTGCTTAAAGAGAGAAGCAGAATAGGTCTTAGGAGGTAAAGAAGCCAACTCCAGCCAGTCCAGGCCCACTTAACCTTGATTACCAGGCTTTCTCCTTCCAAAGAGAAAAACCACAGCCCTGCTCAGCCCCACCCAACCCCACCCAACCCCCACCCAATCCCCTAGGGTGGAGGAACCAGGGTTCCCAGAACCAGCAGTTGGTAAGCACTTGCCGGGAACTGCCAGAAAGATAGCAGCTGTCCCAAAACAGTGTCAGGCCCAACCCAGGGGCCTGAGACCCTGTTCCTCAAACCTGAAGTGTGTACCAGCTTCTCGGCAAACAAGTGTGGCAGATCTGACTCTGCCTGCTTCACACATGAGAAAATATGCAACTTCAGTCTGGGCTACACAGCTAGCAATTAGACTTCAGTCAAAAGCTGGCCTCCTTATTGCCCATCTGCATGCTAGACTGGGTTAGGCATGTTCACGCTGAGTGGGCAGATCCACCAACTGTTGCCCAGAGGCCAGGTCCTGTACTGAACCAATGCAACTGCTTGCTCTGTCTGAACCGATACAAACAAGGATGGCAGAGAGTGGCCAGGAGAGCATGAGACCCCACAGTGACTCACAGTCAGAGACAGTACTGCTCCACTGCAGAAGAAGGCAAACCGAGCCATTGCCTCTTCAGCAGCCCAAAGACTGCAAACAAGCAAGCATGCCTATACTAGGCACTGGTGACCAGCCAAGGGTAGCAGCTGCCACAGGCCTTTACACTTCCTGACATTCCACAGGTGGGAAAACAGAGGCCTTGAAAAAGCAGCAGGCCGGGTGTCGTGGTGCACGCCTTTAATCCCAGCACTTGGGAGGCAGAGGCAAGCGGATTTCTGAGTTCGAGGCCAGCCTGGTCTACAGAGTGAGTTCCAGGACAGCCAAGGCTACATAGAGAAACCCTGTCTCAAAAAAACAAAAACAAAAACAAAATTAAAAACAGTAGACAAGCTGTCTGGTAGTGGTGCATGCCTTTAATGTCAGCAAGGGGCAGAGGCAGGAGGATCTCTGTGAGTCGGAGGCCAGCCCCAGTGAGCTCCAGGACAGCTTAAGGCTACACAGAGAAACTCTGTCTCCAAAAAGGGGGGTGAGGGAGGAAGGAAGAAAGGAAGGAAGGAAGAAAAAAAGAAAGAAAAGGCTGCAACCATGCCTAAAATAGGTCTCTGGCTGGATATACAGACAACAGAACATAAAAGCAAAAACCAGAGTGGCTAGAGAACCACATCTAACAGGCTTCTGTGGAAGCTACCCTACAGTCACCCCACCAAACTGTCACTCTCTTACCACTTGCTCCACACTCCCAGTCCTGCAGGCTTGGCCTCAGTAACAAGAGGAATTACTAAGAGCTCAGCAACTAGGGAAACTGAGTCCACCTCCAGACAAGGATAGTAAGTCCATGCCCGAAGTCCACTGACCAGGAGACAAGGTGGCCAGGCCTGCTTTCCTTCTCCCCTGGGAATCACTTCTCTTTAAAAGCACTAACACCCAGCAGTAGGAAACAGGGATTATCACCTCCATTCACAGGCTCTAGGCTGGGACTTCCTGCTTTTGAATAAACGGAATGAACTAGCCAATGAGCAAAAGGACATGGGTCAGAGGAAAGAGGAGTGCTCTGCCCTTAATGATCCGCTGCCTCTCCCTAAGGCTCATTCTTTTTTTTTTTCCCAAAATTTTTTATTAGATATTTTCTTAATTTACATTTCAAGTGCTATCCCGAAAGTTCCCTCTACCCTTCCCCTGCCCTGCTCCCCTACCCACCCACTCTCACTTCTTGGCCCTGGCGTTCTCCTGTATTGGGGCATATAATGTTTCCTTAAGGCTCATTCTTGGTTACCAAACTTCTATCTTTCAAGAGTGGCAACTCCATCTTTAAACAGGGCTTTCTGGACCAATTCACAACAATGTTCTTGGAGACACAGGACCAGAGCTTGAGAAGAAGCAAGCGAGAGGCAAGGGATGGGCATTCATGCTGTTCATGCTCTTTTTTTTTTTTTTTTTTTTTTTAATTCCTACCCCACCCCCACCTTGAGTGTGACTATGGCCATGTGACTTGGTGCAACCAATGAAATGCAATGTAGAGGTAGCTGCTTTAAAAGCCAAGACTCATCAGTATATTTCTACTGGGCTAGAAATATGAATTGGTCCTACAATAATGGTAACACAAAACAGGTTGTGATGTATGGGTGGAGACAGCAAAAACAATCAAAACAAAAGAACAATAACAAAAAAAGACTTATGGCTTTAAGCCTCTGAAATCTGAAGTTTGATCTTAACCACATCAAACCCTGATCTCTACAGAAAGCTCTCCAGTCCCATCCCCACCCCCAATCCTCTGGCCTTGTAGGGCAGATAACAGAGCATCAGTCAAATTAGCAAGGATTCAGGGTTGGCATGTAGCTATCATGCTAGATGGGTAAGACGCTTTGGAAACTGGACCATAAGGAAACCTGGACTGAAGAACTCAGTTGTTCTGCCTTGGGCCAGGCTTGTTCACTATGCTTAAGCACCTCCAAGAAGGTATTGTCTAAATGAGAGACTTTCAGGAAATCACTTGGACCTTTCTGGGCCATAGTTTTCTCATTTGTAAAATCAGGTAGTTAATGCCTACCATATTTGGGTTGTTTTCATGGACTAAACAATTAAAAGTTAAGGCTGGGATAGTAGCTTGATATGTTTCCATAAATACTAAGAAGCCTTGAAAACCCATCATTATGACATGTAATGCCTGCATGTTTGTTCATAAATTCACTGGGTTTTAAGCCAGCAAGGGACTTTCAAGACTGGCATACTGGCCATATTTAGGCACTGTAAAAATTAATTGTGTTTAACTCTTTAGCTAAAGTTAAACAAGGTCTAATCCTTAGGCACATGGTGGTCAAGGATAAGGCCCCCCAGAAGTGGTTTGAGAACCCAGGCCTTCCCTGCACCCTGGACTCTCTGTAACTTCACCTCATTTCTATAACCTGCAGGGCAAGCTCCTCCCCCACCCACACAAGGCATGAGTCTCATCTTCCATTGCAAACATGTGTGTGACAAGAAGCCCTCACCTGTCCTGGGAGATGAGCTAGCACAGCTGCCCTAAGAGACATTTTAGGAGAATCTGCCCATGGCAGCCAACCCTTCCCTCTCAGCGACTTTTCTCGAGGAAAGCCTCTGGAGGAGCGGTGGCTAAGACTGTTAGACTAAATGAAGCAACTAAACCTAGATCAAGTGCATATCAATGACTACCACTGAGCACCTACTGCAGGCCCACTACACAAGGCTTACAGATGTGAGCCCAGAGAGTATCTGCGGTAGCACAGAGCACCCCAGTCTCTGAAACACATTAGGTGATCCAAGAAGGAGACCCAGAAATGCAGGAAGGGATTCTATCAAGCCAATCACCAGCTAAAAGTGTACAACAAACACACATTAAGGGTAAAATACATCTAGTGTCATAGGCTTCCACCTCAAGAGACTGAGGCAGAAGGATCGTGAATTTAAGGCAACCCTGGGTTACACAAGACCCTAACACCGAAAAAAAAAAAAACTTGGGGACAGTGGGGCCCCAGATTTCCTTTCATAAATAAGGAAGCACTCAGCAGGCACCAACTTCTACTCTGAAGTCAAGGGGCTGTGTGGAAACTGTCTAGGATTTGGAGGCAACTGACCTAAATCCACCAGTCCTTAGGGGTGACCACCTAGAGAGCTGAGAACACACCAGCTACAGGCTCCAGCCCAGCGTCCTGCACACGCTGCCCAACACATCTAGATGTCCCAGAACACCAGCGTCTTGATACAGTCACCGTGGCTCTGCAACCAGCTCCGGGCAAGCACTGGCTGAAGACACTGAGTTCTGAGGATTCTGACTGCCTCTCACTGGAGACCAAGTTTCAGTCCTCCAGACAGAAGTTTCGGTGGGTCAGGGGCCGAACTCCCCAAATGTGCACTTTGCCCACCCTCTGCACTGCACGCCCGGGAGGGAAGGGAATACAGAGCTCCAACCTAGGCTAAGCCAGAATCACAACTTGGCCAAACCTCGGGCTAGGTCAGGGGTCGGGTTCTGCTTCCAAACACAGCCTTTAGCGACCAGCACCGAGAAGTCAGGGTCGCCTCCTCCTTAAACTCCAGCCGGACAGCGTGGGACCCCGCGACTGCGTGCACACTCAGGGTGGGTGGGGGCTGGGCGACCGTCCCCTCATCCGGGACCGGAGCTGAATAAAGAGCCTTCCGCTGGGTTCGCAGGTGAGGACGGACAGAGCCCAGGCAACAGCGGGGAGCAGACACACCTTCCGGGGAGCCCGCCGCGCCTCCCACTCGAGACAGCGCCCCAGTTCGGCTCAGCGGGGTCCCGGCCGCGGCCTCCGGAGCTCGCGGGCGGTCTCAGCAGACAAAGCCCGCGCCACCCGCGGGGCCGCCCCCGCCAGCCAAGGGAGTCCAGGGGCCGAGCAGGAACGCGGGGAGCAGCCGCTGTCCCGAGAGGACGCTCACGAGGGCCGGCCCGAGACAATAAGAACAGGCCCGACGCTTCAGCGAGGCCACGCGTTCTACTTACCCGGGCGCGGCAGCAGCGGCGGCAGCACGGCCCGGTCGGCCGAGGAAGTTAGAGCAAGTTCAGCAGCGCCGAGCGGGAGGGCGCGACTCGAGCCGTCCGAGCGGCGGGGGCGGGGCGCGGAGGGGCGGGGCCGCAGGGAAAAAAGAGGCGCCGCTTCCTCGCACCGCTCAGCCGCCCAGTGCGTCTGGAGCACCCAGGCCCCGCCCCCGCTCTTTGCTCCTCCCCATGCAGGAACCGCCCCATCTTTCGCTCCTCCCCCACCCCCACCCCCGGCTCTCACCGCTCGCTCCGCCCTCCCTCCCGTGCTATCAGCCCACATCCCACCGCTGATTGCACCTCCCACATTGCTCACCACGCCTTCTCTACGCCCCGCCTATGTTCCGCCCCCGGGTCGCTGTGCTCCACCCCGCACCGTGCACCCCGCCCTACAAGTGGTCTTCCATAGGTAATGAGGCGGATCGCTGACCCGCCCCTTTGTCCGGCTCTGGGCGGTGCCCCAAGAGGGATTTACCCGGTTCCGCCTTCTCTGTGGCTCCCCGACGCTGGCGAAATCAAACGCTTGTGGCCGCGGTGTTGAGCGCTTGGCCAAGTTACGCCGTGCAAATGCCCCTCTGGTATTGGCTCTTGACCAGGCGGGAGCCGAGCCAGGGAAAAATGCGAGTTACAAGATGCCTGTCTCGAGGGATACTCGAGGTGGCTGAGAAGTGGAAGAAGATTGGTGAAATGGCTGGTTTTAAGATGGAAGGCATTCCCGCCCAGCCTTGGGAGCCAGTAGAGCGGGTAGTTTTATAGAAACGGGTGGTTGAGATTTCTTTACAGCTGAGCCATAAAGACTCGCTCCTTCTAATCTCGGTGCTAAAAATACCAAGCTTCCTGTGGATGGCCTGCTGATTTGCTCATCAGCTTTATGCTGAGGAGATGGCTGGGCTGATTCTTGGAAGTGGAAGGTCACAGGACAGGCAGGTAGATTTACAGTGGTGTCCACACTGCTGTGATAAAAAAGGCCGATCTCGTCCCAGCCTAGATCTGCTTGTCTATAGAGCAAAGCACAACCTTGTCCTGCTTGGTAAACTCGTAGATTTTGCGGGAGCTGTGGGACAGATCTGCTCCTCCTGGGCTATACAAAAGTGGCATAAGACTGGGGCTATGTTTTAACACACGCAGCCAACAGGTTAAGTTCATTGTAAAGAGAAAAAGAAAATCTGGAACTAGAGTGTACCTTTCTGCTGCTAGTTGTGGTTATTTAACAATGGGGATGTAGCCTGTTTCTAGAATACCCAAGTTAGCTCAAGGACCTCTCTGGCAAGGAAACTTGTCCATATTGTCACCTCTAACTAACCAAAATGCATGTTGGGTGTCTGATGTGTGAGCACCAGGTCTTGCATTATCCTGGGGTGTGCAGCAGCTGAAACCTCTCCATCCACATAGTTACTTTTTAGTAGAAAAGACAAATCATTTCAAGATAAAATCAATGCTGAGACAAGACAAAATGCCTGGGATAAAATGAGAATGTGGTCGGGAAAGGTGAGAGATTGATGTTGAAACTGAAAGCAAAGGAGTGAAGAGTTAGACGAGGGGGTGGCAGTTGGTCCAGAAAGTACAAGTGGAGAACAGAGGTGCCAAGGCTTTGATAAGGGCAAACTCTGATGCATCAAGGAGCTGAAAGAAAATTAGATGGCTATTGTCAGGCTACTGGGGATGGAGTGGATACCAAGACCAGGACAGAACAGTCCTACACACTGTGTCAAAGGACTGAGCATTTTTTGTTGTTGTTTTTGTTATTGTTGTTGTTGTTTAGTTAAGCCTTTGAAAGGTTTATGGAAAAGACTAGCATTCTGGTTTGCTGCTGTGAGAAGAGTAAATGTAGTAGTTGTCAGCGAACCAATTAAACTTTTGCCTCAATCCAAGCCAAGTCTGGAGGAAGTTTGAAACTGAAGTGGCGGGTGGGTTAAGATGAGAGATAACTGTTTTGGATCTAAGACCAAAAGACCAGATACGGGAGGAGGAAATGTAAAAACAAGAGGAATAGCTTTTAAGTGTCTTTCTGTGAGTGGGCAAACAGTCCCTCGTTTATTGGGTAGGCTGGCCTGGAGGAAGACCACCTTCAGGATACCCACCAAAAATCTTGTTTTGGCCATATTACCTGATAGACACCCAGGGTTGTTGTCCAGTTACTAAAAGCACAGAAGGGTGTGGGCTGAAGATGTGTTTTGGGAGATCATGGGGTCATACAGACCATAGGAGCTGAGAAGGTCATCTAGAGGGAGGAAAGGTAGATGCAGAAGAGAAGGTCCTGTGGGACCACTGAGAGACAGGCTGGGAGGCCAGAGAACACAGGATGCTAGATGCCTCTGCCCAAGACGCAAAAAAAGATGTTTCCAGAAAGGACTTAGCTGTTAGCTGCTGCTCGGGGCTCAGGTACGATAAGGACAGATAAGTGCTTTTAGCAGCACGAAGCCATTGGTAAACATGCTGAGGGCACTGCTCTGGGTATAGTGGGATGGAAGCTACTGCACGTTAATAACCCAATAGGGAACAGAGAACCATGAGTGGTCATGAGTGGTGGAGATGGCTAGGCAGCCCCAATAGCCATATCTCATTTTGCCTTTCCTAGCATAATTTCCAATTCTATCTGACCACATACATGGCTTCCCAAAATAAAGGCAAATGTTTCTGTTACATATGACCATGTGACTCAGTTCCAGCCAATAGGAGTGGAAGGGTCCATGTGCAGATTCTAAACTAACTTTAAAGGGAAGCAATGTGCTTTCCTTGGTCAGCATTCCTTCCAGGAATATACTTATAAAAGACATGGTTCCAGTAACCGTGGGCATCTGTAGCAGAAGTCATGTGTTAACGGTGTTGACAAGCCAAATTAGGATAACTGGGTTCCCAAGGTCTAGAGAATCACCTATTCTGAGCTATTTTCCTATCTACTATGTAGATGAAATGAAGAAAATTATCTTGTTCACATTTATCTACTTTCCATTTTAAATTTTTACTTATTTATCTATTTTGAGAAAAGGTCAATCTCGAGCCCTGGCTGGCCTGGAACTTCCATGTAGATCAGGCTGGCCTCAAACTCTACAGAGATCCACCAGCCTCTGCCCTCATAGTGCTAGGATTAATGATACTTACAGCCCATTATTTCTAACTGTAATTTTTGTTAGCCAGTTAGGGAAGGAGGATTTAGACTAGGGAGAAAACTATGGGAGATTTGTATAATGATAAGAATGATCTGGCGGAGGAAGGAGTATTTTATTTAATGAGCAGATGAATGAAGTTGGGATACAGGCACAAATCAGAATGGTTGATCACATGACCTTCATTAGCTACAGGCCTAAAGAAGTTATATCTGTCACTGTGAAGAAGAGGGTATAAGGCTATGAAGCTGTTTCCAGTGAGGGACGTGATTATATTCACCTGATGATTTCCTGGTTGTGGAGAAGGTCGTAACTGCAGACAAGATGGGAGAAGAGAGAAAAGCCAACACTGTGACCCAAAGATCAGGTGATAACAGATGTCCTGGAGCCTGAACAGCCTCTCCGGACATTTCCCTTCTGAAGCAGTTGGCCACAGTGCTGAAAGACAGGAAGCTGATGGGATGGCTACAAAGTCACCAAGGCACACCTTCCCTCCCTCAGCAGGCCTCAGTGGTCAGAGCTGATGCTTTCTGGCTGGCCCTAGCCACCTTATGAGAGGTTTGTTTGTTTGTTTGTTTGTTTGTTTTTAAAACAGGGTTTCTCTGTGAAGTCTTGGCTGTCCTGGAACTCACTCTGTAGACCAGGCTGGCCTCGAACTCAGAGATCTGCCTGCCTCTGCCTCCCAAGTGCTGGGATTAAAGGCGTGCGCCACCATTGCCCAACTGAACCTAAAGACGTTTTGGTGGCAAACAAGAGGACACTACTTAAACAACTCTAGACAAATACAGGGGAAAGTGATGTTACATTCAGGTCATTGACAGCATTGCAAGAGTTTGAAATCAGAATTATTTTTGAAAATTCAAGGCAATTGATCTTGGGTAATATAGCCAAAATCAAGAGAGGCTTATAATTGGTACAGCTCTGGTCACTTGCCTCGTCTCACATGAACCAATCACTGTGAAGGAGGTGGGATACACTATTTGAACAAGGCCTTATCCTATGCCCAAGCCAATGTTCCCTGGCCCAGGGACTATGCCATAAAAAGGAGTGATGTGATCAGGAATCACATTATAATTCCTGGCAGAGTCTGGTCTACCAGATACCTTCAGGTCCTGGGCACTGGATGGAAAGTTTTAGACAAAACAATGACACTATCATATTTGTGCTCTCAGAATCTCTCTAAGGCCAGTATAAGAGTGGCTCACACGGAGCAAAACAAAATGCAAACACATAGTTGTGAAGGAAAGTACTGCATCGGGTTAGGAGGAAGAGGAAGAGAAAATGGAAAGAGGTGGGCAGCTTCACCATGCACTTAGAGACAGATCTGTTGGGGATAAGTGGATAGGAAAGGGAGGAATAAGAGATGCCATATCCTGCTGTGTGAACAGTGGCATTAGTTACTGAGTGGTGTGTGTGTGTGTGTGTGTGTGTGTGTGTGTGTGTGTGTGTGTGTGTATGTTGAAAAGTGGTGGCTTACATCTCTTCCTTTTGATTACTCCTGAACAGAGGGGAGCAATCTATTGTTTTATAAAGTTTAGAAGAGCTACCGCAGCAGGAGCTTAAAATTTGAGAGTTTTGTATCAGTTGGGGAATTATGCTCACTTCTGTGTACATGTCTTTGCATGTGTGAAGGTACATGTATGTCCATGTGCTATGTTGACGCCAGAGGACAACCCTGTGTATCATTTTCATTCGGGTGCCATCCACCTTGTTTTTGATACAGGGTCTTTCACTGTCTTGTGGCTCTCCGATTAGATAAGCCCCAGATATTAACTTGTCTCTGCCTCCCTAGCACTGGGATTATAAGACAATACCACCACATGTAGCTTTTTTGTTGTTATTGTTAATCATGGATACTGGAGATAAAGCACAGGTCCTCAGGTGCTTGCATAGCAAGTACTGTACAGACGGAGCCCTCTTCCCAACCCCAGAATCGTGCTTCCTTATTACAACAATGACTCAACAGCTAACTAAATTATTTTTGTTGCTAGTGGTCACTGCAGTTGTTGAAAACAACTCTGTCATGACATAGTGAGACATCTAAAGGTAAACATTGCTGCTTGACACCTCTGCAGTGTCACTCTGGTTAAATATCCACCGGGCTGGGCAGGCTGGCCCAGTGCAATAGATAGGCATGAGATGCCATGCTCGTCAGGGTCAGCTTTCAGCCATATATTGGTTGCTACAGTCCCAGCTACTTAAATAAAAGGAGAAAGCTGGAAAGAAGACCGAGCTGTTCCTGTCTCAGGAAAGGAGTACTTCCCACAGAAAGCCTCACAGCACAACTGCTCATGTGTCGTTGACCAAGACGGGTTATACACTAAGACTCTGTTCTCAAAAAAGGACAAGGATCAAGGACAAAACCTAGATGATGTCAAGAAATACAAAAGGACCAAAGAAGAAGGAAGAGTGGTTACTGAGGTAGGAAGGGAGCCAGGAGGATTATCTGTATGAAAGGTAAGAGGTAATGAGGGTTACAGCAAGGTGAGAGGGACTCCGGAGAGGCCTGAGAGACAGGCTGAAGACGGCATGGTTTCTGGAGTGGGTCACAGAGTCTTCCAGACTAGTGGGCAAGACATGTTAATTGGAAAATGTTAGCTGGAAATGTTGCCTGGAAAATGATGAAGGAAAGTGTGTTTTGAAAGAAGGTCATGCATATGTGTAAATGATGAAGGGAAGAGGCAGAGAGGACAGTGAAGAGTGTGGGCAAAGGTCCAGAAGAGGCGTGCTGGGAAAGAGTGGGAAGAGGTGGGCTTCTGAAAAGGAAGGCAGCCACAGACTGGAGGACAGTGGCACCTTCCCTGAGCCTGGAGGAAGAGAAGGAAGTGAAGGTGCACGTCAGTGGTTAGGCTCCTGTGAGGCCCAGGAGGAATGGCCATTCACTGAAGGTCGTTTGTGAGCCTGACTGAGATGGGATGCCTGCTCCAACAGTCCTTAGCAACGGGGTCAGCACAACTGCAGAGATCATGAACGTAGGCTCTAACCAAGGTTTGGTGGTTCTGAAAAAGGGCACAATAGAAAACCCAAAGCCCAGGGCTGGAAACTTTCCCGGCATGGTGCTTGGAGTTAAACTCAGGTCGTCATGCTTCCATGGAAAGCACTTTACCAGCTTAGCTATCCTCAGGTTCCCCAAATAATGAGTATTGGCTAGTGGGAAGAAAGATTAGCAGCAGGGCCTGGGAGAGCCTGGGAGAAGAGAAGTGGAGAGGGTCTGGAGGACACTTAGTATGTGAAAATGGCAGGTATGGTGACATGAAGCTATGGTCAAGCAGAGGCTTGTATCAGTGGGAGTAGATGACCAAGAAGAATAGGAGGAAGGGGTTAGTGGCCTCATGGTGAGGAGGTTAAGACCAAGAGGCCAGTTTGAGGGTGAGTGAGTGTTATCTTACCAATGTATGGCAGGATGTAGGGTGCAGACAATAACAGTTGCCAGGGGTCAACAGTTTTGACGGGCCTTTTCTCCAAGATCAGTTTTGAATTACTGTTGCCCTTCTTAAAATAAATCATGCCCCTTAAGAAAACAAGAACAAAAGAGAAATTTATTTCTTGACCTGTCATACAGTGCCTACCTGATTGACTCCAGAATGACTTTTCGTTTGCTTATTTGTTTTGATTTGTTTTTCCACTTTTCCACTTTTCTCTCTTTTTTTTTTTTTTTTTTTTTTTTTTTTTTTTTTTTTTTTTTTTTTTTTTTTTTTTTTTTTTTTTTTTTTTTTGGTTTTTCGAAACAAGGTTTCTCTGTATAGCCCTGGCTGTCCTGGAGCCCAGGCTGGCCTCGAACTCAGAAATCCGCCTGCCTCTGCCTCCCGAGTGCTGGGATTAAAGGCGTGTGCCACCACGCCCGGCCTTTCCGCTTTTCAAGACAGGTTTTCTCTGTGTGTTCCTGATTGTACTGGAACTTGCTATGTAGATGAGGCTGGCCTCAATCTCACAGAGATCCACCTGATTTTTATCCTGAGGGCTGGGATAAAAGCTGTGTGCCACTTCTAGAATGATCTTAAAACAACCACAAAAACAAAACAAACAAAAACCATAAAATATCAACAACAAAAGAACACCCAAACATCCAACCACCTCTTACTCTGATAACTGCAGTTGTAGCCATGGCACCTCTGTCCTCTAATGGTTCTCCCTACAAAGAATTGTATTAGTGATAGGAGACCATGTGTGAGCATAGGACTCAGAGGAGCATGCTGTAATGGTAGAGGCTGGAAAGGAGCTAGCACATGGTAGTGACAAGTAACCCATCATCTCTCAAGCCTGGTATCCCATTCACAAACCACAGTTAGGGGAGGGCAGGAGTTTGTTCAATAGGTGGACTGTCTGCATCCTTCCAGCCTTGTCTTTGATTCAACCATAGTTTGCTTCAAACGGGAGACTATAGTTTATCCAAAGAAATAAACCAAGGAGGAGATCATATAAAACATCATAGGGAGACAGATCATAAAGGTTAAAAATGAGAGCCCAGGAGTAAGGCTGCTCAGATTCCCAGCTGTGACCCTAAAATACTGCTCATTCACAGCTGAGTCATTTGTGTCCCAATCATGGAACTATGGGATATGCTCAGACGTGAAAGCCACTGGACAGTAGAAAGCATGTTACACTTAGAACATTCTCATGTATCGTGACTTCCCTAAGCTCTGCATTAGTAAGTTAAATGTGGGAGGGATGCCCTGAGGAGTGATAGAGCCAGGACTATCTACTTTGATGTCCTAGAATGGAGTCCTTCCTGTCAGTGTCCTGTCTATACTCAGATCTTATACCTGAAGATCTGCATATTCAGACCCTACCAGAAGAAGAGGCCAGGAAGCACCCGCTGCCTTCACCCAAGAGGCAAAGACGGGCACAGATGGCATCACAGGTGTCCTTCTCTATCCCTCTCACAAAGAGTGGGTGGGCATAGCCAGCCTCTTGGGACAATTTGTAGTGAGCATATGTTGGTAGTAGTAGATGTCTCGTGTGCACACTGCCACCTAGGGGCCAGTCTCTGAATCTCTGAATTTATCAGAGTGTGTGTGTGTGTGTGTGTGTGTGTGTGTGTGTGTGTGTGTGTGTGTGTGTGTGTGACTTACAAAGGGAGAAAAGAAAAGTCTTCAATCCCAGAACTTGGGAGGCAGGCGGATTTCTGAGTTCAAGGCCAGCCTGGTCTACAAAGTGAGTTCCAGGTCAGCCAGGGCTACACAGAGAAATCCTGTCTCTCGAAAACAAAACAAAACAAAACAAAAAAGAAAAAGAAAAGTCTTCAAGCGTATTTTTATGGCACTCCCAGGACCACGACTCCTCCCCATTCCTAGGACATGCTGCACTTCCCAGTTCCAGCCCTAGCTCTATATCCCATTTCCACAATCTGTCTGTGCTCTCAGATTCATGTGTCTTTGGATAACTTCTATAAACCTGACCAGGCTGGACAGACTTCATCCCCACCTGATCACCAGTCTCTCTCTCTCTCTCTCTCTCTCTCTCTCTCTCTCTCTCTCTCTCTCTCTCTCTCTCTCTCTCCTACTGAATACCAACATCTTCCTGTGTCCCACAAAGGCTGACCAGGCTAGGCCTCAGAATGGGCTGTAGCAACCACATTCTGACCCAGGACCAACATCTTCCAGGTAATGGCTGCATAAATAAGACCTAGCATTTGAGTTCGGTAACTCACTCTGAATTGTGATGGAAGAAGGAAGCCATCCAGCCAGACTCTGCTCCAGTCGTCACCATTGCCTCCTAGCTATATCCACTCACAGGCTGCTGGGGCGACCTTACAAAGCCTCATTTCCCAGCAGCTTATGAGGTCAGTGAGGCCTCGTACCCTCATTTCTTTCGCCACCGCCTCCCACTTCCCTTCCTTCCTGCACACCCACCTCTGGAACAGTCTGCTTCCTGAATGCTTGGCCTCCTCGTATGCTGTCACCTTTCTGTGTTCCCTGTGCCCGGGTCTTGGGGAGGTAGGAAGCCTTCTGGAACAGCCCCACAGCAAGGCTTGGAGGGCTCAGGTCTAGCACTGTCCCATGTCACCCACTCCCCATTGCTGGGCTCTGTTTTTACTACCCCAGCAGTTTCTGGCTACATTCTCACTCAAGATTGTGCCAGATTTGCCCATCGCTTCCTAGGTGGGTCGTTGGTCTCTGCTCCCTGCTCTTAGGCCTCTGAAAATATATGCTGGTCACTTGGGCCAGCCAGCAGCATATGTGTTTCTTCTTGTTAGGGGTGAAGGGCGGGAATTTATAGCCCAGGCTGGCCTCAAGCTTGTATCAATCTATTGCCTGAGTGACCCAAGGGCTACAATTATAGATAGGAGTCACTACTCCCATCATTACAGTTCCATTCACTGTAACCAGAGTGAAGAACGTGTAACAGAACCGTGTGTGTGTGTGTGTGTGTGTGTGTGTGTGTGTGTGTGTGTGTGTAGGCTAGAGGTCAAAATTCAGTGTCTTCCTCAATTGCTGTCAACTGTATTCCTTTTTTTTTCCTCATTCCGGTCAACCCTACTCGCTCTGGTCTGCTCCCACTCACTCTGGTCACCCCGCTCGCTCCGGTTGGCCCCACTTGCTCCGGCCAGCCCTGCTCGCTCCGGTCCAAGGATTCATTTATTATTATACATAAGTACACTATAGCTGACTTCAGACGCACCAGAGGAGGGCGTCAGATCTCATTAAGGGTGGATGTAAGCCACCATGTGGTTGCTGGGATTTGAACTCATCACCTTTGGAAGAGCAGTCGGATGCTCTTACCCTCTGAGCCATCTCACCAGCCCGTATTCCTTTTTTTGAGACAAGGACTCTGGTGGTCTGAATGAGATGCACTGCACTGCAGAGTCTCCAGCTTTTGAACCTGTGTTCCCCAGTTGGTGGGGCTGTTTGGGCAGGTGTAAGTGGTGTGGCCTTGCTGGAGGAAGTATACCACAGTAGGCTCTCCCCTAGGGCCTGTCATCAGTTTAGCCACAGGTCCTGATACCAGTGTCAGGTATGGGGTTGCCTATTGTAGATTGGGCCTTAAAGCCAATCAGAGAATGATTACTCCTATAACACTTGTGTTGCTATTGTTCTGGAGGGCACCACCCTGCCAGGTCAGGCATCACTGTATCTCACGGGATCCATAGCTGGGTAAGACTGACGATTACCTCTCTCCTCTGATAGTGTGCAGTGTACATCCTGGCACTATGAAAGCTAAGCAGTGGGGATGAAGCTCCCAGGTCAGTACCAGATTGATTTCTCTACATTCTGTGACTCAAGTGTATGGTATCTTCAGCAACAGGGTCTTATTGTCAAGTTGTGGTCTGACTTTAAGTTTGGTCAAGGACGTCAAGAGCAAGGACAATAATCTGTAATGCCTGGGAGGTGGCGGGTGTGTGTGTGTGGGGGTCTTTAGGATGCCACTGGCAAAAATCTCCAAAGGAAGCTCCCTACTCCTGGAACTGGACATTTTATTTGCTGGTCTATAGTACGTAGCAGAAGAATGGGTTATTAGTGTTATAAAGACATGGCACAAAATTGGGAGAGTAGAAGAAACTGAGAAATTAAGGGGAGAAGTTAGGAATGGATATAATCAAAATATGTTGTATGAAATTCTCAAAGAATTCTAAAGCTATAGAAGAGAAAAGAGAAATGAAATTACGAAGTTTGCTAAATTGATGGAGCTGGAGAGAGTCATCCTGAGTGAGGGAACTCGGATCCAGAAAGACAAATATTACATGTTTGTGATATGAATGCAGACCTTGAATTTTTTTAATATGTGTGTTTCAGGGGACACAAGACAGCATGCAGTGATATAACAGGGAAAATGTGAATCGTGGTACAGGAAAGGTTTAATGAAGTCAAGGTGGGAATCAGGGTAGAGGAGGGCATACAGAGACCATTAATTAATATTAAGTACATTTCAATATGGAAACCTACTACTGGAGAAGCATCCTAAAATATATACATATACATAAGCAAGAAGTTTAAATAGAGTTACCCTGTGACGGCACATTCAGTGTTTGACTTTAAGAGCTGTTGTTTGAGTTTAGTGTAATTGAGCTTCATAAAAGAAATTATTAGATAGGTTTTGGCTTGTGTCTAGGACAGCATTTTCAGCAACTTCTCAAATGGCCCTTAGCATTGATGATGATAAAATGACAATGTGAATCAGCTTTGAAAAGCATCAAAGATGTTCAATGTCCTACAGCCAAGATTTAGATCTTTACATAAAAAATAAATCAGCAGCCGGGCGTGGTGGGGCATGCCTTTAATCCCTGCACTCGGGAGGCAGAGACAGGTGGATTTCATAGTTCAAGGCCAGCCTGGTCTACAAAGTGAGTTCCAGGACAGCCGGGGCTATACAGAGAAACCCTGTCTCGAAAAACCAACAAAAATCAATAAATAAATAATAAAATAATAAATAAATAAATAAATAATAAATAATAAATAAATAAATCAGCATACCATCCCATTAGTGCCCAAGTTACTTTTCAGAATGTAGTAATAGTGTGTACATGCACACTTGGGTGTTGGTGTGGTGGTTAGAGGACAACATTAGGAGCTGAGTTTTAACTCACCCCTCCCCGCCCCCATGGGCCCGTGTCTTTCTTGTTCCTGCCATACTTCATCCTCCATGAGCTCTGAAGGGTCTCAGACTCCATCTCCTATCTTGCTATAGGAGTGCTGGGTTAAGATGTGCATTATCGTATCAGGATTTTTAAATGGATTCTTGGGATCAAACTCAAGTCATCAGGCTTGTATGGAAAACACTTTTACCTGCTAAATCATTGAGCCAGCTACCAAGTTGTTCTTTATGCGACAATTTACCTGGGATCTTGTAAAAAAAAGTTCCAGTAAAAGGCTGCAAATGTAAAGAAGCAGGCCTGACACTGAAGAACATGGAGAGTCTAAGTGGGAGGGGCTTAGCTGTACCCAGTAGAGGGCAGTGATGGACAAGACATGGGTATATCTATCCGGCCTGTCTCTCCTACTCCTAGGACTGCTAATGGCAAGGCATAACAAAGCCCGTTCAGCACTGTGCATACCAGAACTGTAAGCAGATTCAGTGAGTCCATCGATGCAATCTTGCAATGATTATGCTGTTATTTTTGACATTTAAAGGTGCTTGGGACATTTATAAGACTCTAAGTCATTACCGGGCAGATGATTGCATTTCATGGTTAAGTGGTTGGGGATATCTATTCAGTTAAAAGTATAAAATCCTGATTTATTAATTGTAGAAGTAGTTTGTGGATATCTAGAGGGCTGTGAACTGTTTCTTTTTTTTCTTTCATTGGAAGTTAGACAAAATGTGCAGGTAGCTACTCACTCAGTGTGCACAGAACCCCATGGACACCCTTCGAGGGTGCTGCGGGTCTGACTGGGGAGAAGGGCATCATTTCTATGATCTTTCCACAACCCAGGGGTGGCAGGGTATCAGATGTCGTCCCGCACAAGGGCCTCCTAGGCCCCACCCATACACCCTAGAAGTTTGCCTCAAGGTTCCCTTGATCCACAGAAGCTGGAAAAGGAACAAAAGTCAGATAAGGAGAGTTGGCCTCTGCTTGGCAGAGACTTAAAAGACTCCCAGCTTAAAGGACAAGTGACACTCTTTGCCTTAGGAGCTGGCTGTGCCTCAGTTTCCACGCCCCTCTCTCAGTCCCCCTGCCCTGCCTGGAGAACTGCAGCATTTCCCTCCACTATCCTGTTTGAGCTGCATTTGTGGAAGGCACCTGGAAGCAGATTCAGCCTCCTGTCTCTCTAATTAGAGTTAAAGCTAAGCGTGATCCGGAAGAATGGCCAGGGCCAGCTGGGTCTGCCGGCTCAGGAAGCCCGGCTCTTCCAGCCCCTTATCTGGATTTGTGTTCTTTTCCAGCCCCCTGCTCATGCTGCCCACAGGGTTTTTCAGGCTCCTCAAACCATATGGATTTTCCGCAGTTCACGTGGCCTGTGTTTCACACCACATCTATCTATAACCCTCTCTGAGGGGGCTGAAGGAAAACAAGCAAATTCCTCATCAGTGAACCAGGCAGCAGGTTTACTAAGCACATAATTTGCTAGAATTTGCTTTGTTCAAAATGTGTGGCTAGTTAATACATCCATATGGAAAGAGTTATAAATGTACAAAAGCATAATAAGTGAAACATTCTCCTCCCACCCATGTCCCCAACAACTACAACCTTGTCCTGCAGACAAATGCTATTGCCAGGTTTTCATGTGTTTTTTTTTTTTTTTTTCTTTTTCTTTTCTCTACATATATCAGGGCACACACAGTTGGTTTCACTTGAAATTCATTCTTTAGGGAGGAAGTAGGGGAAGAAGAGATAAGTTATAACCACTGAAGTATACAAGGCCAAAGCCATCTATGAGAAAGGCTACATTTCTGGGCTTGGGTGTGAATCTTAGACACACTGGTACTAGAAAGAGATCGACAGAAATAGGGCAAAGAAGGAAGAGGCGAGGAAGGAAGAGAGGGAAGAAGGAAAGATGGATTTTCTTGTTATTCTTGCAGTTAACTATGCCCTTGAGTTTTGACCAGTAGGCTGTGAGCAAGAGTGAAATATACAATTTTCAAGTTGGGTCTTAAGGGGAAAAGGTATACCACCTTTACACCGGTTCTGGTGAACTATGGGGATCTTTCAGACAGATGACATAAACTTAGGATGGTACAGTAACAGTACAAAAAAAAAACTAGTCCCTGATCGTCTCAGCCTGAATTGCTTATGTACAGATTTTTACACACGAGAGAAAGAAATACCATTCTTGTTTCACCCTACCTAACAATATATAGGTAGATCCAGACAATCTGTATACTTCAGTTTTTAATATACCAATTGGACTTTATAGGCCCGATGTGGTGTTATATGCCTATAGTTCCAGGAAGAAGGAGGATTACCTGTGCCCAAGAGTTCATGGTCAATTTGAGAAATACAGCAAGATCCTGTCTCAAAACCAAGCCCCAAATATATTGATATATATGATATACTAGTTAAGCACACTAAACACTTCTTGCCTTCGCTGAGCATGGGGCATGGTGGCACATGCCTTCAATCCCAGCACTTGGGAGGTAGAGATAGGAGATCTCTGTGACTTTGAGGCCAGCCTAGTTTACATAGCGAGTTCCAAGACATCAAGGATTGTGTGGAGAAATTCTGTCTCAGAAACAAAACAAAACAAACAAAAAACTTTACTTTTAATTATTTCATGGCAATATGTTATTTGGTATCAGTGGGGTTTTGTGTTATACATGCATACTGACCAATTTATTAACATGTAATAGTTATGACTAAAACTAGGTAGATTTATACTTAAGATTCAATTTTATTTCCTGTTCTCTTAAGTTCTTCTCATATCTCTGCCCAGTTGATTGAGTTGTTAGCCAAAAACAAAACAAAACAAAAAACAAAAATACAAACTTTTATTTTTTGAAGCAGTTTTAGGTTCACAATAAAACTTAGTGGAAGGAATAAACTTCTCTATGTATCCCCAGCCTCATATCTGCACAACATCCCCCTATTATCAATATCCTGTAACTAGGTTTGTTACAGTTGATGACCCTCTTTTGGCAGATAAAGAACACCAGTGTAAGGAGTCCCAAGTCAATAGGAGACCTTGTCTCAAAAGAGATAGATGGTGTTCTTAAGGATGACACCTTTAAGCTGGGCAGTGGTGACACACACCTTTAATCTCAGCACTTGGGAGGCAGAGGCAGAGGCAGGCAGATTTCTGAGTTTGAGACCAGCCTGGTATACAGCGTGAGTTCCAGGACAGGTATTGCTGTACAGAGAAACCCTGTCTCAAAAAAAAAAAGAAAAAAAAAAGGGTTGACACCTTTAGTTGTCCTCTGGTGGGCACACACACACACACACACACACACACACACGCACACGCACACACACACACACACACACACACACAGTCACACCTGTATTACATACACACACAAAGTATTATTTTTTTTAAGATTTATTAATATGAGTACACTGTAGCTGTCTTCAGACACACCAGAAGAGGGCATTGGATCCCATTACTGATGGCTGTGAGCCACTATGTGGTTGTTGGGAATTGAACTCAGGACCTCTGGAAGAACAGTCTGTGCTCTTGACTGCTAAGCTATCTCTCCAACCCATACACAAAGTATTTTAAAAGACATGTATATATAAATACATATATTCATTTCACTAGTGTTGAGTTTTAAGAATTATTTAAGAGCATTTAAAAACTGAAATACTCTTTAAACGATTTTAAATTGATAACCACGTATATTAACAGGATGTATGTATGTTTGAACTGTTTCCCTCTTCTAGAAATAATCAACTTAATTAACACATTTATCATATTATAGGAAGTCAAACTTTTGCTTTGCTGTGTTGTTGCTATTTTGAAACAGATCTGTGAAGCCCCCACTGGCCTGGAACGAGATCTCTGTCTACACTAACCATGCCTGTAAGTTATGGCCACTCAATTCACCTGCCTTTGCTGTCGCACTACTAAGATGATAGATATGGACCATATGCAGCAGAAGCCATGGATTCTAAAGTGTAGTTTTATTTTGCTAAACATCAATCTCACAAACAACTTCTACTGTCTTGACCTTTAAAACTTAACACCTTTACTTAAAAAAGTGAAAGATAAGGTAGCCTGTTTCACACACCACATATTATGAAATTAGCTGCATTTTAACATACTGTAAAAGTACATTGCAATAAGCATTCACTTACTAATAGGAACCAGGGTACCTAAAACAGACACACGGACATATTTTAAAACTATTCACTGTTTCATGTCAACATACATTTAAGAGTATATTCAAAAAACATATTCACATCAATGTTAGATATGACCTTGTGAATATTAAATCACACTCATCATGAGTTTCTTATAACCTTAATCTGGAAGTTGAAAAACACAATGGGTGGAGCACTAAATAGGCACAAATGCTGCAGTTTATGTGCAGGAATGTGTAATAAACAGGGATGTCAATTAGAGTTCCTTTCAAGCCCAGCATGGTGGCGCACGTCTTTAATCCCAGCACTCCGGAGGCAGAGGCAGGCAGATCTCTAAGTTTGAGGCCAGCCTGGTCTACAAAGTGAGTTCCAGGACAGCCAGGGCTATACAGAGAAACCCTGTCTCATAAAACAAACAAACAAAAAAAAAGAGTTCCTTTCAGAGATGGCTTCTGAAGTTTCAAATATTATCCTATCTGAAAAATTGGAGCTTTTCTTTTCTTTTTTTTAAGATTTATTTTATTTATTATATGTAAGTACACTGTAGATGTCTTCAGACACTCCAGAAGAGGGAGCCAGATCTCGTTACAGATGGTTGTGAGCCACCATGTGGCAGCTGGGACTTGAACCCATCACCTTCAGAAGAGCAGTCGGGTTCTTCTACCTGCTGAGCCATCTCACCAGCCCTGGAGCTTTTCATGATGCAAGCTAAATGATATATTTTACTCTATCTCCACAATCTAAAAAAAAAAAAAAAATCATAGACTTTTGGGTAATTAGTTACTGACAGTCGTAAAGAGATTAATCCCAACAGTTCAATAAAAACAGCCTGGTTCTAAAGTACGTAGTAGAGTCTCTCCATAGCTTTGAGAGACCATTATTTAAAATGTTTTTATTCATTATTACTGTTGTTGTTAGTGTTAGTGTGTGTGTGTGTGTGTGTGTGTGTGTGTGTGTGTGTGTGTGTTCTATGGAGAAGTATAGGTCAGGGGACACCTCTGTGGAGTTGGTTCTCTCCTTCCATGTTTATGTGGATTTGGGGATTGAACTCAGATCACCAAGCTTGTGTGGCAGGGCTTTTTACCCTCTGAGACATCTCACAGGCCCCTGTTTTGTGTCGCTAGTCAGTGTCTCATGGTGTGGCCAGTTTCTGGCTGGTGAGATGGCCCAGCGGGTAAGAGCACTGACTGCTCTTCCGAAGGTCCTGAGTTCAAATCCCAGCAACCACATGGTGGCTCACAACCACCTCTAATGAGATCTGATGCCCTCTTCTGGTGTATCTGAAGACAGCTACAGTGTACTTATGTATAATAATAAATAACTCTTTAAAACAAACAAACAAATAAACAAAAAACCTTATTGCCTCAGCCTCTATAATGCTGGGATTACAGGCATATGTCAACTATTTGATGATATCTTTTGATATTGTCTTTGTGTTTTTATTTTTCTTTCTTCTTTTCTTGGGAAAATGGATGTAAATCTTTGCTCTTTTGCCGGGTGTGGTGGCGCACACCTTTAATCCTAGCCCTTGGGAGGCAGAGGCAGGCAGATTTCTGAGTTCCAGGCCAGCCTGGTCTACAAAGTGAGTTGCAGGACAGCCAGGACTACACAGAGAAACCCTGTCTTGAAAAACCAACCAACCAACCAACCAAACAATATTTGCTCTTTTATAAGTGTTTCCCCCCACTCTGTGGTTTCTTTCAAGATTTTTTTTTTCAGTTTGAAAAATAAACTCTTAAGATGTGATTTTGAAATGTGCCCCACAGATTGGCATAGGGCCCTTAGAAGTGAGGCCTGGCTGGTGGGAGTCATACAAGCCTTTAAGAGTATTACCTGGTTGTAGCCGTTCTCTGCCTTCTGGTCTACCAACAGTTGAGGAATCCCTGCCACACACTCCTGCTACCATAGCTGGAAATGTCCCCATCACATCTTTCCTGTGATGGTGAGTCCAAATCCCTCTGAAATCAGAGCCCAGATAACCTTTCTTCCCACAATCTTGTCTTATCTTGGTCATAGTTACCCAAACAAAAAGGTAACTGTGATAATATGATGGTGCTGGCATGTGAAGACAGAGTTGTTGTCCTTATTAATTAGATTCAATTCTCACTCCTTGTTACTGCAACTACTCATTTTCTGTTACTCTCCTTCTCTTGTTACTTTCAGTATTCTTCTCAGTCAGCATTTCTTATCTTTTGCAGTCATCTCACTGTCTTGTTTTTTAGCCTTCATTCCTTCCCATTTCAGCAGTTTCTTCTTTACTTTTCTAAAGTTTTCAACCACTAGCATGTTTTTCCTTCTTTTTTACAATTTCCAGCTGTTTACATTTCCCAAGTGTCCTGTGGTGTGCTGTCTATTTTAGTCATTAAACTTTAGCATATTAATGAGTTTTTTTTCTTTTTCTTTTTCTTTCTTTTTTTTTTTTTTTTTTTTTTTTTTTTTTTTTTTTTTTTTTTTTTTTTTTTTTTTTTTTTTTTTTTTTTTTTTTTTTTTTTTTTTTTTTTTTTTTTTGGTTTTTTTCGAGACAGGGTTTCTCTGTATAGCCCTGGCTGGCCTCGAACTCAGAAATCTGCCTGCCTCTGCCTCCCGAGTGCTGGGATTAAAGACGTGTGCCACCACGCCCGGCCCATGATTTTCTTTTTATTTGCTGATTTATTTGCTCTATCTATCATCTATCTATCTATCTATCTATCTATCTATCTATCTACCTACATTCTTCCCTCCTATCTACTTATCTGCCTATCTATCTAAGCTTGTCTATCTATTACTGACGCCCAGCTCACTTTAAACCGTACCTATTCAAGGATGACTTTGAATGTCCGATCCTCCTGCCTCTGTGTGTGCTGGGATTTCAGGTGTATCTGAATTATGTGGTGCTGGGGGTCAAACCCAGGGCTTCATATAAGCCAGGCGAGTGCTGTATAAACTGAGCCACGTTCCAGCCCTAGAGATGTTTCCAGTTCTCAGTCCCCGGTCATGTCAGCTTTCCTCCATGTCTAAGTCTGGTGCTAGTGCTTGCCTTGGTCCCTTAAACTATAGTTTTGGAACTTTCATATGCCTTGTGTTCTTTCTTGACTCTTGAACATAATGTACCAGATAAAAGGGCTGCTATAAATTGCTGCTTTATGATACTGTGATAAAATTTAATAATAGGAGGAAGAGAAGGCATTCTTAGTCCTATGATTAATCCTCATTATTTCAGGAAGTTCGTACTATTGTAATTTGAGTTTCACAACGGTTTTGTTGTTGTTGTTGTTTCCTTTTTCCTCCTCCTTTGGTGGGACAAGATTGCTAAGTTAGGTTGGATTTGGACATATTACTTCCTACTGGGTCAGTTAGGTTTTGATAAGATTCCAGCAGGTTTAAATGGCTTATTATGTCTGCGGGAAGCGTGTTCATTGTGACCTGCTCACTAACTTGCCTGACACAAAATACACAAAGTACATGAATCAATCGGGTTTATTATTTACAGGTAAGTATCAAGAAACAATAGAAGCCTAAGATTCATTATGAGCAGGTCCTGCAAGGCCTGGCAAAGGCTGTGGGTGGGTAGTGTATTTTCTCTTTGTGCCCCATCTGCATTGCAGCCAACAGACCCCAGAAATTAGTCAACCCTGGGTGTTATTCATCAAAGCAAAATGGCTGACTAGCTGAGCTAAAACATTAATATTCTTTTTTGTAGGTATGGTAGGCAAAGAATCCCATCTGTTTTCCCCCAGTTCCTCTTTATTTCAAGATCTCAAAATGTTAGAATCCCTGCATATTCAACAGGCTCAAAGAAACAGTAGAGAGCTGAGTGTCCAAAGTCACCAGGGAGAGTTGTCCTGAAGCCTCTTTCCTTGGCTCAATGCTCTCCTTAGAAAAGCTAGCCCTCCGGATATAGCTGTCTCGTGGGAGACTATACCAATGCCTGGCAAACATGGAGGCGGAAGCTCACAGTCAGCTATTAGATGGAACACAGGGTTCCCAAGGAAGAAGGAGCTAGAGAAAGTACCCAAGGAGCTGAAGGGGTCTTCAACCCTATGGGTGGAAGAATAACATGAACTAACTAGTACCCCCTGAGCTCATGTCTCTAGCTGCATATATAGAAGAGGATGGCCTAGTTGGCCATCATTGGGAAGAGAGTCCCCTTGGTCATGCAGACTTTATATGCCCCAGTACAGGGGAACACCAGGGCCAAGATGTGGGAGCGGGTGGGTAGGGGAGCAGGGCCGGGAGGGGGGAGGGTATAGGGAACTTTCTGGATAACACTTGAAATATAAATGAAGAAATTATCTAATAAAAAGAAAAAAAAAGAAAAGCTAGCCCTTTTGAATCTTTTGAAATCCTGTGTTTGCATGCAGGCAGGCATGTGTGTAAGTGCAACCACTGTGTGCAGGTCAGAGGATCTATCTCTTCTGCTGCTGGCCCTTGCCTTTCCTATCGTTGGAGACAATGCTTCTTTTGTTGACTCCTGCATATGAACCAGGCCCGCTGGCCCAAGGGCTTCCAGGAATTGTATTTCTGCCTCCTACCTTGCTGTAGAAGAACTAGAATTACAGATATGTGCTACCACACTCAGCATTCCATGGGTTCTAGGGATTCGAACCCAGGTCCTCATACTTGTGCCCCAAGTTGTTTACCCACTGAGCCATCTCCCTAGCCCACTAGTCTGTTTCATGTGCACAGCCAACCTCCTGGGGTTGTGGAGGCAGAAATTTGGGTCACTTTATTTGTCATATCTTGATACAATCTCAATAGAAGATATGAAGGCATAGTCAAATCCGTCTCACTAAGTCCAGGAAGATCACAACCACAGAACGCCCTGTTCACCCGGGTCAGTTCCCTTGCCCTGGACTCAGCAACTCAGAAAAGTCATGGGCAAAGAGAACAAAGGATCCTGTGGGACTGTTCACTGTGGTAGATCTGCCTCTGTACTTCCAGTTTCTACCTCTGTGGAATGCACGGTGTCTCTGCAGGAGCCGAAAGAGAAGTGAGCAGTATCTCACCTTCCTCCCACCTGCTCTAAGAGAAAGTTTTAGCAGACGTGTGTTTGGCCTGTGGCCCTTTAGTCCGTATTCAGTTATGCAGTTTCATTTGGGACACCAACTGCACCATGGCTGATCTATCAGGAGACACACCTCTAAATAAAACTGATGGCCACCAGAAGCCATCAACTGTTTGCAGCAGTTGGTTTGGAGATGGTGACTCCTGAGCCCCTCTCTGGAGCCGCCATGCTAGAGTGTTGACTGGCTTGGCCTTGTGCAGGCAAGCTGCTGCTCTGAGTCCTTAAGAGTAGCAGTTCTGCCATGATGTATGTGAGTACACTGTGGCTGTCTCCAGACACCAGAAGAGGGCATCAGATCCCATTACAGATGGCTGTGAGCCACCATGTGGTTGCTGGGAATTGAACTCAGGACCTCTGGAAGAGCAGTCGGTGCTCTTACCCACTGAGCCATCTCACCAGCCCCCCATACAATCGTTTGGTTTTTTTTTTTTGTTTTGTTTTGGTTTTTTTTGTTTTTTTTTGTTGTTGTTGTTGTTTTTTTTTTTTGTTGTTGTTGTTGTTTTTTCTGCCCAAACGAGTGCTTTACTCAGTCAGGGCTGCAGGGAAAGGCTGACTCTCCACATCCATCCGCTTCCAGTCCCCACCTCCACCCTGACTTTGATGGGCTCCAGCCACCCCTTCCAGTGCAGTCAGTGTCAGTGTGTGGCTCGGAGCTGGCGAGTGTTCTTGACCACTGCTAGCCTGGGGAGGCCATGACTGGCTCAGGAGAGCCTGGCGCAGACTGAAGAGACTGCGCTTGTGTCTCCCATGCAGCTGTCTGGCCTTGGGAGTGGGCAGTTCCAACTCCTCTGCTCGCTCTGGGTGGCTGTCACAAGCTCGGCCTTCCTGGCCCTGTAGGGTCTCTCTTCCATGTGGCTTGTCTGCTCCAGAATCCACTTCCGCTCTGGCTCGCTCACTGCCAGCCTGAGTGTCACCTCCTGGATCCGCATTTCTCATCCATAGATGTCCACTGATAATGGGTTTCATCACGGACCCATACAATCGTTTTTAACCCCTCTTCCATGATGGTCCCTTGAACCTGGGGGGTGGTGGTGGTAATGTGTGTGATATAAGTGATGTTTACTAACACTGACTGAGTTTCTCTGTTAAGCATCATCCAAGTGCAGCTATTCTTATTGATGCTCAAATCATCCAGTCTTTGTCACGTGAGAACCCCTGGAGCCTATTCCCTCCTCAGGGCTCAGGCTCTTTGAGAGCCTGTTTGTTTGACATCTGATAAGACAAGGTTCTCTGGTGTTCAGCTATCAGCCATCTCCCTAAGGAGTTCCTTTTTTTATGAACCCTGATATTGCAAAGCCACAGTCTGGGCTCAGCTGCTTCCAGCACAGTTTACCCACGTTTCCTGGATGAACATCATGGAACTTAGGGCATGGGCATCTATTGCCTACATCCAAAGCAGACACTGACAAAGGCTTAATAAAGCATTAATTACAATGGGGAAAATTCCTTTGTTTGTCAAAGATTTCACAACTGTTTCTCAATTGAGAGCAGTGGTTTTCCACCATGCCTACATACTAGAATCTGCTAAGGAGTTTTTATAAATGCATATACCAAGATCTGTATTTAATTGGACTGAGGTCTTGTCTGAGAAACAGTGAGTGTGTGTGTGTGTGTGTGTGTGTGTGTGTGTGTGTGTGTGTGTGTTGTACATATATGCAGAGGCCAAATCAGGACATTAGGGTCTATAGCTCTACTACTTTCTGTCTTATCTACTTGCAACAATCTCCCTGTGGAGTTAGCATTGCCATTTCTTTGGCTAGGCTGGCTGGCCAGCAAGCCCCAGAGATTCCATCTCCCTCATCCTCACCCTCTAGTGTTAAGTTTATAGTTGTACTCTGCCATGCCTGGTTTTTGTGTAGGGCTAGAGATCTAAAGTCAGATAGTCAACACTCACCCTTATACCCATGAGGCATCACTCCAGCCCCCGGGAATGGTATTTTAAGGTGCCAAGCTCTTGGATGGGACTCAGTGTTGACTAACGTGGTTGTTACTCTATGCCTGTCTTGGCACTTTACCCTGTTTGCATGGAGCCCTGAACCATACTGTTGGGATGATTTAAATATGTATGTGAGTGGAATCCTATTGGCTGTCTGCCGAGCTTGGCATGGCCCTGGTGGGGACAGTGACATAGTTCCTGCCCCTAGGACTGGGCCCCAGTGTGAGTCTTCTCGAGCGTCGATGGCTGCTGTAGGCATAAGGCTTGTTTCTGTAATAATGTACATATTTCACATTCCTCTGAGGAATGTCCCCCCCTGTTAATGTTAATGACTCCATGAGAACTAGAAACAGCATGAGTCTGAGAGTCAAAGTGGGGCTATGTCTCAGCAAAATGGTAAACACTAGGACCATCCAGACAGCCCTTGAGGCTATGGGAAAGAGCTCTAAATACATGAGTTCAAAAACATTTAATTTCAGGCTGGAGGGATGGCTCAGTAGTTAAAAGCACTGACAGCTCTTCCAAAGGTCCTGAGTTCAATTCCCAGCAACCATATGGTGGATCACAACCATCTGTAAGGGATCTGATGCCCTCTTCTGGCCTGTCTGAGAAAAATAGCTACAGTGTACTCATATACAAAATAAATAAATCTAAAAAAAAGTTTTAAAAATATTTAATTTATCAACTATGCAAAAATAAGGTTGCATATGAATTATATGAGGGGCTTCAAGAATCTAAAAGAACAAAGGCAGCTGCATTAATGAGCCAGCTTGTCAAAAAGGTAGATACCCAAGCAGATAGAACGACAGGCCAAGCTGGGCAGTGGTGGCTCAAGCCTTTAATCCCAGCACTTGGGAGGCACAGGCAGGTGGATTTCTGAGTTCGAGGCCAGCCTGGTCTACAACATGAGTTCCAGGAAAGCTGGGGCTACACAGAGAAACCCTGTCTCGAAAAACAAAACAAAACAAAAACAAAAAAAAACAAAAGGCAGGCAGATTCCTGAATTCAAAGTCAGCCTAGGACCCAGCAAAGTCAGGCCCAGGTGTGGTAGAAATGGTAATTTCAGGCTTAGCATCTGTGTGTAACAGAGGCAGGCAGATCTCTGATTTTTTTTTTTTTTTGGTTTTTTTCTTTTGCAATGTTAAAAAAAAATGTATGCTTGCAGTTTCCTAAGAACCGAAGGGCTGGGGTCAGTGTAATGCGGATTCATAGGATAATCAAAGGGGACCAAGGAATAAATGACTGAATTGTTATGTAAATAAAAAACTGGGCAGTGGTCTGCTTGAGATGAGCTACTTGAAAGCAATAGCAGGTTTTCTTTTGAATTTTATTTTTTTTGTTTTTGTTTGTTTGTTTGTTTTGTTTTTCTGAGACAGGGTTTCTCTGGATAGCCCTGGCTGTCCTGGAACTTGCTTCGTAGACCAGGCTGGCCTCAAACTCAGAAATCCACCTGCCTCTGCCTCCCAAGTGTTTGAATTTCCTGCAGCAGGAGCTGAGCTGTCTGGAGATCCCTGGAGAGCAAGCACAGCTCCTCGAGAATTTTTTTTTTTTCTTAATAGGATTTCTGATTTGGTTGGAAGATCCAATAATTTTTTAAGCAGCTTTTAGAATTTTTACTAGCAAGGAGAACTGTCTCAAGAGAGGGTATTTAGAATGGCAAAAAGCTGACTAGAGGAAAGTAGAACACACACACACACACACACACACACACACACACACAGAGCAGGCAAGACAGAGAGAGCACAAGAGAGAGAGTGAGAAGCTGGGCGCTGGTGGTGCACGCCTTTAATCCCAGCACTTGGGAGGCAGAGGCAGGCAGATCTGTGAGTTTGAGGCCAGCCTGGTCTACAGAGTGAGTACCAGGACAGCCAGGACTATACAGAGAAACCCTGTCTAAAAAAGAGACACACACACACACACACACACACACACACACACAGAGAGAGAGAGAGAGAGAGAGAGAGAGAGAGAGAGAGAGAGAGAGAGAGAGAGAGCCTACTCTGGGAAGCCATCTTAGCAGAACCTAGGCACTGCTTGCTTGGACCAACAATTTGATTTCAAGTCCTTCTTTCCACCACTATCAGACACCCATACTCAGAACCCCTCCAGAGGCTGGCCCTTGGTGTGGCTCTGCTAGCATCACTAGCATCGTTACAATGTGTACAAGGTGAACAAGTTGATACTCCTTTACCTCATCTCTTATCACCTTGGCAACACATCAGAATTTTCCATTGCTCGACTTCTGCTGTTCCTTATGCAAATCTTTTTTTTAAAGATTTATTTTATTTATTATATGTAAGTACACTGTAGCTGTCTTCAGACACTCCAGAAGAGAGCGCCAGATCTCGTTACGGATGGTTGTGAGCCACCATGTGGATGCTGGGATTTGAACTTATCACCTTCAGAAGAGCAGTCGGGTGCTCTTACCCGCTGAGCCATCTCACCAGCCCCCTTATGCAAATCTTACAAGACATAAGCTATTGAGGAAAAACTGTGGGGTCATCCTTGACTCCTTGCCCTCACATCCCTCATTGAGGATCCCCTTGGCTGTACTTTCAGTCCGTTCAGCTTCTGAGAGTTGGCAGTGCCAGCCCTGCCTGTGTGTTGTTCCTGCCACCATATCTGTCCCCTAGGTCTCAGCCCCCATTCCCCTGCTTACCAGCTTTGATCTTCTATAGATCCTTCCCTACAAGCAGCCAGAATACTGGAAATTGGATCCTGTTTCCCCTCTTCTTAGAACCCTTCCACAGACTCCCATCTTGGTCACAAAAACTCAGACCTTAGAAGCCAACAGGATGGTTCAGGTTCAGTGTGTAAAAGCACTTTTCACCCAAGCCTAAGTTTGATTCCCAGGGCTCCTGGTAGGAGGAGAAAACCCACTCCCAAAGCTTATTTTCTCACCTCCATAACTTCTACAAGCATGCCATTCTTGTGCCTGAATTTACAACACACACACACACACACACACACACACACACACACACACACACACACACTATCACCAGTCAGGATTAGGAGGAGCCTAGTTCTGGAAAGGTCTTTAAAATATAACTCTTGCTCTTCTTACTTACTTTATTTATTTACTTATTTTAGGTTTTTTGAGACAGGGTTTCTCTGTGTAGTACTGGAACTCATTCTGTAGGCTAGGCTGGAAATCCACCTGCCTCTGCCTCCCAAGTGCTGGGATTAAAGTTGTGCGCCACCGCTGGCTCTCTTCTTATTTTACAATGTGTTCTTCGAGTGGTTCTCCCTAACCCTGCTGTATACTGGAATCAGACCAGGTTACTCAGAGCTATATATCAAGTTTCTGTCTCATTGAAAAAAAAAAATATTGTCTGGAGCCCACCCCAGAGATTCTGGAGCAAGCAACAGCTTTAGCATCAGAAGTTGTCTTAAAAAGTGAAAAAGGAAGATGACCGGCTCTGTGAGTTTCGCAGCCAGGAGGTGGGGTTACACTCTCGCCCTGTGTCCACTGTGCATGCTCCCCTGACTTACCAGGGAAAGGAAAGGAAAAGCCTGCTGGCACTTGGATGGAACTGTTGAAGACATGAATACTTTCCCACGGTCCTCGGTAAAGCCTTGCCACTCCAAGTGTGACCGGTGGAGTAGCTTAACATCAAGATCACCTAGATCTTGTTAAACATTCAAACCTGCAGGCCCTACCTTGCAATACAGAAATCTTGACAGCACTAAACCTTAACAGCTCAAATGGTTCTGTCACCTTCCGTCCAACAAGAGAATTAAACAAGCACTACACAGTCCCCTGCAGCTAAAGGCTGACTGTCCCCTCAGCCAGGGAGGGATCAAGGCTACCACAAGAATTTAACATCTGTCCCAGCTAATTCATTGACTATAGGCAGATAACCTCCTTTTAATAGGACATTTATTTTATGCAAGAACTCTACTACCGAGCAATATTCCCAGCCAGAACATTTACTTTGTAAGATTTAACAACTGTAAAGGCAGAACGATGTAACTCAGTTGATAAAGTGCTTAGGCGTACAGGAAACACTGAGTCTCCAGCACCACATAAACTAGGTATGGTTGGCACAGGTTCTCTCATTCGCTGGAGAGATGGAGGCAGGAAGATAGCAGAGGGCTTTAAGACCTACTTTGGCTACGTAGTTTTTAGGTCTCAAAGAAACCTGGGACAAGTCTCACTAGGTACCTGTGGCTTCTCCCAGAAATTCTCACCCCCACCCCCCACCCCCCTGCTAAACCCCTCCCTCTCAGGGGCTGGGCTTCCTTTTCCTTTCCCAGCTTCTAATCCCTACATAACTCTGCCATTTGGGGCATGCAGTGTGTGGGTCCCTGGCTTATTCTTGGCCCACGGCTTGTCTTTTGGCCTCTCTTCACCACTCTCTCCTTTCTTCCTCTTATGCTCTCCCCCACCTCTCTCTCCTCGTCTGCCCTGGTTCAGTCCGCCGGTCTTGTTCAAGTCTGGACCCTTTCAGATACTTGTAGCTCTGCTATCCCTCATATCTACAATAAACTTTCTCTTCCACCATACCCAGGGGCAGTCATGTCGCTATTTTTCATTGAATAGTGAGTTTGGGGTTAGTCTAGGGTACATGAGACCCTGCCCCAACAACCCCCCACCCCCAATCACTTAAAATTTGTTCCTGTCAGCCTTTTCCCTATCCCTTTGATATATAATTGTGTATGTATTTCTTACAAACAGAGTGTCTACAAGGACCTGCAAGCCACACCATCAAATAGTTATCAAATAAGGAACACAAATTATTAGACCCACGAGAGCCTAGAAGTCTTAACTTTAAACCCCTGCCAGTCACCAGACACATTTAACCTGGTTTTATTGTTTCATTTCTCTGACCCTACTTCAGCCTACTCCTCTCCTTATGCCCTTATACTTTCTTTAAAGAGTCATGGGGCTGGACTAGTTAAAGGCCTAGACTGCTCTTCTAGAGGACCGGGTTCCATCTCCAGCACTCACAGAGTAGCTGACAACTGCCTGTAACTCCAGACCCAGGGGATCTGATAGTATCTTCTGACCTCCTCAGGCACTGTACACACACACACACATACATGGCACACAGACATACACACAAGTAAAACATTCATACTTATTAATAAGGGGCTGGAGAGATGGCTTAGCAGTTAAGAGCACTTACTGAACTTCCAGGACTCAAATCTGACTCCCAGCACCTACACAGCAAGCTCACAACCATCTTAAACTACAGTTCCAGGAGACCTAACCGTTTTTTTCTGGCCTCTACATGCATCTGACCGAGTTGGCACACATGCAGACACTCATATATAGACATAAATCTCTAAAACAAACAAAACAAAATAAAATAAAATAAGATTCCAGGCCACATCTATACAGAGCAGTGCTGACCAGGTGCTAATGATTATCCCCATTGTCCCATGAAGAGGATGAAATCTACTTCTTCTGCCTTTAGCATCCACCTTCAAGTCTCCGTCTTAATGAGATGCTTTGGAAAGTGCTGGCATCCAACTTGCCAGTCCCTTGGGGACTCTTCATAGATACTTCTGAATGCAATTCTGGTACCCAGAACTTTGCTTAAAGTCACAAACAAGGGACAGTGCTCATCTCACGACTTATTCTAGTGCTGTCTCCATTGTGCCACGCTAACTGGAGAGAGGATTCCAAGAGCAAACAGCTGAGGAATGTGAAGATGTCTGTGTTCATCTGTGAAGGAAGTGTGTTTTTCTAACACCACCCTTCCCATCCCCACCCTACCCCAGTTCTCTAAGGTCCCCCCTGTTGCCACCTTTCATTGGTTTATAGGCACTCACTGCCACACACAGCTTTTTACCTGACTGCTGGGGATCCAGAGCCTTCTGTATGCACAGCAAGCATTTTGCCCATGAGCCGTCTCCCCAGCCCAAGGTTTTTTTTTTGTTTTTGTTTTTTTTTTTAGTGCAAGAGCCCTCCAGTATCTTGGGGCCTCCAAAGAACTTATTTACTTATCTTAGCAATAAGCAGAGGCCCAGGGAGTCCAGCTTCTAGGAAAGAAGTCATATCAACCCCACACAAGTACCGGAAGAGTGCTGCCGCAAAGACTACAGAAGCCTGCACAGCAAGGACTGGGTATAGTTCACATACCCGTCCCCACCCAAAGTCAGACCCGTGTTTGATCTTGGTCCTACACCTTCTTCCTCTGTTCACACTGCATACCCAGCCCATCTTGCTTCCCTTCCTGGTTTAATTGCCATCCTGTCTGCTCTCCTACTTTTCTAGAGAGCAGATTCCAGCCTGATCCTCCTCTGATTCCCACAGCTACCCCTCTAAACTGGACCACTTGCTAGAGACTCCCTGGAGGAAGGCTCTCCTTGGGGCTCTGTCGACCTTTTACTTATAAAACAAAATTCAAATACAGCAAACGGATGGAGTTGTGTTTCATCGTTGGTGGGTTCATTTCGTGGCTTACCAGATTAGGCAGCCATGAGATCAACATGAAACCCGTTACCATATTTAAATGTCAAGCTCATTATCCAGGGAGGATAGCAAAACTCACAACAAAAATGACAGAATGCGGCTGAGTGTGGTGGTGCACGCCTTTAATCCCAGCACTCAGGAGGCAAAGAGTTCGAGGCCAGCCTAGTCTATAAAGGGAGTGCCAGGACAGCCAGTGCTATCATCAACAACAATAACAATGACAGACTGCATCTCGTTGACCATCCTCAACCATCTTAGATGACAGTCACTACATACAGCTGCCCCTCCTCACTGCTTTATCCTGAGAGATTATATATTTTTCTTTCTTTTATTTTTATTTATTTATTTTTTTTTGGTTTTTCGAGACAGGGTTTCTCTGTGTAGCCCTGGCTGTCCTGGAACTCACTTTGTAGACCAGGCTGGCCTCGAACTCAGAAATCCGCCTGCCTCTGCCTCCCGAGTGCTAGGACTAAAGGCGTGCGCCACCACGCCCGGCTTCTTTCTTTTATTTTTTTAAAATTTATTCATTATTATATGTAAGTACACTGTAGCTGTCTTCAGACACACCAGAAGAGGACATCAGATCTCATTACGTATGGCTGTGAGCCACTATGTGGTTGCTGGGATTTGAACTCAGGACCTTTGGAAGAGCAGTCAATGCTCTTAACCGCTGAGCCATCTCTCCAGCCCTACATTTTTCACTGGTAGCTCGTAGTCTGGCTTTTGTTACTTGTCACCAGGAAACCCTTGTGTCCTGCTGGGTGTGGTGGCTCACGTCTGTAAGACCTGATTTTAGGAGACTGAAGCAAGAGGAACAAGGACAAGAGAAACTTGTGTACAGAGGGGATTCCTGATGCATATTTTTATTAGAGCCAGAGGTGACAGCTTTTCCCAGGGAGGCGAATCTCTGCGCCCGTAAGGGAAGACCACAAGAACCTTCACTTAGTAAGTTACCTTTGTAATTTATCCAAGAACACAGCACAACAATTGCTTTATGTGGTTAACAGAAAACACACCAGACAAAAGGCTTATATTATTAAGTCAATTAATTAAGGCTTACTTATCAAGTCAACCATCAGCTTCTCTTAGGGGTGTGTGTGTGTGTGTGTGTGTGTGTGTGTGTGTGTCTGTCTGTCTGGGTATCCCACTCAGGGCCATGTGCATGTTAGGTAAGTGCTCTACCACTGAGCTGTTTCTTAGCCTCACTTTTCTCAGATTTTAGGGGTATTTTGTTTTTTAATTAGGCATGAAAGTAAACTTCACTTCAAATACCAGCACTTAGGACTTATTCCTTTGAAAGGAGGTGTAGCAGTAAACTTTAAACCTTAAATTTTCTAGATCTTTCCTCAAATAGCTCTTACTGGTTTGTAAGATTTAACTCTGTTCTGTCTGGGACCTATTTACCCTACTGGGCCTAAACAGAATGTTAAAAGGCTCTGGGACCTAAACAGACAATGTTAAAATACATCACCAATTCTTAGTAAATATGGTACAAGGGCCCTTCTAGCTCTTGGGGCCATGGTAAAAGCACAGCTCATCTGGTGAACACAGCACAGGCCCTGTGCGTTTTCTCCTAGCCAGCAGCTGTACATGATCAGCTTCTCCCGGAGGCTGGAGTCTGTGGCTTGATCTTCTTTACAGCTTCCAGAACAGAGAGTGGGTTCACTCTGTCTCCAAATTCTTTTTCTCGGTGCTCAAGAAGGATGCCCTAAAGGGGAAACAGGAAAGGATGTCAGTCTCCACTCGGAGGTGTTCACTCATGAGTCAGACCCTGAGCACCAGTGGTCCATCAAGCTCCATGCTAGGGCAGCTGAGAGCGCAGATCTGATCTGAGCACCAGCAGTCCATCAAGCCCTGTGCTTGGGCAGCTGAGAGCACAGATCTGATCTGAGCACCAGCGGTGGTCCATCAAGCTCCATGCTAGGGCAGCTGAGAGCACAGATCTGATCTGAGCACCAGCGGTCCATCAAGCTCCATGCTTGGGCAGCTGAGAGCACAAAATCTAAATCAAATCCAGCACCTACTCTTGAGGAGTCTGGCCTTCTGAGGAAGGGGACTGAGGAAGTCATGTCCCTATATTTGGGATACATGAAGCTAGTCATGGCTAATTAAAACAAGGGTATGTGGAAGGCTTCCTGGATAACAGATAAAAGAACATTCTATCTGGAGAGAGAAGAGAATGAAAACACAGAAAAACTCTATGAAGTAGAGCTCAGAGGCCACCTTGATGGGTGCCGGAGGCCCATCTGAGAAGGGAGACCCATTCCTTTCTTAAACCTCATAAACTGGGGTCACATGTCCAACACAGTAAAGCAAACACATCAAGACCAAGGACAACCTAAAGTCACCCTGGAGCAGTGAAATGATAAAAGCATGTGTCTGAGATCATCAGGAATCTTCAACGGTCTATAACTCACTGTGGTATCTAGACACTTGCCTTAGATTTCAAATAATCTGTAATGTGTCCTGTCATTATAAAGACAAGAAAAAAGAAAAGAGAGGAAGTCCAGTCGGTCAGGTAGCTTGTCCAGCAGAGACATTTGCCACATACAGGCCTTACGGCCCCAGAGTAATCCCTGGGACTCCTACAGTGAGGCAAGAGGAAGGCAAAACCTTAGAGTTGTCCTTTGACTTACACACACACACACACACACACACCAATAAATAATAATGAGAAGTCCACCACACTGGGATGACTTTTAGGAAGTGACTAAGGAAATTGCAATTGTTTACTGTGTAAGCCAAAGGCAGACAGGGGAAATTCAGGGGAAGAATTCTTTTTCTTTTTTTTCTTTTTTCTTGGCTACTTTCTTTATTTACATTTCAAAAGTTATTTCCTTTCCTGGTCTCCCCTCCGGAACCCCTCCTATTCCATCCCCCTTCCCCCTGCCTCTATGAGGGTGCTCCCCCACCCACCCACCTACTTTCCCCTTCCTGCCTTGGTATTCCCCTACACTGGGGCATCAAATTCCCTCTGGCCCAAGGGCCTCTCCTCTCACTAATGTTCAACAAGGCCATCCTCTGTCACATATTCGGCCAGAGCCATGGGTCCCTCCATGTGTACTCTGGTTCATGGTCAGTCCCTGGGAGCTGGGGGGTGGGAGGGTCTGGCCGGTTGATACTGTTGCTCCCCACACGGGGCTGCAAACACCCTCAGTTCCTTCAGTCCCTTCTCCAACTCCCCCATTGGGGACAGTGGAAGAATGTTTAATGGCATGGGAAGTAGTCATCATCACGGCTGAGAGAGAAACCAAGCCAACTGCCACCCAGCTCTATTCTAGTGAGCTGCCTCCAGAACACGTTAGGAAGATTCTACCCGCTTTTCACTATTTTGCTGATTTTAGATTCTCTATAGAATACATATACAGAATAGGCATAAAGAATATACCTATATTCTTTACAATAACCAGGCTTCACAAATCATTTTTTAAAAAACCCTCATATCTAGAGGTACTTGACATAACAGGACTGCAGAAACACCCTCCAGGAGGAACTAGGTGAGTCTTGCTGCCCAACCAACCCAGTTCACCCACTACCTTGCCAGAAATTCTGAGAGGACCAACAAACACCACACCTAACAACACCAGGAATGTGCTAGCCCGGCCATGAGTACCCAGTGAATCATCACCAGGCAAGAAAAGGCTGGTAGGTGTGCCAAACCCTGCCCTAGAGGCCACCACAGGAGGCCAAGGTAAGACAATGAAATGCCACAGGGCTAGAGTACGAATGAGAGGGGCCACCTTCTAGGGTCACCAAGACCAGGTCACTGAGAACCATTCCTAATGACAATCTGTGCACACAGTGGGGTGCTATCCTTCTGGGTTCCTGGGTTTAGTTTCTCCTGCACTGCTCACCAGCCGTGTCTCTGGCTGACTTTTTCCCCATCTCTAGGTCCATTCCTTAGATGTAGATGAGAATGAGAAGACTAACCTCGCAGACTGGCTGCTCGGTCATAAGGAAGACATGAAATCATACCTACGGGCACCTATAATAAGGCAGGTGCTTGGTGGCCATTACTGTTAAGACATCTTAATATATTTACTAGAAATCAAGAAACAGAATTACATCAAATTAGACACCGTTTAATGCTAAATTCTAATATAAATAAGAACAATTACCGATGGATTTTATTTTAAAGATCAGAAACTAAGTTTCCTATTCGTATTTCTTTTATTTTGTGAGATCTAACAATGCAGACCAAGGCTGCTTTTCTACAGAAACAAAACAACAGAAATCCAACCACACCCTACACATGTGCATGTTGTATGTGTGATTTCTATGAAGGCTTGTCTCCAGGTCCTCCTTCTGTGAGCCATTACTGTCCACTGATAGCCCCAAGGCCTATGTGGAGTAGTCACCTGCCTCCCATGCCCACAGGGACCTCATCTCTCTTTCCCATACTCATTTCCAATCTCTCTTTCCTCAAGGTCCCCATATTGATTCTGGGTCCTCATTGCCAGGACTCCTACCTAACACCTCACAGAAGAATCAGTTTTCTCCCTAGGCACAGTCCTGACAGCAAGAGCTCCACAGGACTCTCATGCCTTCCTGCCTTGCTCCCTCATCAGGCTGCTTCTGTTCCTTCTCCCTTTTTATTTTCCCTCACATCCATCTTCAGTGGCTTGGGAACCTGCCAATTGAGTATATTCACAGACAGAAGAAATGTGAGCTACCTGGGCAAGTACTGAAACACAACTTGAAATGGGAAGTCAGGTTCAGGCCTCTGCAGTGCCACACTGGACTAAGTCACTGGTCCAACTGCTCACCTGCTCTCCGTCTCAAGTTCACCAACTGCAGCCTGGGCAGCATGGCTGTCTGGTGGCCTGACTGAAGGGCATGTATGAGATGCAAGCCTACTGTACATGTGTGATTAGTGACAGCTGCTGGGAGGAAGGATGAAAGACTCTAAATGTGGAGACTCAGTCTAGGGCCTCAATTTCAGATACCCAGAGGTCTGGAGTAAATACTGAGGTCTTACCTGTTTTCCAGATCCTATCACAAAAACTCCTCCAAGGATGAAGCCTTCGCCTTCTAGGTTTCCAGAGAAGCCTCCATTCCAGGCCCGGAAGGAGTTATACCACACACCCAAACGGATGAGGCCCATGAACATCATCTTCCGCCTCTCTGGACCATAGAATTTTTTCTACAGAGCAAGGAAGATCCTGTGTGAGCAATCTGCGTGTCTCTCATCCCCAAGAAGGATGCCAAAAGCCAAAAGCCCCAGAGCCTGCTACTTCACGTTTTTTCCTGCAGCCTAACACATGTCACTCCTCCCAGGATCACACTCAACTGCCTAGGGAAAAAGAAAGCTGCCAGCTCTGACTTCTTTAAAAAAAGGGGGGGGGGGGGAGGAAAGAAAAGAACAAAGTTTAAATTTAATTCTGTTAATTTTGTGATACAGGAATTGAACCCAGGGCCTTGTACATGTCTGTTAGGCAGTTCTCTACCACTGGGTTCAACTTATACTCTCAAGGCAGCTTCAGTCTGAGGAAAGGACACTCCCTCTTGCCACCCCTACATGTCCTTTCCCACTGTCCTTACAAGGTTCTGTAGGAGAGAGTACAAAGGAGGTGGCTGCGTAAATAAAGGGGCAAGGGACTGGCTAAGGGGCAGAAGAGGTGTTCAGGCCTTTCCCACCCTCTTGAGTCAATTCATAAGAACAGCTTTAGTAATAATGGAGAACAACTTTCAAGAGTCTGCCTATGCTATGCTCAGAGAGCTAGGGGGCCCTACAAGTTCAGGGACACTGAGGTCGACCTCCAGCTAAAGGAGAGACCTCCAGCTAGGTCAGTGACCTCTTGCAGCTAAGGACTAGTCCCACCAGTGTACAGCCCAGGGCCCACAAACCTATTACACACTCTCTCTTTCTCTCTTTTGTTCCTAATGATGTGTATATGAGCATCTCTGTGTGAGTTTGTGCATGTGAGCAAAGTGCACAGAGGCCAAAGGAGGGTATTGGATCTCTGGGAGCTGGAGTTACAGGCCAAGGTCAGCCATTCGACGGGTGCTAGAGGCTGAATGTGGGTCCTCTGCAAGAACTCTTAAGCACAGAGGCATCTCTCCAGGCTACCACACGCTCACCTTTTCATCCAGGAAGATTTCCCCTTTGAAGTAAGGCTGGAAGTCCTCCACTTCTCTCTTCACCTGCTCCTTCACCACTGCATAGAGAGGGACACCTAGCTCGTCCAACTTGGGCTTCAAGGACATCAGATCTGCTGCTTCCTGTGGAAGACAGGAAGGTTCAGTGATACAAGCGCCCAGAGCTCTCCAGTCAAAAAGCAAACCATGGCGCAGCTGACACTGAGCAGAGGGACAAAGGTGAAAAAATCCCAGAAATAAGCCAGGCCTATGTAGCCCAGCCTACATCTGTCAGAGGTAGATACTCAGGCACAGGACAGGGTTTCAAGTGCATTCACCAAGCCAGGCATTTTCTCTTCTTACAGTGGGAAAGAGAAGTATGCCCAGGGAGCCTCTTAACAGCGGCTGCTCCTAAACATGCCCTTCACTCTCAGCCAGGACAGGTTCGCCTACTTTGTGTCTCCAGCTCATTCCTGTACCAGAACAAACTAGCCCAAGGGTCCATCAGACATATGCATGCAGGCCATATAGCAACTGTGGCCTCCAGGCTTCTGTGCAAGCCTCCCTCTCCCCCCAATCCCTGCTAGATTTTCTTTCTCTGTCCAGCTCTGGTCTAACCTACTGGAATGGTATCTCTGTTCTAGAAAGATTCCCGCACCTGTCCTTCTTCTCAAGTATGTTCTCTGCTTTCTGCCTGTGGCTTTTTTTGGTGCTAGGTTTTCATGCCACCATTGAGCACGGTCACTTAGGTTCCTAAGTATGTCTTACTATAAGAAAATCTGTGTTTTGCTTCATAGACATCCCAGTGTCTAGAACATGGCTGGATAAATGGAGCTGAAGATGGATAAGGGATGGGTGTGGCCGCGCAGAGTTGTACAGGCATCCTTGATCCTCGAGAACCGTGTGCGGGATGAATCAACAATACTCCACGAATCATGGAAAAGCTGAACCCGTAAGAAGCTTTTTCACATTAGAGCTCATAACTAAAGAATCTTTTAAATGCAGCCTGCCCACCTCTGATATAAATACAGAGAGACATGAGCGCAATGATATTTTCTATAACAAGAAGAAGCAGGAAGAAATGAAAGCACAGCTAGACAGAACAGCGTTGATTGTAACCCATTTACTTTGTTACTGAGTAACAAAGTTTGACCTCAACAGAAGGGAGGGGCTCTAGTGACTGGTGTGGTTGAGGACCACCACCTGCTGGAGATGCGGTTCACTGCTTTCCTGGGCTCTTTCCTCTGGGGATGTCCCTATATAAAGCCATTGAGAGGAACAGAGTCATATAACTCCTCTGTTGAGTCACTCACACACCTCTATCCACCCACATTTCTGCACACTGTAAGTTTCCACAAAATGCTATGCCAGGGCCCAGAGCAGAATACAGGAGAACAGGCTGCAGTTAGTAAGAACTGTTGCTCCTGGGACCTTCTCTGTGTCACTGGCTTCAACAGATCATGTCAGAGCAGTTTCCCCGCTGGTGTCTGGGGTCACATTAGATTTGGAATTAAAAGCCCTCCGTTTAACACTCCACCTCCAGGGTGAAAGAAAATAATGAACCCCCTAAAGATAGCCAAGTCTAAATGACTGTGACCTGTTACATGACGGGGGTTGGGGGGTACTGAGACTGAGTGGAAACTTAGCTTGCCAATCATCTGACCTTAAAGTAAAAAGGTCCTATGTTAACTGGACCGGTCCAGTGTCATCACTGGGGTCTTAAAAGTGGAAGACAGAGGAAGACATCAGTGTTGGAGGGATGTGATGTAACAATGACCTGAGCAGGCATTGCTGACTTTAGAAACGGAGGGAGAACTCACAAGCAAAAAACATTGGTGAGCTCTGAAGGGTGCAAAGACAAAGAAATGGACTTCCATTACAGCTTCCAGGGAAATGCAACCAGATGCCCTAAGAACCCAACCTTCAGCCCTGTAGGGTGACTGCTGTTAAAGTAGTCAAACTTGCCAGGCGTGGTGGTGCATGCCTTTAATCCCAGCACTCGGGAGGCAGAGGCAGGCGGATTTCTGAGTTCAAGGCCAGCCTGGTCTACAGAGTGAATTCCAGGACCGCCAGGGCTACACAGAGAAAATCTGTCTCAAAAAACAAACAAACAAACAAACAAACAAGCCGTCAAACTTGCAACATTCTGCCCCAGCAGCAGTAATGAAAACACATTAAGCAGGCAGCCTGGCTTTGTGGCAACCTCTGCACCGCTGTCTCCTCCTCTGTAAAATTAGAATGCTGACAACAGGTTGTGTTTCTAAGAGAACCATGAGAAGCTAGCTGTGCACAGGTTGGGGATGTAGCTCAGTTGGTAGACTGCTTGTCTTGCATGCACAAAGCCCGTGGTTCCATCCCCAGCATCACAGAAAACTGGATGCAGTGGTTCGTGTCTGTGATCCCAGAACTCAGGAGGTGGGGAGAAGACTAGAAATTCAAGGGCTACATAACAAATGAGAGGTCAGCCTGGCTACATGAGGTCCTGTCTTAAAAAACTGAAGGAAAAAAAAAAAGGTGCCTTGCAGGTAAGACGTTGCAAAGTGTGTATGCTCAATAAAGTCAGTGGATTCTTTATCACACAGAAGCAGAAAGAAATGTCTTAGGGTTGATTCAGGCTTCCAGAGAAATTTGAGTGAGAAGCCTGATGCGACCAAGGTTACTTGGGAAGCCAAATTGTTTCAAGGACAAGAGAACCCCAGGCCATTTTTCTCCTAATCAAAGCAATTATCTCAGAACTTGGGGCTTCTGGTACCACCTGGGCAGGCCATCAAACTACCCTTGCCCTCTTTTTACTCATTTATAGAGTTACAGGGCCATGCTCCGGCCACTGTAAAATTCCTGCAGCACTAGCATTCTGCGTTGCAATAACCGCAATTCCTGCCCTGATGTGTATTCTCCGTTATGGAAATGGCTTCCATTCGAGTTGCCGACCTGGAGCCACACTGTAAGTAAGCCTCAACGTCACCCAAGCTTACAGGCCAAATGCATCCACACTAATGGTATGACTGAGTCCCTGCTCAGCTGCCCACTCTGTGAGAGCAAACAGGGAGAAAGAACAGTTCATGATCTAGGGGGAAACGGGCTATGGTGGGTTCCAAGGAGCAGGAATGCTCTACAGAGCCTCCTTGAGGGGTTCCCTGCTTGCTGCAGCTTCATCAGAGAGCAGCTGACAGCTGACGGTGAGCAGTGAGTGTTCCTGCAGTCTACATGCTTATTTTAACAAGAGTGCGGCTATGCGGACCAATGGGAACTCAGAATTTTCTCCTGTTGCTGCTCCGGATTAAATGAAAAGGCAATGTAGGACACGGCTGCTACCATATTGGGCAAAAGGCTTAAGGGACAGAGAAAGTCAGACGTGTGACTAACCCCACCATGATATTTGGCGCTGGTACAAACATGATCAGAGCCAATGTCAAAACAAATGCATAGAGCAAATAACAGAAGCATCCAGAAATGTCAGAAGGCTCAGAGCACACATAAGCCCTTAGTCCTAATGGAAATACTCCAGACCCCAAGGCCTGAATGCTTTCCTCCCAACAGGTCCTCAGAGGCACTCACCGCTCGACAGAGGAAGCAGCCTGGCCTGCGCACAGCCATAATCACAGCCCCGTTCTTCTCCCACAGCTCCTTTGCTTTGAATGTCCTTGGTTCTGAGAGAGAAGAAATAGTTACTGTTTCCTTCTGGCCTTCCTGGTCCTTCTTCAGTTGGTCAGATGCTCCTGAACTACATGGAGCTGAGCTGAGCTCAGGACCCAGCCTAGGAGGGGACCAGGATGAGCCCTCCATATGTAAGAGAAGGCAAGCACAGACAGGGAGGACTCATCTTCCCAAGGAACACTAACAAGGCTTAAAGATCCAACTGCACACTGAAAAGTCCCTCCCCCGCAAAAACCAACATGCAACTCCAACATCCAAATTGCGATCATTTCTAGTAAAATTGAAATTCCTTTTATGGCTGGCAGCATTGCTCAGTCTAATAATTCTGTAGAACCCCAAATGAGTTTTATATTTTGACACCCCTCCCACAAATACTTTTAAAAGCATATTCAATTTTTTTTAAATTGACCTAAACATTTTAACTGTAATATTTGCAATACTTACAAACAATGGAAGATACCAAATGAGTAAATGCTTGGGAGAATTAGTGAGGACTCATTATAGAGCAACCTTAATTATTTTAGTATTCCTCAGAGGTATCCACACACTTGTGGGATACAGTGTGAACAAAAAAAAACAGGAAAGAAGGGAAGTGTAGTCACATGAGGTATTTAAGACAGGGGATGAACAAAGCCTTTCTCTCTCTGCACTTTCCTAAGGTGATTGGCCATGAATGTGAGCTACCACACTCCTGCCTTTCTAGGGCAGCTCCCTCACCCACTGAGCATATGATAATGGTTTTCTGGGGGGGGGGGCACTAGCTAGAGGTTCATCCAATCAGTGAGCCCTAATGTTTACCAAGAGATTTTTCCCACTGAGCCTGGGCTCTGTTGTGGAGATGCTCCTGGCAGGGTTAGAGGTGGCATGGTTGCATGGTTGCATGGGGCTCTCAACGCCATGGACTCCAGGTGGGCCCCCTGAGGACAGGTACACAGGCTCCTTTGTCCTAAAATCAACTTCCCTGCCACAGCTCCATTACAGGCAGGGTAACCGCAAAGTATCGTCAGCTCCCCCAGATCCCCCTCTCCAGTGTGTAGTTTCTTACTATGTATGCACCAGGCCCTATATCATGCACCAGGCCCTATATCATGCACCAGGCCCTATACCATGCACCGGGAACACAGAATAGGGTGAGAAGTATTTCTTGAGTTCATTCCATCCAGACAAGTCTATTTATTTCACTCTTTGTGACAATCTCAAAAGCCTTGGAACTCCTCAGGATACTCTCCGGAATAGCTGGCTTATTAAATGATGGTAAAATATTACGTGAAGTATTACGGAGCAATTCATCATTGCAGTTAAGGCGACAACAGTAATAGAGAGTGAAAAATGACTTTGATAAGAAAAAGATAAATTCGCCACTAATACCAAGATCACCTCTATGTGACTATATAAGCATGGAAAGGAATACAGCAAAATAAAATGATTGTGTTAGGTTGGCACAACTACTGGTAATTTAAAAATTGCTATTAGATTTCTCCCTAATATTGCTTCAAGAAAAAGGGACAGTTTTAAGAGGAAAACTAAAGGAGAAAAGCATGTATCCTACCCTGGAAAAGTACCGAGGCCGACAACGTCACCCCTTACCTTTCTCCAGTGTTTTCAGGTCTATGTCTTCCAAATACTCCAGTGCTGCTTTCCGGGGCTTAGACAGAAACATGTCTGTGTTGGCCAGGAGCAGTGCCAAAGCTGCGGCCCCCACAGCTCCCACACCGATGGACCACATACCCATGGTGAAGAAACTTGGGTCCTGGAGAAAAGACATGTCTGGAGATTGAGAAGAAGGAAGATGTTACTGTTCCCACAGGACAGCTGGAATCTGACCTCCTGCCCAAGGCTCCACTGGGCAACTGGCCAGGGGACCAGCGGAGGAGGGCCCGGAGCAGGGAGAGATGGGACTGGTCAGAGCTGCTCAGCCACTTGTCTGAGCCCCACTGGAGAGCTTGGAGAAAGCGCAGCCACACACAAGGTTTGTGTCCCAAGGAGCTCACTAGGGCGTGAGGAGGAATGAGAGGAATGGCAGCCGCCTAGGGGCTTTTCTTGCACCTCGGCTTCCCTGGGAGGTGTGTGTGCTGCGATACGTGCTTCCCTCTCATTCTCTTTCACATCGAGGGTGGCAAGTGGCTCAGCTATCACCTCCCAGGGTAGGGTCAGCCTTCTCATCTTCCATCAGAAGAGACTTGTTTTGTTACCCTATCTTCCTCTGGAGTTTAAGAATCTCCCAGAAACGAAGCCGGCATTCTATTCTTCAAAGCCCCAGCTACTGCCCAGCAGGGCCTCGCTCTGGGGAGACAGATAATCTTAGTCAATTTCTCCCAGCTGAGAATAGCTTTCTCACTCATAAAAAATGAAATAGGCGGGCTGGTGAGATGGCTCAGCGGGTAAGAGCACCCGACTGATCTTCCGAAGGTGATGAGTTCAAATCCCAGCAACCACATGGTGGCTTACAACCACCCGTAACAAGATCTGACGCCCTCCTCTGGTGCGTCTGAAGTCAGCTACAGTGTACTTATGAAGAATAATAAGAAATGAATCCTTGGACCGGAGAGACCAACCGGAGCAAGCAAGGCTGTCCGGAGCAAGCGGAGCTGAGCGGGGACGGCTGGAGCAAGCCAGGACGGCCGAAGCTAGCGGGGCCGGAGCGAGTGGGGCCGAACGGGGACGGCCGGAACAAGCGAGGCCAACCAGAGCAAGCGGAGCCGATTGGAGCGAGCAGGGCTGGCTGGAACAAGCGGGGGCTGTACGGGGGCGGCCGGGAGCGAGTCGGGCTGGCCGGAGCGAGCGGGGGTCGAGCGGAGCGAGCAGGGTTGACCAGAACAAGGGACAAAAAAAAAAAAAAAAAAAAAAGAAATAGGCTTCCATTAAAAACAAAACCACCACCACCACCACCACCACTACCAAAACAGTTTCAACAGCGCCAATACATAAAACCAACCTGACAAGAAAGCAGAGGCTGCCTGAAGCCTACCTCCTAGAGATGGCCATTGTCAAACACCTGTACCTCAAGAGGGCAGTGCTGCTGTTGGCCCTCATTCCATCCTAAGGTTTCGCCCCTCCTGGTTCTTCCCTCAAACCCGGCTTGATGCTTAGGTCACTGGGGACAGGACACTGACAGGAACTGGGATAAACCCTCAAAGATGCTTAATTCCACCTGGCATGATCTGACCTGGAAGTTTCTCCAAAGACTGAGAGGAGGCTGGGAAATCCACATCACTGCTCAGAACTGGGGTAGGGGGGTGGGGCCTCTGAGGAAAGAGGAAGTGACTCCTGGGGGGTGACTTTGGGGAGAAAAGGGTTTAACATCAGGACTGAAGCCAGCTCAGGAAGTTCAAATTTGAGTTATCCAATAAAAGAGAGGTCATGTCTCGTGGCATAGGCCTGTATCTTAGCTTTTTAGCAGGATGAGACAGGAGGATCCTATGAAGTTCAAGGACATTCTAGCCAATATATTGAGCCTCAAAGCAAAAAAGAGGCTGGGGATCAAGCTTGTGGTAGAGCACTTCCATAGCACATTCAAGTTTTAATCCTCGGTATTATTAAGGTTAATTAACCAATTAATTAAAGAGAACTCCAGGAAAGGGATGGCCAAATATGACAGAAGAGGAGGAGGAAGAGGAGGAAGAGAATTATCACCATCATCATCATCACCACCTAGTATTGACTCACTTGGAGAAAGGAGGAGGCCGGTATGGGTGTTTAAAGCAGTGGTGGCTGCTACTGCTACTATAACTCTGATTTCAGCTGAGAGAGAAGAGGAAAGACTTAGAACCACACGAACTGGTTCTATGGGCAAAGGCTCACCAAAAACAAGTGCTGAAATGGACTCAATACAATTGAGTGATGAACATGACTTAGACACAATCGAGGTCTCAGGCTCAGCAGGAAAGAACGTTTCACGGGCCTGCTTCCAATTTTTCTTTGGCAAAGTTACACATAACTGGATTATAGTTCACAGAGTGATTAGGAGGGAAATCACAGCTCCAAGACACCTGCTGTAAACAGGAGAGTTTGCACAGCCTGGAAAAAATGTTGGGACCATTATACAGTCCACAACAGTTCTGGATTATGGGCAGGTTTACATGATTTAGGAGCATGTGAGTGCGGTCATTTGGTCACAGATGTGTAAGCTTACATCAACCCTACCAGTGGAATCCAGCAGTGCATCTGGGGAGTCCTGGGACCTCCTACCCTACCAACACATCCCCTACCTAGAGGCACCAAGGCTCTATTTCACCACCACTCAATGACAATTTACTATCAACCTAAATAACGATTTTGGAGACCCTAGTATGACACAGGAGCCTGAAGGAGACATAGGCTCAGAATCATAATAGTATGCAGGAAGGTTAGGCAGCTTGCAGTTTGAACACTTGGGTTATGGTGTCCCGAGGAAGGGAGTCAGTCCAGGCAACCACAGAAATAGAGGAAGTGGCTTTAGAATTGGTGTGGGACCCAGTTAACAACATGAAAGCTTGGCTGGGATCCCCTGGGAGAGGAAATCCAGAAGCAGCCTGCCTACCCCTATAACAGCAATAGGCGCTTCATCCAGTCCATTTTCTGACAGCCACCTGAAGCATCTGGGTTTCCTCATGGCTCTCATGCCATCCTAGTATCTCAAACATTCTCAGGCCTTCATAAGACCCCACCTCATTCTTCATGTTTAAATCCTTGGGGAGAGGTCTAGGGTAGAACCATGTACTAGAATCAACTATCCTCTGCAGGATTTGATCGTGGGCTGAAGGTACCCTAAGAACTCAAGTTCACATGGCCCAGAGGCTCCGATCTCCTTACCTCAAGTTCAAGAAGCTTGTATTCAAGATGTGAGCTTCAAAGCTACCCCAGGCGTGATGTTTTCCACCCTCGCCCTTACCCCTACCCCTACTGTGCTCCAAAACTAACTAACTAACTAACTAACTAACTAACTAACTAACTAAATAAATAAATAAATAAATAAAATTTTAAAAAAGAGTGGAGTCACTCCTCTGGGGAGAACACCCTACCCAGGCTCTGCCTCTGGGCTTTATCAGCAGTACTGTGGAGGCAGACTTCTCAATGAACAGGCTCATGCTGCCCACCCTAGCAGGTGGCTTTTCTGCTGGTGATAGGCAGTGAAAACTAATCGCCAGAAGTACCGAGCTTCCAGAACTCAAAGCAACTTCTGGCAAATCTCAGAACAGATACCATGGCAACGTGCGGCACAGTCTCAGCAGACCCTGGATTGCCTGCTCCCACTCCCACTAAGGGGATGGGGAAAGAGGTTTTAGCAACTAGGTAAAACTCATGCCTTTCCACGTGTGCCTCCAGGATCAGGGAGGCCAGTAACCCCGAATTTCTAAATGTCACTTGACAATTCTCTCAATTGCCTCGTGAAGCAGAGGATATTCTCTTCGCAGAGGGCAGCACCAAGGTTCTGAGTTCAGTAACTTCCCTTCTGTCACAGGACCAGCAGGTAGCAATCCTGCCATCCATCCCTAGTCAACAAGAACAGCAGTATTCCAAAGCTTAGTCTTTCTGATGTCACACCTGGCCTCACCACACATTCGGAAGTAGGATCTGTGGAGGCCAAGGACATGACCCTCCACCTTCAGGAGAATTTCAAGCTGGAAGCGTATTGTATTCAGTCATCAAACAGCAGCTCCACTATGTCTGGTCTAAAGGAAATTTACCATAGACCAGCTGTCCCTTCTCTTTTCACCCCCTCTGTCCCATTCCTTTAAAAGAGGGCCAGAAGAGAACGGAAAGGTTGTTTACAGAAGAGCCAGCCCCCACCTGACAGCTCCACTACTCAGCTCCCAGTGCGGGAGCTTTATCTGATCCCCAAGTCTCCCAGAAGGTGAAGCTGGATAAGACTGTAAATAAACAGCAGCTGGAAGAGCTCAGAGTGGCAGCTTTGGTCTGGAGAGCGCTGAGGGTGGGTAGAGGGAAGCCAGCTGGATTCTCCCAAGGCAAACTGCTGCCATCTTCCCCAGGCTCATTCATTTTCTCAACCCCCCAAATGAAGGTGTGACAGAGCTCCTTAGACTCCAGGGACATCCTCTGATAGCAACACAAACAGCCTACTTTGAAGCCCCAACATTCCTCTTCATTAACCCCACTTTGGCCCACCTGCCCGTTCATGCTTCATCCAGCTGGTGCCCTTCCCCCAAATAGCCATCCTTCAGCAGGCCAAAGCTGGGACCAGCACTTACCATGTACAATGTCCACGCCTCTGCTTCTACTGACAGAGGACTCTGACCCACGGGCTATGTATGTGTGTGTGTAGGCAGGGTGACCAGGCACAGGGAGGGCTGGAGGTGGAGCTCTGGAGTCTTGCCTAGGCCCCTAAGCTTAGCCACTCCGCAGGCAGGACTGAGCCACACAGAAACCCTGGGGCCCCTTCAGCTGCCAATGGTTAATCTCCAGAAATCATCGAAGTGGCCAGCTGCCAAGGCCCCCTAGCTCTTCAAAAAATTGAGCAAAGTTTTGAGTCATTTGCAATTTGCAGTCATGCAGACTGTAACATTTCTAAAGTGCCAGCAGACTCCCCTCTGCTATGGGTGCATACTAAACCAGGCTCTTAACACAGTCCACATGTCATATTCAGCATCAAAGGAACAGGTCCTTTTGTCCAAGGCTCTTTGGCCAGCCTGCTCTGTACCCATTTCTTACCCTACACCCAGGAAGTCAACTGGACTGCCAAGGATCCTTACCTGGTATCTATTCATCACCTCCTTTTCTTTTCCCTTCACAGTGTGCAAAGGTGCATGTGTGTTCACTTAGGCATGGGTCCTGTGATCAGATAGAGCCTTCAGGTGGCAATGCTTTCAGGAAAGGGTTTGAGCAGAAAGTACTGTTTATTCTGGATCTTATCAACAGGCAGGCCTTTACCTAGTTGGCATAAGGGCTGTAAGAGCTCAGAGTGGCAGAGTGAAGGAACTCTGGGTAAAGGAATAGCACATGTAGTAAATAGTGTAGTCTTTAAAGCAGGGTGGTTGGTGAGGGTTTAGTGGCCAGCGATGGGACCAGAATGGGAGCTGAAGTTAGGCCCTGTCAGCTCTGGTGAGATAGATGCTCACTGAACCTGTACGAGAAGCTGAAATAGAGGGTTCGAAGTCAAGCGATCATTCTGACTAGGGACTAGAAAGATGGCTCAGCAGTTAAGAGCATTGGCAAGGTTCGAGTCCCAGCACCTAGATGGCAGGTCATAACCATCTGAAATGCCAGTCCCAGGGATCCAACGTCCACTTATGACCTCACTGACACTGGGCAGGTATGAACATGGGTACACAGACATGCATGCAGGCAAAACAGCCCTACACATAAATAAAATAATAAATCAAAACTACTCTGGCTACAGCATAGAGAGTGAAGTGAACCAAAGTGGAGCCTGGACAAGTTCATTTGGTTCTGGGCAGTTCAGAGTAATGGGGATCTGGGCTTAGACTATAGCAGTCAGGGAAGAAGACGCTGGGTAGCTGACTCTATGAGATGAACAGAATTTTGACTGGTAAAGTGTAGGCCAAAGAAAGGAAAATCAACTCTAGAAACTTCTAGTTTCTTAGCTGGATACTTGTGCCATTCACTGGCTAGGGAGCTCTAGAAGTCAGTAGTGGATGGAGATCAGATTTGGATATACTGCAACAGATCCATATAATACCTTCTACCTGAAAACTTTGAGTCAGGAACAGGAATGGGGACTTGGAGGGCATTGCCAAGCCAGTGGGTGAACTATTGGAAGTAGGTAAGGTCACCCAGGAAGGATGGATTGGTTCAGAGAAACCACTTAAGTGGCAAACCCTTTCTTGGAAGCATTGCCAACTGAAGGCTTTACCTGATTATACAGCCCATGCATATGTGAACACATGCACATTTCTGCACACTGTCAAAAACAGGCCTCACATGCTGTGTTTTGGTTATCTGTCTGACTTCACAGTAACACAGAGGGCAAGGGGCATTCGTTCCTACATCAACAGAGCTTCCCAAGGATCTGCTATATGTAAAGTAGGTAACATGATGTGCATACAACGTATCACACCACAAATGAAGGGATTTGAATTGTCCTCTTGAAATTTCACAGTGGAGCAAAGTTGGACGTAATGGTTGCTGCCCAATTTTCCCTCTGCGTGAAAGCTCATTCTGGACACTGCTGGCCTGGAGTTAGAGAAAATACTCAAGCTTGGGACTTGACCTTGCATTGAGTCCCAGCTCTGCTGCTCACTGACAAGGTAAGCTGACATAGCTGAGGCCCAGTGTACTCACTAAATAGAAAGGAGAAACTGGAGATCCCCTGTCTCCAGTCTTACACCCAGGCTCTGCAGCGCCCAGTGACTACACCTACAGGGAGGGCCTTGAGTGCACCCAGCACTACCGAGCTCCTCCTGCGAGAGCACACTCCCACAGGCACACACATTCAAGTCAGATGTTTGCTCAAAGAGCTGCCTCTAGGCAGGGACCGATAAAGTCTTAACAAAACAAAAGCATCAGCAGTGGGTGGGTTAACTCCTGTCTGAAACATGTAGGGACAGCAAAAAATTTTAAACATCAAGGGAACACCTGCCCTGCCCAGCCTCACCCAGGGACTCTTCCCACCTCAGAAAAAGCTGGCCTAAGGCAGACCCAGGTGATGGAAGAAAGGAAAATGAGGGAAAGCAAGGGGAAGAGGCACATGACTTCCTTGGCTCAGGCCTTCAGTGAACAGACTGGAAAGACGGTTCCCCACCTCTCCTCTACCATCCCCTGTTCTTAATGTCCTTTGCTTTTAAAGTTCTACTTCAGTAACCCCTTCATTGAGTAAATGAAGAGCTAAGACCCAGAGAAGCTGGCTAGCCCAAAGTCACATGGGTAAGAAGGGCATTGGTGTCTGCGTTGAGACCCAATTCCCATTCCATAACAGCTTACCCTGCTTTGGATTCTCAAGGTCCTACACAGCCTGCCATGAACCAGGCACCTAAAACTAGGACAATATGCCCATGCATTGACATCAGAAAAGCCAGTGCTGAAACCTGATCATTGGCTCGGGACAAGCTGAGCAAGATTCCTCCTGAATGTGGCCTGGTGTCCGGAGAGAACCCCAGTCTCTCCCAGGCAGCTCACAAACCAGTGCCAAATATTTTCTTAAGGACCATTCTCTGCTGAGAAGCCCGTCTTTCTCCTATACACAGTGACAAGGCCCTGTTAAGTCTGGATGCCATCGAAAATACCAGCTTAGCAGTTATGGTCACAGTAAGAGACAGCAGAGAACTCCCACAAGCACCCGTGGAATTGGCCACTGCAGTGACCTGCACTCATCTGTCACAGTCAGTTCTGCTGTCTGGGGTGAGTGCCTACCTCTATCCCACCCTTCTCCCGGATGCTAAGAGTCAGAATGTGAGCATATGATCAGAGGAGAATAAGACAAGACACTCAGAGACACAACTTAGAGTGAGGGGTATAGCTGGCTGAGAACTGGTTCCCTCCAAAGACCTGGGCATTCTGCTGACTTTTCAGCCTCTAGCCTTGGCTTAGAAGACCTGCTCTCTCAAGTCACATGAATATTATGGACAGGAAGATGAGGACAAACCTCCCAAAGACACTGGGTTCCGGCAACCAAATCCTAACTCTCATTCTGGCCCCCAGAGACCATTTTCTTGCTTATCACCTTAAGATCTTCTAAAAATCAAGCTGCATCCAGTGGTGGCAGCGCTCTAGAAAACTGGAAAGGCTTCGTTACGGTTTTCATTTTCTTAATTTTTCCTTTTTTAAAAAGATAATGTCTTGCTGTGAGACCTAGGATAGTCTAGAACTTGCCACCTTCCTACCTCAGCCTCCTTAGTGCTGGAATTTTAGGCACAGACCACCCCACTGGGTGGTCTTTATCTTTTGCAGGGTTCAGATGCACTCTGTCCTAGGAGGGTAAAACAGGCACCAAAAATGGAACAATTTCTCCAGCAATGTTACTGCAAGTCAGCTTTCTGGGTGTTAGTTCCAGGTCCGGGGGAGTCCTGCCTTACGTCCACATTCTCCACAGCACATACTTTGAGTTAACTCTTTGGCTCTCCCACACTGCTCCTGGTAGTGCCAAAGGCAAAGGTTACTGCTCAACTGCAATCTCCCTTGGCAAGGGCGAGCTCCTGGGTGGGGCTGGCTCCTTCCACAGCACTGCTGGACAGGTCCTGCCACATAAGACTCAGTTCATGAGCTTAGCATTTCAAAGAAGCAGATAGCCAACTAGCAGGAGAGTTGCTTTTAATCTGGGATACTAATGAAGTCTGGGCATGCACCTTAGAATCCCAGACCTGACCAAACAAACCTTCTGGTGCCACACAAGCTTGGAATGATCACTGCAATCCCAGCAATCAGGAGGCAGAGACAGGGGACTGCAAATTCAAAGAAAGCTTCTGGGAAATTCAAAGCTACCCTGAACTGCATAAGGCCCACCCCCTCAAGAAGGGGAAAGAGATGGGGTATGAGTGCTTTGTGCCCTTTCAGGAACAACACAAAGGGTCTCAAGTATATCCCGTCCCTTATAAGGAAGGACACCAGGGAAAGGTCGGGCGGAGAACTAAGTCGCATGAGCCTGGACCCGCCATGTTTCACATTAGCAAAATGGGAACAATTTCTTAATGACCGTCTACAGAGATGAATCACTGAAGATGCTATAAGCTCTTTGAAAAGACTGTCAGAGATGTTAAATTCTTACTTATTCCTGGATTAGTCATTGATCACCCCAAATACTTGAAACAAAGGATTTTCTGATGGATATCTTCTGAGGACCCAGATTCTATTATCAGGCTCCATGACAATGCTTTTGGACATAAAAATCCAAGGAGTGACATGGGGCAGTGGTGGCAACACACCTTTAATCCCAGCACTTGGAAGGCAGAGGCAGGAGGATTTCTGGGTTTGAGGCCAGCCTGGTCTACAGAGTGAGTTCCAGGACAGCCAGGGGTACACAAAGAAACCCTGTCTCGAAACAAAACAAAACATCCAAAGAGTATTTTTTCACATAAATCATTTACCAAGTTCCAAGAAAAAAAAAATGTTGAAGTAAAAATAAAACCAAAAATCTAGGTAACAGGGCGGTGAAAACATTGGAGGCAAGGTGGTAGCAGGACTCTGGGACTGTCACCTCCCCATGCAAACCCTGCCAGGTTGGACCTTAATTTTGTTTGCTTTCCCTTGGGCCATTTTCACCAACTCCAACAACCTAACAATTCTGAGGATGGGCTGTCCTGGAGCTCTGATTATCTCACTACCACACCTCAGCAGCGTTTTGAAATTTACAACTGAGCTTTCTAAGGCAAAGGTTTGTAACCCTTAGAAGAGCAGGTATCTCAGAGACTTCCTCACAGGACACCCCAACACCGAAACTGGATAGCCACGGCCACCCCCGGCAGCCTTCAGCCTAGTCCACGTTGGATGGCCAGGCGTTTGTTTGTTTGTTTTGTTTCTTTTTTTTTTTTTTCGTTTTCTCTCCTAACAATTCAAACATCTGGGTGGACCAGAGTTTTTCCGTCCCCTGTCCCAACAATTCAGACAGCTGGGTGCCGCCAGCGCCGTTCCAGGACCGGGGTCTCTGGGCCCCATGCGTGGTGGAGTCTGTCCTGATCGCTGTGGTGGGCTGAGGGCACATCGGAGAGCGGTACCTGGAGAGGATCGGGTCACATCCTCCATCCAGCATCTACTCTCCGCTGTCCCAGGCCTGCCTCGATCCTCACCTGCGCCCCAAGGACCCCGCCTCCGTGGACCTCACTGGTCCCTGAGCTGCGCCAGCGGACACAGGTGCCTCCTCCGTAGTAGCGCAGCTTTGAGGGCGGGTGAGATCAAGATCTCCCCGCGCCTGCGCAGCTCAGCGCCTACGCCACCACGCCACTTTCACGTGACAGACACGCCCCCGCAGCTCCAGACCCCGGACTGGGTAAAACTGGGTCGCTTTAGGGCAGTTCTTTGCTCGCCGATTTCCACGGAGCTAGTTTGGAACTAGCGTGGCTCTGTTGGGTAGATGTCCCAGCGTCCATCTTCACCCCCAAATGCTGGTTATTAGAATGAAGAAAACCAGCTGAGAACTGGCTCTAAGGATAATGCCAGCTCCTCTAGCTTCTGAGCAATCCTGTGACAGGCTTGTCTTTCACTCTACGGTGATTGTTTAATGTAGTTCAGACTGGTCTGGAATTGTTCATCCTCCTGCCGCAGTTCCCCAGGTGCTGGGATCACAGGCGTGCACCGCCATGCCTGGCTTTTACCCATTTTTCTCACTCCTGTAATAAGTGTTCATTACTGTCGTATAAAAGCTGAGGTCAAAAGAACAGTTTCAGAAACAGGATTAACTCACAGAAGAGTTAAATGTGGGCAAGTGGGAGACAGAGGCAGGAATATATCACAGAGCAGTTTGCAAAGAAGTATGACAGCAGCCAGATAGGCACACTGGTCAGAAGTGGTCATCTATCCTGTGTGTGTTGGGGGTGTCCACATGTGTGGGACTGAACACCTGGCCAGAGGACTAGGCTGTCCTGGTACATCTTGACCTTCCTCTCACTCATGTTTCTCACTGTAAGAAGCAAGACTCTTGCTATGTAATAACAAATTCAAGAGACTAAGGAGGGCAAGACAGTTTTTCTATCTTGTAGAACTGTGTGTTACCCTAGACAAAAGGTTAAAGGGGGAGGGGGCTGGAGACCCTGCCCTGCTTTCCTGACATGTAGGTAGTCCGTAGCTGCCCTAGTTAGGGTTACTATTGTTATGATGAAATACCATGGGCAAATTCAAGTTAGGGAGGAAAGGGTTTATTTGGCTTACACTTCCACATCATAGCCCATCTCTGAAAGAAGTAGGGTAGGAACTCAAACAGGGCAGAAACCTGGAGACAGAGCCGATAAACAGACCGGGGGGGGGGGAGGTGGGGTGCTTGGTGGCTTGCCTACATCCTGATCTTATGAAGGCATTTTTCTCAATCCTTCCTCTCCAGACTCCAGCTTGTGTCAGTTTGACATAAAATTAGCTATTCCAGCAGTAAACTAACTTCCCACCCTAAGATAAACAGAGACAAATAAGTATTATCTGTCAGCTGGGAAAGAGCAGAGTCCTTGTACCTCCTGATATATTGGAATGATGTACTTCTTATACTCAGAACCTGGAGCTAGGCTGGTAGCCAGCAAGCTGCAGGGAGCTTTCTCTTTCTGCCCACCACGGCAGTGAGATTCCAAACCTGTACTCTTGCAATCATGTCTGGATTTTTACTGATACCAAGGGTTTGAAATCAGGTTCTCATGCTTGAGCAGAAAGTGCTTTTACCTGCTGAGCCATATCCCAAACCCAGGAGATGGCCATCTCTGAGCAGTGTTCCCCCAACCCTGTTCACCTGGGAAATAACTAGTATCCAAAGGCTTTCCAGATCTTCCTCTAACCTCACATTCCATATAAATGTATGGCAGGATTCAACCCAGAGAGTGTTCAGGGAGCTTTCCTGAGCCATATTATGAGCACCTTTGTTTCCCTGCTGGGATCCCAGAGCCTGGTCCTGGAATAGCATACAGATGTACCTGGGAGGTTCATGAAAGAAAGAGTCTAAACTGAGAATGGTCATTAGCCTGAGAGGTCTGACCTTTCACAGAAAAGATTTAGTGTAATTTGGTACAGCGCAAGTGTGCTTATAAAATGCCCCAATTCACTACCACTCTCAGAAGACTTTTCTAACATGCACCTCACTTCTTACTATGTATGTGGCCTGAAATAGGAGCATTGGCTAAAGGTGAGGAAGATTCCCAGGGGTTGCTACTGTAATTAAAATAGAAAGCCAGTTCTTGGAGACATGGGCACTCAGAACTTGATGGTTAATGATTATGGTTAATGCCATCTGGTTATGAGCAGTAGAATTCTAGGGTGGGGGATACTAAGAGTCTGCTGTAATATACATACTATTCAAATGTAAGATGATATGCTTATATTTATGATCCTTTAACATCCCAAATCTCTGGACCTCAGAAGAGAAGACTGGCTCTAGGAGCTAATTAACATGCACCCAATATCCCAAGTTTCCCTTTGTTCAAGAAGGCACAGGCTGAACTCATTAAACTGCCAGCAGACCAGAAAAATAAGTTATGAGAAAGCCAACACAGGAAAACTTATTTATAAAGCTCAGCAGATTTTAAAAGATCAAAACAAAACCCATGAATAATAGGCTGGGCCTGTAGCTAAGTAGAGTGATTGCATGAAGTCTTGGGTTCAGGTTCGATTCCCAGCGCAGGGTCAACTTTGTAAGGCAGTATACCCTTGCAATTCTAGGAACTGGAACTAGAAAGATAGAGGCAGATGGATAAGAAGTTCAAGCTAATCTGTGGTAGTTCAAAGCCAACCTTGGGTGCATTGAAATTCTGTCTCAAAAGAAAAACAAAACAAAACAAAACAACAACAGCAGTAAAACCCTAAACCAGAAAGGATCCCCACTGCCAAAATCCACATAGCCTGAAAGATTTAAAGAGAAAAGCAATTCTAGACATATAAAGGTCACAAGATAGATTTGTTTGTTTTGGAGCAAGGTGTTGCTATGTTGCTCATGCTGCCTCAAACTTTTAATCCTCCTGCCTCAGTTCCTGAGTGCTGGGATTATGTCGTACCTGGCTAGCCTTAGAATTTGAACCCAAGGAGGTAAAAGTTAAGGCTGACTGGAGGCCTTGGGACTTAAGTAGCATGGATGTTACCATCTTGATGGACTGGGATACATTTTTGCACTACCAGTGTCATTAGAGCAGACAGCAAACAGTAAAAACAGGAGACAGAGCTGGGTAAAAATTCATCACTCAGTGTCCAGCATCTTTAGACTCAGCTGTCTTCATCTGCTCGCATCACCATGCCACAAGCAGGCATCGTGACAGGTTTCTTTAAGCCCTATAGCATTTGGGCTCATGGAGGAAAAGAATTCAAGAAGGAGCTAGCATTTAGTGCAAAATGTCAAAAATTAGCACCTGACTTTATTGCTACTGGTCCATATTCCTATCCTGTATGTGCATGCAAAAAATAAAAATCAAATTTAGACCAAGAATTGTCTAGGAACCACAGAAAAGAGTGGACACTGGTGAGCTACACAGCTCTTCCTGACTTGCCAGTATTCTTTTTTTTTTCAACTTTTTTATTAGATATTTTCTTAATTTACATTTCAAATGCTATCCCGAAAGTTCCCTCCCCCCTCCCACCACCCTGTTCCCCTGCCCACCCACTCCCACTTGTTGGCCCTGGCGTTCCCCTGTATTGGGGCATATAAAGATAGCAATACCAAGGGGCCTCTTCTCCCAATGATGGCCGACTAGGCCATATTCTGCTACATATGGAAATAGAGACATGAGTTCTGGTTAGTTCATATTGTTGTTCCTCTTCTAGGGTTGCAGACCCCTTCAGCTCCTGGGGTTCTCTCTCTAGCTCCTCTAATGTGGGCCCCGTGCTCCCTCTTATGGATGACTGTGAGCATCCACTTCTGTGGGAGTCAGCTATATCAGGGTCCCTTCAGTAAACACTTGCTGTCCTATGCAATAGTCTCTGAGTTTAGTGACTGATTATGGGATGGATCCCCCAGTGGGTTAGTCTCTGTATGGTCCATCCTTTCATCTTAGTTCTAAACTTTGTTTCTGTAACTCCTTTCATGGGTATTTTGTTTCCTATTCACAGGAGGAATGAAGTATCCACGCGCTGGTCTTCCTTCTTGATTTTCTTGTGTTTTGCAAATTGTATCTTGGGTATTTTAAGTTTCTGGGCTAATATCCATTTATCAGTGAGCGCATATCCAATGACTTCTTTTGTGATTGGGTTACCTCACTAAGGATTATGTCCTCCAGATACATCCATTTGCCCAAGAATTTCATAAATTCATTTTTTTAAATAGCAGAATAGTACTCCATTGTGTAAATGTACCACATTTTCTGTATCCATTCCTCTGTTGAGGNGATTCGGCTCAGTCACTATCACTGTGGATCTAGAAGAAAAACAGAAACAAAACAAACACGTTAGGGCATTCCTTACATTTCTTTGCAAGCAAAGCTAACTCTGCTATTTTTAGACTCATTGATGTCTGGATTTGTACACAACATTATCAGCTGGCTAGCAAAAGATTAGATGCCAAGTGCTTCCTCTTCTTTCTTTGAGTGTCTGTGTTTTGTTTGTTTGAGTTGTTTTTTGAGCCCCAATCAGGCCATGTTCCACAGCCTGCTGTGAAACTTGTGGTCCTAATGTGCTTGCAGCTTGCAGCTCCAGCCCAGCTGACACAGTACCTCTTAAGGGAGGCTTTCGATGTGGATACCATTCTGTTGAAGTTGCTGTGGAAGTATTAGGTGAGATAAAGACAAGTTCCTCTTTTTTTTTCTTTTTTGGTTTTTTGAGACAGGGTTTCTCTGTATAGCCCCGACTGTCCTGGAACTCACTATGTAGACCAGGCTGGCCTCAAACTCAGAAATCCACCTGCCTCTGCCTCCCGAGTGCTGGGATTAAAGGTGTGCACCACCACACCTGCCTTAAGTTCCTCATCTTAATGACAATCTTTCAAAACATGAGTCAATTGAGTGTGGTAGTGCATGCTTGGAACCTTAGCTCTTCATTTGAGAGAAATGGATGAGGAAAGTCAGGAATTCAAGGCCAGTGTGAGCTTATGGAGACCGAAGTAACAACAAAACCAACCAAAAAAAAAAAAAGTAAAAAACACATATGTTAATTGTAACCTCTCATTCTTTGGAATTTCTTACACATTTAAAAAGATTTGGCAGCTTTGACAGTATGCTACAGTCTTTGCTATGTGCCTCAATCCCCAAACACAATAAACAGAAAGGATTCCTTTTAAGTCTGTCATGTTCCTTTCTTCCTCAATATTGTAATTCTTTTATCTATTTTGCAAGAAAATAAGGAAATCAAGTCAACATTGATGACAAAACTTATTTTATTGTTATGGTGGTTTGAATATGCTTGGGCCACGGCAAGTGACACTATTAAGAGGCATGGCCTTGTTGAAGGATATGTGCCGCTGTGGGGGTGGGCTTGGAGTCCCTTTTCCTAGCTGCCTGGGAGACAATCTTCTCCCGGCTACCTTTGAATCAAGATGTAGAACTCTCGGCGTCTCCTTCACCATGCCTGCCTGGATTCTGCCATACTCCCCACCTTGATGATAATGGACTGAACCTCTGAACCAGCCCCCTAAAGGGTTAAATATTGTCCTTCATACAAAGTGAGTTCCAGGACAGTCAGGGGTACACAGAGAAACCCTGTCTCGAAAAACCAAAACCAAAAAAAAAAAAAAAAAAAAAAAAAAAAAAAAAAAAAAAAAAAAAAAAAAAAAAAAAAAAAAAAAAAAAAAAAAAAAAAAAAAAAAAAAAAAAAAAAAAAAAAAAAAAAAAAAAAAAAAAAAAAAGACTTGTCTCAATAAAGAAAATATCTAATTAAAAAAAAAAAAAGAGTTGCTTTGTTGCTTTGGTCAATAAAACAGCAATAAAACCCTAATGAAGACAATAGTTATCAAATTTATGTTTGCCAGCTCAGGTTACATAAAGGTGGGAAGGACTTTTTCAGGTCAGTACCAACTCATAGTATAATGCTTTAGGATTTACACAGTAATGAAATGTTACTCATACCGTATGAAAATATACATAGGGGCTGGAGAAAGGACTCTGTGGCTAAGCGTATGTACTTTCAGAAGACCTAGATTCAGTTCCCAGTACCTACATTGAATAGCTTGCAACTACCTGCAATTATAGCTCCATGGGGGTCCCTTTTTGGACTATGCAAGCACACATTGAAAGGACAACATAAACCCCATTTGTCTCTATTTAAGGACGAGGTCTGATTTTGAAAAGAAGACCATAAACACTAGCTCCAGGAACAGACCATAACTCCCAGAAACTAGGTCATAAGGCACCAGCTCCAGGAACAGACCATAAACAAGGTCATAAAACCCCCTCCCAAAGAACAGCCTGGGGATAACCACAAAAATGGGGAAATATCTTATCTCAGGATGGGCCAGCTGTGCTGGACAGCCCTACCTTATTCTATGGCTAAATGTTCATGACATAGGAATGCAGACCATGTAGCAGATACTAATAAAATTTTGGATTATGTAATCGTTCTAGAGAGTGCCTATGGTTCCCATTAAGAAGGCCTGTGTGCCTTTGTCTGGGGTTGCTATTTAAAAAAAAAAAAAGGTTGACCCCTGCATGCTGGTTGTTTCTGCAGAATAAATACTCTTCGTCCTTACATACTATGTGAGTCTGGGGTCTTCCTTCAGAGATTTTCAAACCCTTACAGCACATGTGCATTCTCCAGCCACCTCCAATCCAGCCACCTATATACATACAATTAAAAAAAAAACTCCACAGTGTACATAATTCAAGTAAGAGGCCCACCATCAGAGCAGTTATGACCACACTGACAGGTTCTCGGGCCATGGAAACAAGGTCGTACCTGGTGTTCAGACAACAGTCACTGTAGGATAGGATATCATTGGTTGTAATGCATGACCTGACTTCAGGGGTGTGAACGTTAGAAACAGAAAGCTTTGCTGTTCTATAATGATGACAGCTGGACAGGTAGTTGTTCTTTTCTATGTGCTCATCCCTGAACTCCAGATCATGGGAAGCCTCAACAGCATGATAGCTTAGGCTTCTACAGAAGTTAGTTTTAATTGTCAGCCTGACTCAATCTAGAATCTCTTGAGAAGGGAATCTTTGCTTTTTCCTTTTTTTTTAATTTAATTTTTATCATACAATATATTTTGATCATGTTTTCTTTTTTTTTTTTAAAGATTTATTTTTTTATTTATTATACGTAAGTACACTGTAGCTGTCTTCAGACACTCCAGAAGAGGGAGCCAGATCGGATGGTTGTGAGCCACCATGTGGTTGCTGGGATTTGAACTTATCACCTTCAGAAGAGTAGTCGGGTGCTCTTACCCGCTGAGCCATCTCACCAGCCCCTTGATCATGTTTTCTATTACCCAACTTGTCCCAGAACCCCCCTACTTCCTTGCCCACTCGACTTAACTCTCTCTCTCTATTCCTTTCAGCTTCCCTCCCTCTCTTCCTCTCGCTTAAAAATCCCCCATAAAACAAAAATCAACTTACTGCATCTTGTTATGCCATGTTTTGTTGATATCACTGGGAAGCCTGCCCTTTTCTGAAGAGAAACAGAGGAGCCATGGATCTGAGGGAGAGGGGAGTTGTGTGTGTTGGGAGGTATGGAGGGAGGGGAGGCTGTGATGGAGATGTATTGTATGAGATAAGAATAAAAAGAAAAATCAAACACAACTATCCATAAGACAAAAGAAAAGGACAAAACAAAAAGTTCACCAAAGCATAACAAAAGAAGAGCAGCAATAAAACCATAGAGAGCATTGTGTGCTGGCCAACACTCCTGGGCATCGAGCTAGGCCTGGAGTATGGTTAACACCCAATGGGAGAAAAGAGATTGCCCTTTCTCCCTCTTAGTGCTGGAACCCAGTCTGGCTTGAATCTGTGTAAGTCTTATGCCTGCTGCCACAGTCTCTGAGCTCATATGAGCATCAATTCCATTGAGTCTGAAAAACACTGTTTCCTTTGGCCCATCCATCACTCTTACCATCTTTCTTCCTTCCGTATCTTCTTGAGAAAAAGCTCTTAATTAAGAACTGTCTAGGTCAGGTTGGCCTTTGGCATACCTGTGGGGATTGTCGTGGGTTTGAGCTCTAAACTGTATAATAGAGGGAAAGGTAAGCAGAGGTTAAGTATGTGTGCAGTTCCACTTTGTCTGCTCTTGACTGATGATATGACTAGCTGTTCTTGCTACTCTCGCTTCCCTAAAATGATGGACTATGTATCACCTAGAATCGTGAGCCAGGGAAGCCCTTCCTCCTTTAAGTTGCATTTGTCAGGGTATTTTATCATGGCAGCAGGAGACAAAACAAGGACAATAACTTCAATAGAATTAAACCTAACAACACAAACAGTGTCAACATCAGTACATCTATCAGTCTAATGCAACAAACCTGCTAATCTTCTTACTAGATGCCAAGAGATTTAATAAGAAGTAAAAATTAAAAAACAAACAATCACATCTTTTCCCAATAACATCCTTAAATAAAACAAGAATAAATCAATACAATGAAATAAAGACTTTGTTTTTGAGAAAGGATCTTATATATCCCAGGCTGGCCTAATCCCCATTGAGTAGCCAAGCATGACCTTGAACTTCCTGTACTCTTGCCTCTGCCTACTGCTCTGTGATTACAGGTGTATACCACCACACCAGGCTTGTATGGTACTGGGGATCAAACCTAAGCCTTTTTGATCCCTAGGTCCTAATTGAGACCTATCTCTAGGTCCTAAAAAGAGGTTCTTTTTTTTTCCCTCACTCCGGCCAGTCCCGCTCGCTCCGGTCGGTCCCATTTGTTTAGTCCCTGCTCTCTCCGGTCCAAGGATTCATTTATTATTATTCATAAGTACACTATAGCTGACTTCAGACGCACCAGAGGAGGGCGTCAGATCTCATTATGGGTGGTTGTAAGCCACCATGTGGTTGCTGGGATTTGAACTCATCACCTTCTGAAGAGCAGTCGGGTGCTCTTACCCACTGAGCCATCTCACCAGCCCCCTAAAAAGAGGTTCTTTACCAAGTCTTGAATCCAAATATCATAAGTAGAATGTTGCTAATTTTAATTAAACAAACAGCTACCACTGTGCCTCCATATTAGTGGAAAACAAATTCAATAAAAAATAATGATTGTACATACACTTTGGGCAAGAACATTACTTTTTTTTGTGAATACAATGACTATATTCTTAGATAACTCAAGATATTCTCTTTTTAAAATGATTGTAATTAACTGGCTTGGGACTTTGTTTAGTGATAGAAAAGTTTTCCCTGTATGGGCAAGACTCTGGCTTCAATCCCCAGCATCATGAAAAAACAATATGTTATTTTATAATTATAGAACATTTTTTTAAAATATAGATTTATTTATTATTATATCTAAGTACATTGTAGCTGTCTTCAGATGCACCAGAAGAGGGCATCAGATCTCATTATGGATGGTTGTGAGCCACCATGTGGTTGCTGGGATTTGAACTCAGGACCTTCAGAAGAGCAGTTGGTGCTCTTAACCACTGAGCCATCTCTTCAGCCCAATTATAGGACATCTTAATATATAATTTAGTATGTACCAAAGACTATCTAAAACTTTATATGTGACACTCAATTAAATCTTTGTAACAGACTATACAGGCATCATTACTTATTCTGCAGATGTGGAAGTTGTTCAGGAGTAGTAACTTGACTGAGTCACTGTCCTTGTTAGTTTTCTGTCAGCTTAACACAAGCTAGGGTTATCTGGGAAGAACTTCAACCAAGAAAATGCCTCCATCTGAGTATCATAGGCAAATCTGTGGGACATTGATTAATAATTGATATGATAGGGTTCCCACTCAATGAGAGCAATGCTACCACTGGAAGGTGGTTCTGGAGTACATGTAAAGGAGGCTGAGCAAGCCCTGGGGAGCAAGGCAGTAAGCAGCACTCCTCTATGGCCTTTGCTTCTGTTCTTGTCTCTGGGTTTCTGCTTTAAGTTTCTGTCTTGATTTCTCTTGATGATGGGCAGTAAACTGTAAGATGAAATAAACACTTTATTGCCCAAGTTGTTTTGGTGATGGTGTTTTATCATAAGGGTAGAAACCCAAACAATCACACAGATAGAAATGAGGTTGAGAGTGGTTCTCCTGAGGTTAGATCTCATGTTGTTAGGTGTTGTGAAGTACCTTTCATCATGACATACTGTAGAAAAGTGCAAGGCATGAGGGATTTGTGCCTACAAGTGATTGTAAACAGTGGGAAAGATTCCATTAGTCATTTACACAAACACTCTAAAATATTTATGTGGGCTTATATCGAACCAGAGAGATGCAAGAGTTATATTAAGGAATCCTAAAATGTTATTAAAATTCTTAAAACAGGCTCAGAATAGACAGGGATTTATATCAGTTCTTGGTGAAAAATATTATGAAAACATTAAACATTTTAAATGAATTTATTTCATGTGTTTTAAAATAAAAGCCTTAAATCTCTCTCTCTCCCTTTCTTCCTTTCTCTCCCCCTCCCCTTCTCCTCCCCCTCTTAAAAGAATGAAATATTCTTTGATGTAAAGATGTGGCAGAAATTATTGCCTACTTACCATTGTTCCCCATTAATTTCTATCAAATAGAACCACAGTTGGGTTTAGCAGTTGTAGATAAGACTTGTTTTCAGAGAAGATTGTGTCCCACCTCATTCCAGTGAGCTATAACCATTTGCTACACCAATGATATAGTCCCTCTTCTTCCAGTAATTTTTCCAAGAATGATGACTCACTAGTTAAGATCATGTACTATTTATGCAGAGGATCTAAGTTTCTGTTCCCAGCACTTATATCTGGTGGCTAACATGCACCAGAAAGATACACAGGATCCAGTGCCCCTAAGGGCATCTGCATTTAGAAGCACTTTACCATGCAAAGACACATACATATAATTTAAAATAAAACACGCCTTTTAAACAGGGGTATCAATGCCTAGAGAGATGGCTCAGTGGTTAGGAGCATGAGGGGCTACTGCAGAGGACCCAGAATTTTCTTCCTAGCACTACAGGTCATTAACAGTGAAGATGCATTCAGCTGGTAATAATGCTTATGTTCAGATTCCTTTCTACAGGGTGGGATAGAAATGTGCCCCTGTTCATTCCTTCCATTCTCTATGATGATTAATAAACTTACTAACTATGCTTCACTCTGACTTGATCTGAAATCCTTTTCTGTGTCATAGTCAAGAAGAATCCATCTTTACTTGAGTGGAGGTCCCTAATGCGAAAGGAAACCCCTATACCTACTGTTGGCTTGTGGCTCCCTGCCACTGCTGATGGGAAGTATGCATTTGTTCTCTATGCACACTAAGATTGTAAATAATAGAAGGTTCAGAAGGGAATATTACCTGTTGGTAACAATGGTGATGGTGAGAGAGAAGTACAGGTGTAAAAGATGAGGGAGAGCCGGACGTGGTGGCACATACCTTTAATCCCAGCACTCGGGAGGCAGAGGCAGGCGGATTTCTGAGTTCGAGGCCAGCCTGGTCTACAGAGTGAGTTCCAGGACAGCCAGGGCTACACAAAGAAACCCTGTCTTGAACCCTCCCCCCCCCCCCCGAAAAAAAAAGATGAGGGAGAGGTTCCCTTTGAAACTTATAGATATGGGTGTTGTTGGAAATTTTAAACCTAAGTAATTAAAAATAAAATACTCTCTCAGCTCTGGATGGTCCAGATCCATCCCATAATCAGCCACCAAACCCAGACACTATTGCATACACCAGCAAGATTTTGATGACAGGACCCTGATATAGCTCTCTCTTATGCCAGTGCCTGGCAAAATACAGAAATGGATGCTCACAGTCATCTATTAGATGGAACACAGGTCCCCTAAAGAAGGAGCTAGAGAAAGTAACCAAGGAGCTAAAGGGGTTGGCAACCCTATAGGAGGATCATCAGTATGAACTAACCAGTACCTCACAGAACTCTAGTTGCATATGTAGCAGAGGATGGCCTAGTCGGCCATCAATGGAAGGAGAGGCTCTTGGTCTTGCGAAGATCATATGCCCCAATACAGGTGAATGCCAGGGCCAGGAAGTGGGAGTGGGTGGATAGGGGGGCAGGGCAGGGGGAAGGTATAGGGGGGGCTTTGGGAATAACATTTGAAATGTAAATGAAGAAAATATATAATAAAAAAAAAAGAAGTTAAAAAAATACTGACAAAACCAAAAGTGTCCTTACACTTCATATCCTGGGTACCTGGGATCTAGAAAATGGCTTTCTCCATCTCTCATTTAATCATTAGTTGTTATGTAAAAATCATCAGTAAATGTCATTGAGACTGGAGAGGCTGGGTACTCTGAGAAGAAGAGAAGCCTTGTCTAGGAAGACTAGCTATTCTATTCATAAGATGGGCACTCTCAGGTTTAGTCTAGAAATGACTAAGAAAGAGCCTTAGAGAAAAAGTCTGCATATGTAGTCCTTTTTCTAGCATCCTGTTCAGTGTGACATGTGTCCAGACAAGAGTCTTAGTTGGGATGATGAAAATCTCTCCCTCTCAGGCTATAGCCTACTTTGAGTAGCACACTGCCACCAGCTCCCTCCTGCCCTTTACTGGATATCCTAAAATACCAACTGTACTTTTCATTGACACAGAGATAGTCACCTCAGGAGTTAATGTAGAAGCAGTACACCCGGTTTCTCTTTCTAAGGAATGCTACTGAGCTCACTGTTAGAGCTGGTGTGACACCAGCTACTTCAGGGAGAAACCAGCAGCAGGTGTTTCTGTGCTCACTCTACCCTTCCTTCACAAGACTTTGGTGTTTTGGAATCCCCATCACCCTGTCTATCCCATTATCTATTATGTGGGATGTATTCCAATATGAATACCTTACCTGCCAGTTCAATTACTATATTTAAACAAATATGTGTATTTGCATGCAAATATCCATTCTCTATCTATCTATCTATCTATCTATCTATCTATCTATCTATCTATCTATCTACATTCCTAATGAATGGAATTCTGACAAATGCTACCAATGTAAACATGTATATGCTACTGAACTGTGTAACTGGTTAAAATGTCAAATTGGATGGTTTGCTTTCTAGAAACCACAATAAAAAAGTTTAAGTAAACAAAACTCAGGCTGGAGAGGTGGCTCACAATTTAATCCCAGCACTCAGAAGGCAGAAGCAGGTGAGATCTTTGAGTTTAAGGCCAGTCTGGTCTACAGAGTTCCATGTTAACCAGGACTACATAGAGAAACCCTGTTCAGGGAGGAGAGGAAGAACACTTACTGGTCTTAGAGAATCAGACTTCAGATATCAGTACCCACATTAGGTGGCTCACAAGTGTCTGTAACTCTGGGTCCCCTTCTGAACTCTGTGGGTACATTCACACCCATACAAGTAGATAAGTAGATATACCCACTGACCCACAAGTAGATACACAGATATATACATGGGCCTGTGAATAAACACACACACACACACACACACACACACACACACACACACACACACCATACATGTACACTAGTCTGTGAACCTCTTCATTCTCACCAGTCTTGTGGTTTTCTTTACTGTGGTGTTGGGTTTATTTATTTATTTTTGTAAGATTTATTTATTATATGTAAGCACACTGTAGCTGTCTTCAGACACTCCAGAAGAGGGTGTAAGATGTTGTTATGGATGGTTGTGAGCCAGCATGTGGTTGCTGGGATTTGAACTCAGGACCTTTGGAAGAGCAGTCAGTACTCTTAATCACTAAGCCATTTCTCCAGCCCAGTGTTGGGTTTCTTATTGTACTAGAATATGTGCATGAAATAAGTCTCCCCAGTGCCTTGAATTCTGAAGATGGCAGAAGCCCAGGGTGTTGGCAATGAATGGCAGAATGAGTACACACAGTCCCTAGGGGGTATTCTGAGTCTGGTACAAGAAGTCTCAATCCCAGAAGACACCAGCCTACCTCACAGCAATTTTCTAGGCCTCCTAGTTGGCCTGGATAAAGCTTTTCGCTCCTGCTTTTAGAGATCGGTTACCTCAGAGTTTCTGAAATTCCTCTGCCTGCAGAGCTTGTGATGTCACTGAACACAAAAGGCTTGGTGGTTCCCTACCTCAGCCCTAATTTACATTTCCAGTCCTTTCTTATTAGAAACCAACATTACATAGCTATTAAATTTCAGTCATGGGGTCAGGGTTGAACTCTGTACATAGAAGGCTTTATCTTTGTGAGTGCAGATAGTCACTTATCTCACTACAGCTGTGCTTTCTCTGAAGGAAACAAGATAACAGTATCTAGTCAGCGTGGGGGCCGTTGAGACATTGCATTCCAGGTCTTAGCCCTAGAGCCCTATACTAGGAGCCTTCTTTCAAGCACCCTGCAAACAAAGCCAAGGTCACTGACCAAAGGGACCCTCTGCTCCAGCAGAATGGGCTTATTTCCTCCTACACAGAGACATTGTCTTAGTCCTAACCTCTGCCTCTGCCCTTCCCACAACAAGCATTTCTCCACCAAGGCCCAGACCTATAGCACCTTCTTCCTGAAAGCTTTACAGGCACTTACAGGCAGCACCAGGGTTGATTTATAGTCTCTGGGAAATGATCACGTCTCTGGACTGTAATGTAGCTGTAAGGTAATTGCTATAGATGGGTAGGTCTTGCTGAGTACCCCCGGGGATGTTTGTGCCACATGGGAGGCTCCAAGGCAGTTGCTTAGGCTCCTCCTGAGCATGTGGGAATATTCTCTCTATAGATATCACAGCTCCTGTTACTAAACAAAGGCTATGAAACCGCCTTAGGTAAAGGGTATTACCTTTATGATCCAGAACTCTTGTTGGCCAGGGCAAGTCTTGGCCAATAAGAGTAAAAAAGGCTCTCTGAAGAATATCACCTAGGTCCTGATGGGCTGTCGGCTGGGCTTCAATTCACTCAGTAAATGAAACTCTGGGCAGTGCAGCTGGTTTCCCTTTTGAGTCCATGGGCCTGGTCTCTGTCCCTCTACTTCCCACCTGTGTCATACCTCCAAGTCCAGGGCAGTTCTCTTTTCCTGCCATCCCCAGAGCCAGTGTTCCTGCCTTGCGTGCTCTCGGGATTCCTGGTACCTGTCTTGAGGTATACCATGTGTGGCTATTGCTCTGCTACGAAGGTCAGAATTGTGTTAAACTGATTTCTCTCTCTCTCTCTCTCTCTCTCTCTCTCTCTCTCTGTCTGTCTGTCTTCCTTCTTTCCTTCCCTCCTTTCTTCCTTTCTTCCTTCCTTCCTTCCTTTTTTTTTTCTTTTTAAGATCTGACTGGCATGGAACTGTATATGCAGACCAGGTAGGTCTTGGATTGTGGCAACACTTCTACTTTGTTCACTCCTGAGATCCACCATACCTGACTCAAGCTCTCTTTCTTTTAGGTTTCTATAGGAAGGGTCTCAGCATGTAAACCAGGCTGGTCTTAAACAAGCTGTGTTCTACCTGTCTCAGCCTCCAAAGTGCTAGAATTATAAATGTATGCCCCTATGCTTGGCTCCAATCTCTCTCTGGCATGTGCCATCGAGCATGTGTGGCTCATGCTTTGGTATTCATTGGTTAGGCTCTTAACAGTTATGGGTTGATAAGATTATTTTAATAATTATGATAATTACAAATGGCCAGATGCTTGTCACATGTTTGGCACAGTGCTGATCACGATGTGCACTACCTCAGGTTAGAATTGAGATTACACTCTCTCTCTTTTCAGTTCTGTATTGTTTAAAACAGTTCTTCTGTATTGTTTAAAACAGTGGCCTTTCAGACACTGCCTTGCTGTGACAGACTCTACCTTATAAGCATCTTTTGACCCTGTATTGAGGATGGAGGATGCTGCTGCACCTGTGTAGACATGTGAATGGCACCATCTATCTGACACCCTTGGAGTGGAAAATTTATCTGGGTAAGTTGAACTGGGACTGTAGGTGCACACAGACATGTGGAAACAGCATCAAGAGAATCAGACCCAAGAACTTTCTGGGCACAGCAGACCAAGGAGAAACTAGACGTCCTGTACCTGGACCCCAAAAAGAGGTAGCACTGCAATGTCAGTGGACTCCATCTACCTGGAGCATGTCAAGGGACAGACAGGCAGAAAACTCTCACTAAGCCAGAGGCCTCAGCACAGGTGGGTCCTGGCTCCGTGACTTGCCCTTTGCTGTTGTCTTCCACCTGCTCCTTTGTCTGGCCCTGGCCCTGCCCTCTTACTTCTGCAGCTGGGCCTATTCCAACCTGTGGCTACTGGTGGCAGAGGCATTAGCAGCAGTGATGGCACAGGCAGTGGCTCTCCAGAGAAATCCACCTGATTCATTTATTGCAAGCCTATAGACTCTTGCCTCCCAGTTATTTCCTAGTTTTGGCTTCTCAGGCCTCTTTAAAACCCCTTGCCTTATAGGGCAGTGGTGGCACAGGCAGAGGCAAGCAGGTTTGTGAGATGAGGCCAGCTTGGTCTACAAAGTGAGTTCTAGGACAGCCAGGGTTACACAAGAGAAGCCCTGCCACAACCCCTCACCTCAAAGCCAAAACAAAACCTACCAAATCAACCAAATAACAATCCAAACAAAAAAGCTAAAGACCAAAAACAAAACAAAAAAGGTCTTTGTCTCTTTAGGCTTTTACAGCCATTCTATAACACACACACACACACACACACACACACACACACACACACACGCAAACACACACAAACACACACATAAATGAACAAATAGACTACAGCTGAAAGATACAGACTCTTTCCAAGATCATATAGGGAAACCAAAAGGGGAGACAAAGGAATGTGGACATAGAGATAGCTGCCTGTCATACCAGCACACAGCACACACTACACACACCCAACTCCTCCTGACAAGAACAGCTCATACCGAAGTCTACTCAGATTATTTTCTATTTGCCTGACATAACATGACTGTCCTTCTTCAATAAAAGTCACAATAGCTGCTAAATGGCAAGCAAAAGCAGAGTTTGACAAGATGAATATGTGACTCAGATATTAGAATAGACAGGGAGGCCAGCATAACCATGATTGACATGCTGAAGTTCCGAATGGGAAAAAGGATGGACGAAATGTAAGAACTGCTGGGTCATGCAATCAGAAATGGAAATGCATCAAAGACTCCAGAATCACAGGGTGCTTCTAATCTATTAGTCTAGAAAGATTCTTGAAACTATACCCTGGAAGAGCTTTAAGTGAGACTAAGGCGCCTAGCAAAGCAGGGTTGTCTAAGGCCTTGGGGCTTTCAAGTCCTACCTGAGGGTGACTAGGATGGGACAAACTTACTCTCCTTGAACCTTATGGCTACTGTTACTTTCTTTGTTCAGTTTTATTTTGGGCAGTAACCCATTTTCTTTTTGTTATTTCCCCTTTTCAAGAATGGGTTGTCAATTTGCAAAACACAAGAAAATCAAGAAGAAGGAAGACCAGCATGTGGATACTTCATTCCTCCTTAGAATAGGGAACAAAATACTCATGAGAAGAGTTACAGAGACAAAGTTTGGAGCTAAGACGGAAAGGATGGACTATCCAGAGACTACCCCACCCGGGGATCCATCCCATAATTAGTCACCAAACCCAGGCACTATTGCATAGGCCAGCAAGAGTTTGCTGAAGGGACCCTGATAGAACTGTCTCGTATGAGGCTATGCCAGTGCCTGGCAAATACAGAAGTGAATGCTCACAGTCATCTATATGATGGAACACAGGGCCCCCAATGGAGAAGCTAGAGAAAGTACCCCAGGAACTGAAGGGGTCTGCAATCCTAAAAGAGGAACAACAATATGAACTAACCAGAACCCCCAGAGCTCATGACTCTAGCAGCATATGTAGCAGAAGATATGGCCTAGTCAGCCATCATTAGGAAGAGAGATCCCTTGGTATTGCAAACTTTATATGCCCCAATACAGGGGAATGCCAGAGCCAAGAAGTGGGAGTGGATGGGTAGGAGAGCAGGGTGGGGGGAGGGTCTAGGGAACTTTCGGGATAGCACTTGAAATGTAAATTAAGAAAATATCTAATAAAAATGATTTATCATTAAAAAACAGAAATGTAAATACATAAAATATCCAGGAAAAAAAAAAAGAATGGGTTGTCAACTATATACTTGCCCTATGGCCATATTCTAGAAGCCATTTGTTAATCTCTTTTCTTCTTTCTCCTATCCTCCTCTGCCTCACCCTTCTCTCTCCTCTCTCCCTTCCCCTTTTTTCTTTGTTTCTTCCCCCCCTCCTTTTCTGAGGCAGGGTCTCAGTACTTAGCCCAGGCTTGTCTGGAACTCATGATCTTCTTTCTGTGTCTCCTGAGTGCCAGGATTTCAGGAGTGTGCCCTGACACTGGCAGTTTTGTTCTTTTAATCAGGTCAGAGTTGGGGAGAACTTTCCCAAGAGGTGAGTGTCACATTAATCTCACCAGAGCTCATTCAGATGAAACTTTGCACTTTGAACTTCTCAGTTGGTGCTAATAGTTTGGACTTTGAAGCTGTTAGTATAGAATAAATGCAGACAGGAAGGGTTTGGATGGGAGGGTTTGAGTAGAAAGTTACTGTTTCAACGTACTCCCCCAAACTCATGTTAGAATGTTGTTGCTAGATGAGACATTTAAACTTAACTTTTAAAAATTTTTTGAAAATATAATTATATTATTTTTCCTTCATTTTCCTCCTTCCAAGCCCCCCTGCCCACGCACCCCTCCCCCATTGCTCTCTTCCAAATTCATGGTTGCTTTCTCTTTAATTGGTGTTAAGACCTGTATATATGTGTATGTGTGTGTTTGTGATATACGTTACAACACATAAATAATACATATGTACATACATACATACATACATACATACATACATACATATCTTTTAAAATACATAAATACAACCTGCTCGGACAGTATACCATTACTTGTTTTAGGACTGATCGTTTGGTACTGGATGAGCAGTTTTCTCTGTGTAAGACGATTTCTCTTTGCTTAGTTCCTTGTAATTCTTTGTGGAGGCCTGGGGCCGGCTAAGCTTTCCTCCACCCACACTAGCATACCCATTGCTCCTTACCTGAGACATTTAAGATGTGATGAAATCAGGAAGGCTCAGCTCTCACCAATGAACACTGCTCATCAAGAGTAGCGTCAAGTAACGTTGTCAGTTGTCATCGTTGCAGGAGTGTGCGCTGATGAAGAGAATGTTTGCCTGCAGCCCCTCCCAGTCACACATTTTCTAGCTCTTTTGTTTTCACTAGGACACAAGAGGCAGCAGGAAAGGCTTCACCAGATGCAGGCAGGCTCCTTGACCTTGGACTTCTTAGACTTCAGAATTCTCAAGAATTACTCTTTGGCCATGGCAAACGACCCTGTTTCAGGGATTCTACAAATAATACAACATGCAGTAAGATCCAAATAGAGAAATAGCCAGACGTAGAGTAGAGGAATTTAACTTCTCTCTCTCTCTTGGTAGCCACTCAAATAGGAAGAAGTTAGTACATATACAATCACCTAGGCAGCACGATCAATCAATTGGATTTTTTTTAATGCTTATAAAATATTTCACTCAATAATAACAAAATGCATTCTTTTAAAAATTTTCAATTGAATTAAATTTGACCTAAAGCAGCCTCCATATGTATCGAACATTAAGGAACTGTAATGAACCACAACCGCATTGCATTCCTATGACAGATAACAGTCTTGATCAACCATAACAGCCAAGCTTTCAGCCAACCTCATCTACACACTTCTCAGACACATTCAAACGAGATGAACGCTAAGATCAATCCAATTAGACTATTTGTGAGAGTCTACAAGACAGTGGTGAAGGAAAGCAAAGACAACTGGAATTAGTGGAAGCTATTCTATGCTCACGGATTAGAAGACTCAGTGTGGCTAATATGCCAATTGTTTCCAACTCGGATTATAGACAGAACAAAATCTCAGGTCAACGAGTTCAATTTAAAGTTTATATGAAATGTAAAGGATTTAAATGACTAGTTTAGTAATGAGTGTTGATGTACTCTCAAAACTTCCTAGACATTTGCATTGCTTAGAACTGAGCCACAAGCCGGGCGTGATGGCGCACGCCTTAAATCCCAGCACTTGGGAAGCAGAGGCAGGCAGATTTCTGAGTTTGAGGCCAGCCCGGTCTACAAAGTGAGTTCCAGGACAGCCAGGGCTATACAGAGAAACCCTGTCTCAAAAAAGCAAGAAACAAAAAAACAAAACAAAACCTGAGGCACAGCAGCTGTGCATATGCACAGTCCAGTGGAGCAGAAAACAGTCTAGAAATAGAGACAGACAGGTACAGACAACGGAACTTTGACAAACGCACAAAGGTGACTCAGAGGAGAAAGGACGGTCTTTCCAACGAATGGTGCCAGAGTAATCAGACGAACACATGAAATAAAAAAGAATCAAAAGTTGATTCAAAATGAATCATAGACCTGGCCGTGGGCTGAATGTAGTTAGTTGCCTCATGGGGTATGTGCTGAAAACTTGGTCCTTAATGTAACAGAAGTGGCAGGTGGTAGGACCTTTAAGTGGTGGGAGGTGATCAGGTCATGAAAGTACCACTCCCAAACTAATTAATGTCTGCTACTAAGAAATGGGTTGGTAATCAAGAGAGCTAGAGCCGTGACAATTTTCTCCTTGTGGGAGAGGGGACTAGGCAATGTCCTCATTCCTTCCTTGTGAGGTCCCAGTGACAAACCACAGTGGGATTCCACCAAACTTCCTCCTGGAAACCAGTGAGTTTATTGGGCTCACTTACAAAGCAGGAGTGAGGGTTTACTGTCAGGAGTTTGTTGACCCCAAAGGCAGCCCTGTTGGAAAGCTTCCCCGATAGCCTCATAGCTGAAGCCTTCTTCCTGAAGGCCCCTCAGTCTACTACAGCCTCTCCCCAGAGACTCAGAGGCCATATGCAGCTAGGGCAGATGACTAGGTGGAGAGCCCAGATGGATATTCAAGTGCAGCTCAAATGACTCTCCCATTCTCTCCTTCTATGAGGGATAGTCAGCAGTCTACAAGCAGGCACAGACCAGCTTAAAGTTGGTGGCAGTTTGTGCAGAGGACAGTGCTGTACAAGAGTTCGTTAGTTCAAAATGCATCACTGTCTTCTGTTTTTTCTCTGGCCTGCTCTTTGTATGTGCTGGTTTCCTTTTCTGCTTTTTAACAACAGTCATATTGTAATGCATGTAGCACAATGCCCTTGTCAGAAGCCAGGACCACGGTACTTTTTTTTGTTTTTTTTTGTTTTTTGAGACAGGGTTTCTCTGTGTAGCCCTGGCTGTCCTGGAACTCTCTCTGTAGACCAGGCCATGGTAAGCTTTTAACTTCCATCTCTGCTTTCAAAATCAAGCACCAAAACAACCAACCAACCAACCAACCAACCAATCAGACAACAATAAAAACCTCCATAAATTTCCATAAATTATGCAGCCTTATGCATTTTTATTATAGAAATAGAAAAGGGATTCAGACAGGACCAAACATAAAATAATATGACTTCTTCCTCATGGGCCTCTGTTTACTTTCTAGTCCTTTTACTCATTATCTTTCTTTGCAGTTACAAAGAAAGCACATTTTAAGGAGTAGTTGAACTTGGTAGGTGCTCAATAAACAATCACTGCTATTTTTGAGTTGTTCCAGTCTTGCAAATTATTGACACCTATATAAGCCAAAGAAGGGCTTTGGTTCCCCCGCCCCCAGAAAATTGTGTGCTAATTAAATTTCTATGAAAACAAAACAAAACAAAAACAAAACAAAACCCACAAAAGGAAACTTTTTATTTAGGCCTTTAAAAGTACTTTATTCTTTGTGATTTCATACATGTATACAATATATTTTGATTATATTTATTCTCCAATCCCCTGTGACTTTTCTAAGCCCCATCCCACTTCTGTTTTGGTTTGTTTTAATAGTCCACTGAGTCCAGTTTGTGCTGCGCCTACACTCATGAGTGTGGGATCATTTGCTGGAGCCCTTATAATTAAAGAAGGCTGACTCTCCCTCCCCTAGCAGCTATGACAGTCAGTAGCACTTAGCTAGGGGTGGGTGCTCCTGAGACGCTTCCTCCTCAATGCGGGAACATATGGGCTTCTCTTGGTTTCTGGCTCTTCTTTCTACCCTTTCTCTTGAGTTGATCCTTGGGAAATGTGTGTGTGTGTGTGTGTGTGTGTGTGTGTGTGTGTGTGTGAGAGAGAGAGAGAGAGAGAGAGAGAGAGAGAGAGAGAGAGAGAAGTAAGCTGTAGTTGTTTCATTGGTGACTGAGCAGTCCACAATTCACTCTTTGAAGCTCATGAAAGATTTCATTGTCTTCTGACTCTGTATAAGTTGATGGACTGATTATAGGAGTCTTGCTTTTGATGGGCCTCTAGAACTAAGAACTATCCATTTCAAGGAGCAGATACCAGTGTGTGTGTGTGTGTGTGTGTGTGTGTGTGTGTGTGTGTGTGCAGACTGGTTTGGGAAGTGGTTAAAAGATATATTTTCATGAGATAGAAAGAATAAGTTTGGGCTGGTGAGATGGCTCAGCGGGTAAGAGCACCCGACTGCTCTTCTGAAGGTGATGAGTTCAAATCCCAGCAACCACATGGTGGCTTACAACCACCCGTAATGAGATCTGACGCCCTCCTCTGGTGTGTCTGAAGTCAGCTATAGTGTACTTATGAATAATAATAAATGAATTCTTGGACCGGAGAGAGCAGGGACTGAGCAAGTGGGACCGACCGGAGCGAGCGGGGCGGCTGGAGCGAGCAGAGTTGACCGGAACAAGGAAAAAAAAAAAAAAAAAAAGAAAGAATAAGTTCAAGAGATCTATTGTCCAGCATGCAGACTATAGTTAGTCAGGTATGCATATAAGAAAATCACTAAGAAACTAGATTTTTAAGTGAGCTTACAAGAAAATAAAGCAATATGAATATGCTAATTATTTCTATATTTAGCCATTCCACAATGTATACATATTTCAAGTCATTATGTTGTACACAATAAATATATGTAGGTTTTGTTAAGTGAACAAACAAAACAAAACAACAACAAAAACTAACCAACCAAACAAAGAAAACCCACCACCACCACCAAAAAAAAAAAAAAAAAAAAATCCTAGTTACGGCAGAGGCAAGTTAAAGTTATGAAGCACTGCTGCCACCCTGTGGCCATATAACATAAAGCAGCTGGCCTCTCATCCACAGAGAAAGCGCTGGGAGGGGTGGGTGGGGAGGTGCACTGACTACTTGCAGCTACAAGAACTGTCTTAAAATTACGTGAGTCCAGGAAAATATCAATGATGGTAAGAACCGTGGTATCACCAGAAGATTGGGAATTCTTGGTGACCCAGGTATGTCCTTCACAGAATAACTCATTTAAGTGTCAGAGAAGCTGAGGATGAGGGCATTTCAGTTTTTTCTCTCACTGTTTAAGTGGATAAAAAATGAACTGAAGAACATGACTGAGAATCACATCTCCCTCCCACAGCCTAGCTTTCCCATTACACTGTGGGTAGAGCGACTTTAGAAAGGTCCCAAAGGCCTGCTGAACCCCAGATAAGGACCAGCAAGTTCAAAGGTCCAAAGAGAACAAATCACACAGTGCAATATTAATACATTTGCCCTGCCCCAGGGAGGAAGAGGTTCCCAGGACTAGCAGATCCCTCACAATCCAAACAGCCAGAGAGTAAGACAGAAAGGGATGCTGTCATAGAAGTCACTCCATGATTGTCAGCTGCTGGGGTCTTTTCTTTTGTTATAAAAAGAGAGACAACATGACTAAGGCAAGTTACAGAAGAAAGAGTTTATTAGGGCTTTACAGTGCAGAGGGTAAGACCATGACCATCATAGCAGGGATGGTGGGAGCAGACAGACAGATGTGGTGCTGCGGAAGCAGCTGAGAGCTCATTCACAATCCTGAGACAAGCAGGGGAGGGAAGAAAGAGGAAGGGAGGAGAGACAGAGAGAGAGAGAGAGAGAGAGAGAGAGAGAGAGAGAGAGAGAGAGAAACTAACGGAGTGAGCTTGGTGTGGGCTTCTGAAGCCTCAAAGCCTGAACCCAGAGACTCACTTCCTTCAACAAGGCCATACATCCAAGTCCTTCCTAAATACTTCCACCAACTTGGGATCAAACATTCAAATATATGACCATTCTCGTCCGAACTACCACACCATGCAAGTCACAACAAAGCTAAACTATAAATAGGATTCCACAGTGGTGAAAATGAAGAAACAAAGTTGTTCATTTGCATATTAACAAGGTTTGCTTAAAATTATTTACTGCAAATGAAATTTTTGTGTATATGTTCTGAGTTTTATAAAGGGCTCAGAATCATGTTAGAGAACTTGAAGCAATATAGAAAAGCCTAATAAAACACAAATTTAGTAGTAATCCTATCACTCAAAGGGCCATTTTTCTAGACAGTTCTTTATGCATACATATAAATATATATGAGCACCTGTATATACATACAAGCATGTATGCATAAACACATGAATGCATACATGCATGCACACACACATGCTCACCCTTAGACGATGCAATTTTTAGGACAACTAACTTACTACATTATCACTCTCTCAACTATATAATAGCCATAGTTAGATAGTTCCATAATGAATTCTGTTTCATCTAATTATATACCAGAAATATTTAAGAAAGGTAAGTACCATGTCAAAATAATTTTTTATATAATCCCTTCTCTAACGGTTAAGTCCACATTTGTGCTTTTTTATTTTGTTCTGTGAGGTTGCTCAAGGATATGTTCAGGTCTTTTAAGAAAAGGCTAGATTCTAGGCAGATCTATCCATCAGAATGTGGTGTATAAAGCAAGATTCTGAAGTTTAATCCACTGATTTTGAAACCTGAAATGTTTACAAGAGATGGTCAGTCCTCAGGCCAGTAGCGCCTCCTCACTTGCAGATATTAGCTCTATGCTGCCCCCTTGTGGTAAAAAGAGGTAACCAAAGCTGTTCCTAGCAACCTACTCCAGTTAAGCCTGTTTTTTTTTTGTTTGTTTGTTTGTTTTCCCAGTCAGTCATTCCAGTTCCTGATAGATATTTAAATTATCTCAGATAGTCCACAGATGAGGCTATTTTGGTGAATAACCTTGTGCATATATCTTGATGTATAAATGTACTAATCAGGGTTTCCTAAAGTAACAAAACTTAAAGGATGAATCTCTATCTCTATCTCTATCTCTATCTCTATCTCTATCTCTATCTCTATCTCTATCTCTATCTCTATCTCTATCTATCTATCTATCTATATCTATATCTATATCTATATCTATATCTATATAAATGATTTATTAGAATAACCTACAGATTGTGTATCTAGCTAATCCAGCAATGGCTGCACATGAATGAGTGGAAGTTCTGAGAATCCAGTAGTTGTTCACAAAGCTGGATGATTCGGTTGGTCTTCAGAATACACTGGAATCTCAAAGGAAGAGGCTCTAATGCCAGTGAAGGAATGGGCTTGCAAGTGAGAACAAGAGCAAGCGGGCAAAGAGCGGGGCTTCCTCCTTCCATGCCCTTTATATCGGCTGCCCCCGGAAGGTATGGCCCCGATTAGAAGTGGGTCTTCCCACATTCCCACCTCAGATGATCTAGTTAAGCAAAAATCCTGCCGCAGACTTTCCCCTTCTTTTGGGTCTCCTATCTGCGTAGAATGGGTCTCTGGTTGCAGGTGGGCGAAGGAGTCAGCGAATGAAGACAAATAGAGACTACATGAGGGAGCGTGTAGAATCTGAGTGTAATTTGTCAAGTTGATCTAGGCTTGGTGGCTTTTAGTGGAAGTGGACCTATGTTGCTTGATGAAGGGTATCCATTTTGAGAAATCTATTGCTAGGCAATTTTATCATTATACAAACATCTTAATATATACTCACAAACCTAGAAGGGATACCTGTCCAAGCTATGTGGGACAGCCTATTGCACCAGGCTATGAATTTACACAGTACGATTTTTGTTGTTGTTGTTGTTGTTGCTTTTAAATATCTGAACATCCTTAAACACAGACATGCACAGTATAAATGTTTTATAAAATATCAAAACTGGTACACCTATACAGGACTTTTCTCTTTAGTGGAATTTGCACGGCTGGCCACTGCTTTGGGGGGTTTCCGAGGGTGAGTGCTCACTGATTATAATAGTCTAGGCCATGGCTGCCCTCTTACTGGAAGCACTGCAAGCAGCTACATAACAGCTACGTTAAGTTTGCTCTCTTCCTTCAGTAATACACCTAGTTTAATGTAATATTTTTTTTATCTTCTAGACTTCAAAAGTGTATTAGATCTTTAATAGAAATGCTCAGCTTAAGATGCAAAGACAAAACTATTTCTTTTAAAAAGATGATTTTTTTTTTTTCTGAGAACAGTTTTTTCTGTGTAGCCTTGGCTGTCTTGGAACTTGCTCTGTCGACCATGTTGGTTTTGAACTCACAGAAGTCTTCCTGCTTTTACCTCCCAAGTGCTTCATTAAAGGTGTGCACCACCACTGCCCAGTTAGGAAGACTTAAGTTTTAATAATGTACGTGGATATGCCTGTGTGTGAGTCTGTGCATGTGCACGTGCAAGTGGAAGTGAGAAGAGGCTGTTGGATCTCTGGAAACTGGGGCTACAACCTGACATGGATGCTAGGAACTGAACTTGGGTCCTCTGTAAGAGCAACCGATGCTCTTCTCTACTGAGCCATCTCTCCAACCCCTTCTTTTGATATATTCTTATCCATATACTTTTCTGTTAAAATTTTTATTTTGAAAGTTGAGGATCTAGCTCAATTGGCAGAGCACTTGCCTAGCATGTTCAAGGTCTTCAGTTTAATACTCAGAACCAGAAAGAAAAATATTTCAAACTGGGCCTGATGGTGCAAGCCTGTAGTCCAAGCTACTCAGATGAGTTAGAAGAAGCACAAATTCAAAGCTTGCCTTTGCTTCTTTGTCAGTGGTCACTGACTATGCTTATGTGGGGTTTTCTGGGATCTTTATTATGCTCCAATGATTTATTTTTCTACTCTTTCACCAAGATTGTATCATCTTAATTGCAGTAGCTTTACTATAAGACTTGACCTTGCACAGGATCCATTTCTGACACTGTGTAAGATTATGTAAGCTTTTGGGGAACTCTTAACTTCTCCATAGGTACCTCAGAACCATTTTACCAGTATGCATTTGTTTGCTGCTATTTTTTACTTAATTGCACTGAATCTATAAAACTGATAGTAACTGATATTTTTACACCAACCTTCCTACCCATGAAACAGAATTTTTTTTTTTCATTTTAGCTCTTGATCTCATTCATTGGAGCCCTGAGGTTCAGTTTTCTTCATAAAGATTGTGGAGTGTGTGTGTGTGTGTGTCTCAATTGTTGGTGTAGGAACAAAGAGCAAAGAACAAAAGATTCTCTCTCTCTCTCTCACTCTCTCTTGCTCTCTGTGTGTGTGACTTATACCTAAGTATTTTTTGAGGGTGCTAATTTAAATATTATGGTGTTTTTTTTTTTTTTGGTTTGGTTTGGATTGAGTTTTGGTTTTTTAGAGACAGGGTTTCTCTGTGTAGCCCTGGGTGTTCTACAACTCACTCTGTAGAACAGACTGGTCCAAAACTTGAAGACCCACCTGCCTCTCTCTTCCAAGTACTGGGATTAAAGGTGTGTGCCACCACTGTGCAGCCTGGCCATAAGTATTATGCCTTAATTTTGATTTTTGTGTTAATTGCTGACCCTTAGGGATACAACAACTGTATGAAAACTGCTTATTATATTCAACAATCTTTTGCTCTTTGTTTCTTGTTCCTACATCAACAATTGGGACATCAGGAAGAAAAACAATTTGAATTTATTCTTCCTATTGGTTATACTTTTCTGTTCTTTATTTGAAACAAGTCTTTCATATAAATACCACAAGCTGACAAATTACACAACTGAATTCTTGGACAGGACTATGTAGCTCAGGCTGACTGGGAACTCACTTTATAACTCAAGCTGGCTTCAAATTCATAACCCTTCTCCCTCAGGTTCTCAAGCACTGGGGTTACAGATGTACATTTGTCTTAGTTACAGTTTTACTGCTGTGAACAGACACCATGACCAAGGCAACTCTTATAAGGACAACATTTAATTGGGGCTGGCTTATAGGTTCAGGCATTCAGTCCATTATGATCAAGGTGGGTGTGTAGCAGCAGCCAGGCAGGCATAGCACAGGAGGAGGTGAGAGTTCTACATCTTCATCTGAAGGCTGCTAGTAGAATACTGACTTCTAAGGCCTCTAGGATGAAGGTCTAAAAGCCCACACCCACAGTGACACACCTACGTCAACAGGACCACACCTTCTAACAGTGCCACTTTCTGGGCTGAGCATATACAAACCATAACAGCATCTCTATCTGTTTTACTTTGTTTTGTCTTGTCTTGCTGAATTAGCTATGATTGCATAATGTTATTGATAAGGCGTGGTGAGAAGGGATATCATTACCTTGTTCATAAAACCTGCCATGTTTAACCATTAACATCAGCTAAGCTCTTCTTCTCCTTCTCCCTCTCCTTCTCCCTCATCTCTCTCTGGTCCTGAGGCCCACTTCAGATGAATAGAAAATTTTCCTCCTGGTCTAACATCTTACAGAGGAGCTAGGCCTCAGCTTGAGTCTCTGACTATTCTTGGGTTGGGAGAGCAGTATACCAGGGCTGCTGCTCACTTCTGTGGTTTTCCCATGCCTGTCCCATTCACAGGTACCATATACTCAGCATATCACATTTTTTTCTTCTGTTCTATACTGGAGGAAAAACTATGTCCATCAACTCCTGGGACGCAATCGAAAAACACAGCACTCATCCTAGATGACCCTAATTTTTAGTCTCTTTATCCTGTGAACAAATGAATTCCCTTCAGTTTCCTTCTTAATTATTTCTCACATCCACAAGGCAACAAACTGCACGATTAAACGCTTATATTCTATGCATTCCATATTAGGGTAGAATATTGGTCAGCTTTAAGAAGGAAAGAAATTCTGATCCATGTTAAGTATGAGTGAACCCTGAGGACATAGTATGCCAAGTAAAAGCTTTAAATCCTAGCCACTAGAACACTGTCTTAGTCAGGGTTTCTATTCCTGCACAAACATCATGACCAAAAAGCAAGTTGGGGAGGAAAGGGTTTATTCAGCTTACACTTCCACATTGCTGTTCATCACTGAAGGAAGTCAGGACTGGAACTCAAGCAGGTCAGGAAGCAGGAGCTGATGCAGAAGCCATGGAGGCATGTTCTTTACTGCCGTGCTTCCCCTGGCTTGCTCAGCCTGCTCTCTTATAGAACCCAAGACTGCCAGCCCAGAGATGGTCCCACCCACAAGGGGCTTTTCCACCTTGATCACAAATTGAGAAAATAACCCACAGGTGGATCTCATGGAGGCACTTCCCCAACTGAAACTCCTTTCCCTGTGATAACTTCAGCTGTGTCAAGTTGACACAAAACTAGCCAGTACAAACACCAAGGATAGCTACAGAATTCTAAATGAAATCACACACACACACACACACACACACACACACACACACTCCCCCTCCCTTACTATATGAGGTACTTGGAATAGTCAAAAGAACCCAGATAAAGTAGAATCATGGTTTCTAGGGTTTGGGGATGGGGATAGAGTTATTATTTAATGGGACAGAGTTTCAGCCTTACAAGGTACAGAAATAGTTTGAATGCTAGTTGGTAGGAAGAGTTGTACAATATGAATGTGTTAAGGTCACTGAACTGTAAATTTTATGTCATGTGTTTTATCATAATAAAAATTGAAAACATTTTTTTAAAGTGGTGACACAGAATGAAGAAAACATCTGTTATTAGTGCCACTGGCAGCCTCCAGGACACAGGTAAGGATCATCAGAGCCCTGACTGCAAAACACAGCTAAAGTTAAGATGAGTATAGTACTGGGGGGGGTGTGTGCACTCTCTCTCTCTCTGTAATGTCAGGAGAAAAAGGCTTCACTGGTTTGATGATTTACTGTTTTTAATTCTTGTTCTTAGTTCACTTTTCTCTAATAGCCAATTCAAAACTTCACAGGATTAAAGGTAGTTATGGCTAGCAGACCAGAGAATCAGTAGACCCCTCCCCCTCCTTCTTAGTTTCTTAAATCTTAGATGAGATGAGTGCTCCTCTTGCAGGCCTTTTTTTTTTTTTTTTTTTTTTTTTTTTTTTTTTTTTTTTTTTTTTTTTTTTTTTTTTTTTTTTTTTTTTTTTTTTTTTTTTTTTTATGAGGGAATAGCCCGTTGAGGCATCTCAGAAATCCCACGCGAGGCACCTGGTCGAGATTCCTGCCTCATAGTCTTCTCCTCAAGGGGTGCCGTGTCTTCCTGCAGGGCTGGGGTCTTGTCTGAGGAAAAAGAGGTCGAGGGCAGTTCCTAAAGAGAAAACACAAAGGAAAGAAGGTGTCTGTAGATGTTAAACATAGAAATAGCAAGCACACAGACTGCTATTTTTATGTTGGACACTGCGACAAAGAACAAAGCTGAAGTCAACCTGCTCAAAGAATCATGAGATCCGTCTCACTAGGATCAAAGTAGTGTACCAGGGAGTCAACAGCTTGCAGGGGTAAAACCCAATACTGTACACTCCGGACTCCTTGTAAAACATCAACAGTATGCACATAGAAATTACTACACAGATGAAGAAGGAGGCAAACATGAGCCATTAACTTCAGTCTGTCAGGGATAATGGGAATAACAGACGGAGATTTAAAATAGCTAGACAATAGTTTCAAAATTGTAAGGGAGAAACACAGACATAATAAGTGAAAATTCAGGAGGACAGTCAAGAAAATAGAGATAGAGGAATTCTAGAGTGGAAAAGTATATCTGCATTTAGAACATCATAGAGGATTTTGGAGAGACCATTCAACCAATAGAGAAGTTGCTCTTCAAGCAGGAGGCCCTGAGTTTGATCTCCAAAATGAGGCAAAAATCAAAACAACAAAACAAAACAAAACAAAACAAATTAGGTATGGGGGCATGTGCTTCTAATCCCAGCGCTGGGAAAGCCATGACTGGACAGTCAGTCTAATCATTAATCTGTAGGCCAGTGAGAGGCCCTGCCTCAGAAAACAAGATAGGGGCTAGAGAGATAGTTTAGTAGTTAAGAGAACTTGCTGTTCTTGCAGAAGACCTATGTTTGGTACCTAGAAGTCACAAGGACACTCATAACTGTTTGTAGTTCTAGTCCCAGGGGATCCAAAATCCTTTCTGGCCTCCATGAGTCTTGTATGCACACGGCACATAAACACTCATTAACATAAAGTAAAAATAAATAAATCTGAGAAAACAAAACCCAAGATGAACGGCACCGGAGACTTCCACATGTAGGCATATTTACATAGCCACTCACACACAAAAGAAAAAAAGGTTATCATGGAAATTCCTAAATAGAATGCTGGCCCTGGGAGAAAAAAGAAGCTTAAAATTGACAGCAAATCAATAGAAATAATTACACCTGTAGCTGAGAAAAGGTGGCTTGATTGTTTTGATGGTCAGCTTGGAATGGAACTTCTTCACCACTTCCTCCAAGGCAGCAGAGAGGGTAGAAAGAACATAAGATCAGAAGGAATGAGTGGAGCAGTAGTGAACACTGTCTTCGGGGCGTGGCATGCCCAGAAGATCAACAATGAGAGAGCTGAAGAGATGGTTTTGTGGGTAAATCGCCAGTGCCAAGAGCAAGCTAGCTAGTTAGACTAACCATTTCAGCAAGCTCTGTGTCCAACTGAGCAATCCTGCCTGGATGAATAAGGTGGAGAGCCGTTGAGGGAGTATCCTGACATCAGCGTTAGGTTTGCACACTCATGTGTACACATGTGCATGTGCAAACATGTACCACACATAAATATGTCCCCCATACACAGAATCACATGTGCACACTCAAATACATTACATGCAGAAACCAAAGAAACCAAAGCCCCAGTGATGTGTGGAGTAATGTTCCTGCAGTGATGTGTGGAGTAATGCTCTTGCAGTGATGTGTGGAGTAATGTTCCTGCAGTCCCTGGCTAAGGTATGAATACTTGGAACTGAAGCTTGATGGGTTACTTCTACGTAGTCTTTGTATGGAAGCCCCAGAAGTCCATTCTACAGTGTGAGCCCCACAGATCACAGCAGAGTGCCATGGCATACTTGACCACGTGATCTCCGAGACCTTTCTAACTTCACGGTGCTGAGGTTATGCAGCAAATACTTGAGTCTAAGAAAATGTTTTCTAAGACATTTGTATGGTTCAGATCTATATAAATAATAGGGATGCTTCGTGTCTTATGGATTGCCTGATTAGAGTCCCTCTCTGTTTAGTAAATGGAAACCAACTGATGGCCGTGTTTGTAAACTTCTTCATAGGCTGAACTCTGAGCTGTGTCCTCCATGACATTCTCATGACAGTCCCATTTGGATATGGTTCCTACCACATTTGCCACTCAGTCTCTATTGCTCTTTTGATACATCCACTTCTACTAGCAACATTTGATCTGAGAGACTCAAAGTCTTACATCCAAGCACAGTTTTAAGAGAGTACAACTTGGCATGGTGTCTTATGCCTGATATCCTGACACTAGGGAGGTTGAGACTGGAGGATTGCTATAAGTTTAAGGTTATCCTGGGCTACATTGAGAGTTCCAGGCAAGCCGGGTGTGGTGGTGCACACCTTTAATCCCAGCTCTTGGAAGGCAGAGGCAGGTGGATTTCTGAGTTCGAGGCCAGCCTGGTCTACAGAGTGAGTTCCAGGACAGCCAGGGCTATACAGAGAAACCCTGTCTTGAAAAACCAAAAAGAAAAGAAAAGAAAAGAGAGAGAGAGTGAGTGAGTTAGTTCTAGGCAAGCCAGAGTCACACAATAGGAACCTGTCTCAAAAAAAAAAAACCCCTCAAAACAAAACAAAACAACCAAACATGCCACAAACCCAAAACAACCAAACCAAATCACCCCACCCACCCAAAAAAGGAACAATCTTGAAAGAAAGTGCATATTAGGAATTAGGTAAAACAGCAAGTCACCCTAGGCCTGTCTGAAAGCAAGTTTTCCACTACTAGTGACACAAAATTTGAAGATGAACAGTAGCAAGCAGTAATTTGAAATTCACACCAAGTCATCCAGGAGCCAGACCTGCAATGTCTGTTACTTGCTCCACCCCTCACCATTTTTCCTAATCTTCTCAAACTTGATTTGGATATTAACACACACCTGAGTCAGGAGACTACGCAAGCAATCTGATGAGCCTGATTGAGTCCCAGGCTTTGAACAAAGGGGATCAGTGTCCATGACTACAACTTGCCTATAAACACTTCAAAAAATAAAAGTTTACACTGACTAAAGACTAAAAAGTCACTGGCTCTCATTTCCCACCTTCCTTTACAAGGGCTTCCTCTCACACTTGGGAAAAGAATGGCATGTTTTTTTCCAGTAATGCAGCAGAAAAGACGGTGGTGCGGGGTGGGGTGGGGGTAAGGGAGTCATGCCTTACTTTCTGATTTCTTTCTATTCCCAAGAAAACAGTATTGGAAAATGATTGGCATGGACAGCAAGAAGTGAGAATTTGCTTAATGTGCCTCCTCTCTCTTCCTTCTCAGTTGTTCAAAGAATGGACCCCGGAGGGAGGGCGCATTCTCTCTTATGCATGCCCAACCTTCAGAGACTGCAAAAAACCTGGTCAACTACAGAGTTCAAGTTTGAGACCCACACAGTTGAGTTACACAAAAACTATATTGCAATACATTCACCCAAATTCATAGCTACCATGGAGTACATGGATTGGACCCTTGTGAATGTCATAAGTACTATCAAACTGACTTTCTGATAGGTGTGGTAGAATGTGGCTGTAATTCTTAGCACAACGAGTTCCCGGGCTACAGAGACAATCTCTCTCTCTCTCCCTCTCCTCTTCTCCATTTCCCTCTTCCTTCCCTCCTTTTATTCTAGAGGATTGTAGTTATCACTTGTACATACTTCCCAACTCTCTAACACTGAAAGATAGTTTCAGCTCTTCTTTAAGATTTTTATTTGTCAGGCTGGCCTTAAATGTAACCGTGCAGCCCAGGCTTCCAAACTTAGTGTATTTTCCTTTTAATTTATTAACAAGACATGCAAGCCTTACAAGTAAGCCTATTGATTATGAGAGTTTATTAGACTACCATATATCTTAGCATCAAATGTAAACAAGCTTAGTGTCCTCCAATTTGGCTCACTAGAGATATTGAGGACATACTAATTATTAAGACATCTTGTCTGGTGTCAATTCCAACATTAAAGTCGAGTGATTCTCTAACCAGGTACCGTGTAAAATAGCCCAGTTTTTTTAGGGGTTTGTAGAAAAGGCTATGGGATACTAAAGTTCTGCTTGCCAATCTGAAGGCAGCAGATTTGCTTTCAACTGTTTGGAGTTGGATTTTGACATCTGTATTATATCATAAAGGGCATGCTTGATATGTGATTATGAGGGACAAGCAGGCTCAGGCTAGCTTCAATGTGCTTTACCCTGTGCTGGGCACCTTGAGGATTTTCCCAAACCCCTGGCTGATAGAGGCTGAGCTGAATTTCCCATTCTTCCTTCCTACCTGGTGACACTTTTCACACTTCTGCTGAATCTGATAGCCTTCTTCTTTCAGCATTTCTGCTGTTTTTGCTTTCTCAAGGTCTCTGTCACGTGCTTCCTTAAGTTGTAGCTCTTCTTGCCTTCTCTAGGGTAATATGACAGAGACAAATCAGGTCACATCCCTTAGAAAGGAACCCTCCCTCATGTGAGACAGGCCTGGGCCAATGAGGCCTACTGTACTTCCTATTGCAAGCATTCGCTAGCCAGTAGCTGCAAACCCAATTCCACAGCCCATGAAGCTAGATTTCCTCCTTACCCCCCTGAGTCCTTCATACTTCAGAGACAGCTGGGACAAAGCAATCCTCAGAAGGTAGATGAGCCAAAAACTCTCCAGGCCAGCACAGGACTATAACTTGGATTTCAAGTTGTTCTGAGCAAGCNTTTTTTTTGTTTTTTTTTTTTTTTTTTTTTTTTTTTTTTTTTTTTTTTTTTTTTTTTTTTTTTTTTTTTGAGACAGGTGTTTTTTTGTGTTAGCTCTGGCTGTCCTGGAACTAACTTGGTAGACCAGGAGTGAGATAGGCCTGGGCCAATGAGACCTACTGAACTTCCTATTGCAAGCAATCACTAGCCAGTAGCTGCAAACCCAATTCCATAGCCCATTAAGCTAGATTTCTTCCTTACCCACCTGAGTCTAGCCTCAAACTCGGAGATCTACCTGCTTCTGCCTCCCAAGTGCTGGGAGTAAATGTGTTTGCTGCCACCATCACCAACAGCACCATCCAGATTGGGGTTTTGGTTTTTGAAACAGGTTTTGTAGTGTGGCCCAAGTTGGCCTTGAAGTTGCCATCTTCTTGCCTCAGTCTTCTTAGTGATAGGACTATGGCACGTGCAACTGTGCCTGGCACTGAAGTCTTTAATAGTCCTAGCACTGCTCAAAATGCCAAGTTCTAAGTCTCCTCTGACACTCGGGGAAAACTCTATGAGTTTGGCTCTGTAGCATTCAAAACAATCAGGTGGCACATGTCTGTAATCCTGGACCTTGGGAGGCTGAGACAAGAGAATCAGGACTTAGAGGCAGCAGAGAAGGTTCTCAGTGTAGTGGCCAGAGGTTAATACAGGCTCATACTTTGTACAAGTGCTGAGAGTGAGTGTTGAGCCTTCAATGGGACATGTGTGTCAACCCCCTTCCCAAGGTTCAAGGAAGATCATAGAAGAGGGACAGAAAGAGTGTAAGAGCTGGAGGGTGGGAATGGCTGCTATGAAATGCTGTCTTCATAGTATAACATGGCATGACCCCACTGAAGCTATAGCTACCTGGACAAGAACAGATCAGTACACCCAGTCAACATTCCAATAGGCAGCAGTGCTAATTAGACTCAGTAAGTTCCTAATCAGTGAGAGGAGAGAAGAGCCAAGAGGGTTGGTTATGTTGGAGGTAAATGGGAGAAGTGGGAGGAGGAGTTTGGGCTGCATATGATCAAAATACATTGATTAGATGTGTGAAATTGTCAATGATTAAAGAAATGATATTTTATTAGAAAAGAATTTGAAGCCAAGGTGAACAATGTAGTGAGACTATCTAAAAAAAAAAATCAAAAGAGCAAGTTGTTAATACTTATTTGTAAGAAACAATGGAGGTCAAGTCTGATGGTGAAGATATAAAATTCTAGTTACTTAGAAGTCCAGTGCAAGATGATCAACACCTCAAAGCCTTCCTAGGTGGCAGAACAACGTCAAGTCCGTTGGCATCTTAGTAAGATCCTGATTCAAAATGAAACATTCTCAGGGGTACATAGTTCAGTGGTAGAACACTTGGCAAACATACACAATGCCCCGGGTTTTATTCTCAATAGTACAAAGAGAACAAGAGGAGGAGGAGAAAGAGGGAGAAGAGCTAGAGACAGCTGCACAGAGAAAACTTTCTACTAAAGAGTAAAACAGGAAAAGGCGAGATCTGAGCACAGCAAGACCAAAGACCAGAAAGGCAAACCCTATGTCCTGTAGCTCCTTGTCTATTAGTGTAGTAGCATTATAAGGGCAGTTAAGTGCTGGGCAGACTCTTGTCTATGCCTGCCTGGCTATAGTCCATGTGGCCTCTCTCTGCTGTCCACATTTCTGGCATCTCTACCTTTCTGGGTCCTCCGCTGGAGCTTTGGCTTCACTCTCACAGCCTCAGATATTGCCCTCTCTGGAGCTGCCTGCAGGGATTCTGTCCCTGTCACACACTGCCCGGTCTTCCACTTAAAACTCAAAGGAAGCCTTCATGAAGGAGAGTAAAGGTATGCCCACCACATTAAGGATGTGACTTCCTCTGCAATTACTCCTGCTTGACTGTGACTGTAAAGACTCCCCTCTGCGGTTGTGGATTTGGTTTCTTGCTTTTAATATGTTAATTGGGTTCCTAAATTACACGGGAATTTGCACATTTGGTGTGTGTGTGTGTGTGTGTGTGTATGTGACACTCTTGAGGGTCCCTGCTTCCAGCTGGTTCTAATTGGTAAATAAAGTTGCCAGTGGCTAATGGGTGGCTAATGGCTTGGCAGAGAGACAGAGGTGGAACTTTAAATTTCCTGGGCAAGGGAATCACGGGAAGAAGGATTGAGAATTGCCATGCTAGGAAAGGAATTGGATGCAGGCTTGAGAGCCACAGAAGACAGAGAACCAGCCATGTAAGAGCCAGGGAAAAGCAACCCCAGGGGTCCCTACACCCATTGAGTCTGGGTACCAAAGATGAAATATAGATTTTTAGTAAGTAATGGTTTAGGAGTATTAGAGGAGCAGCATGAGCTACATGGAAGTTGGAGAGTGGCCCATCCATTGAGCTCTTTAATAAAAGAGAGAGAGAGAGAGAGAGAGAGAGAGAGAGAGAGAGAGAGAGTCTTTCATTTGAGAATCCAGAGCGTTTTGATGGTTGTAAGTTACTCACTCCATAGCTGGCAGGGTGATTTGAGTATCATTAATAATTAATGCAACACTCCTTCACTGCAAGCTTTTCAAATCCTTCTTCCTTACCTTTTACTCCCACATCTCATGGTAAATCTGGCAAAAAAGCAGCCTGAATGCTGTACTGTCTAGAAACTTCTTCTGCTAGGTTAGTCCTACATTTAAAGTCAGTCTCGTGTAAAAATCTCAGGGCATGGACAAACGCAGACAAGTAGTTTTCCAGAATACAACACAAAGGGCCTCTAGTCCCGCTTTCAGTAGAGCCCTCCTCTCTATCTGAAACCTAGGGGAGCCTGTCTATTGGCTCCCCATTGTCTTCACATTCTTATTGTCAGGTCCAAAGGAAACTCTAGTCTCCCCCCCCCCCCCCAATTAAAAAAGGCAGCTGGGACAAATAGCCACCTGTGGTTTCTATTAGCATACCAAGCACCTATGAGGCACGTCAAAGTCCAGCCTACACTTCTCACCTCCTCCCCTACCTGAACTCCCTCAGCTCCTTAGTTTCCTTCCCTCTCTTACCTACTCATTCTCATAACTCCACTTTTTCAGCTTTGTGCTCTGTCTGTCTCCTGCCTTCCCCTCTCATGTTCTCCATCTCTCTCTCTTTTTCTCTGTCTTCTTTTCTCAGTCTCTCTCTACCTGCACCCTGCTCCTTCTCTCATCTCTGCTCTTGCTTTCTCATGACCATATTCAGTCCACTGGCCATGTTCAGCCTACTCCTTTCTCTCTCTGGTCTGGACTCTCCAGATACCTCTGGCTGTCCTCTCCCTTCCATCTACAATAAAACCCTCCTCTTAACCGTACATCAGTCAGTCACATCGTCAGTTTATATACTTATTGATACTCTGGTCTTCTGAGCTCTTGCCAGAACTGCCCATCAAGTTCTGCGTATAGCCTCGTAGGCCGGCTTCTCCAAATGCTTCGAATTCCAAAGATTTCTGAAGCACATGAGTCATCAAAGCCATCAGCCTGACTTCTTGGTGCCAATTTTCTGTATTGTAAACTTTCTGTTGCTATTACAGAATGTCTAAGATAATCAGCTAAAGAGGCAAGGTTTACTTTCGCCCAAGGCTTGATATGTTTCAGGTCGTATCACTTGGATTCATTGATTTTGGGCCTGTGGAAAGCAGAGTAAAACCTCAGGGTACAGAGCAACATAATGAGAACAAAGGGGCCGGTCGGTCGGTCGGTCGGTCGGTCGGAGTCCTGCAGTTCCCTTTCAGGACATGCCCTCCTGACGCACCACCTTTCTCCCGTAGACCCTATCCATTAAAGATTCCATCAGCCTCCAACAATACTACATGCACAAACTGACGGCATGACTGTTCCATGGTATGGTTAAGGGAAAGCTCTTATTGTAGATATGAGAGAGAGAGAGAGAACAGCCAGAGGCATCTAGAAATGTCAAGAGCAAAGCCGGGGATGGGGGGGGCAGAAACAGGGAAAGATGACTGAACATGGCCAGTGGGCTGGACCTGGCAAGGAGAGAAGCAGGAGTAGGGCATGGGACGGGAGGACACAGTGGGGCAGGGAAAGTATATAAAAATTAGCAGGGTTATAAGGAGAAGGTTAACTGGGGGTGTGTGTGTGGGGGGGAAGGGAAGCCCATGATGGAAGGAAGTTTAGGGTAGGAGAGAAGAGGAGAAGACCTTGGATGCTAACATGAACTTTGAAACAGGTACTTGTGATACTGAAGGAGCCTGGAGGCCTGTAAGCACTTTGGTTTGCTAATAGACACCACATTCTGCCAGGGATAGGAGAAAATACTCCTTTTAGTAGAGAGGAATTGGCTTTGGCTTCACAAGTTCCTGAGGCATGTTGGCTTTTATCAACTACCAGAAATCCTCCTATAGTTCAAGTTGAGTCCATTTCTGGATACTTGGATTGCCTTTTGGAATTGAGGAACTGAAATTTCATTTGGCGCTAACACTATAGACTGGCAAGCAAGACTTTTAGCACATGGTTTTGGGGGTCATAACATACCTTTCTTAGAAGAACCAGCCAAATTATACTTGCCAATAGCTGTTACAGTCAAGTAGGCTTCTTTGCCTTTTCAGCTGGAATATGTCAGACCATGAGTACCAGTGCTCATCAGTCTTGAGAGGACTTGGCACATCGTTAGTCAAGGGTGGTAAAGGATTTTAACCAACTCACACATATTTACTCTTAAGTACAGAGAAAATAAGGTCCTGGAGAGAAACTCTGGGTATACAACAAGCTATGTTATTGTGAGGTTGGAAGCTAGTCTATGACATAGACAACAGAGGCTCATTTACTTTACAGGGAGAGAAAGGGAAGAAAAGGATGGGCCTGTCAACCTCTGCTGACACACTATCCCACAGCATCGCTTTAGGTGGAACTGATGATCCTAGATTTCCTAATAGGTTGTCAAGAGTGGCAGATAATGCACTCCAGACAGAATGCCACACTAGAAGTTGCAGCGAACCAGAGCAGAGCCACAGCAGCACAGACACCTGCACCTGACAGACCATGTCTGGTGTTGCTACTTACAGAGCTGTGTGATCTTCAGCAAGTTGCTTGGTGTCTCAGAGTCTGGGTGCCCTTTGGAAAACAGAAGTAAAATGCATCCCTCATAATATTGAAAGAACAGATTGAGCTATTAATCACATGAAAGGCACTGAGCCTGACATACAGCAAGAATTTAAGAAACATGAGCTATTTATTATGGAACAAGATTTTGTCAACATATGTTCCTAGAACTTAGCCTCCATATTTCCGGTTTTTCAACTTAAGAATAGATAACTAGACATTAGTACAGAAAACATAAATATATTCTATCCCTCACCAATATCAGAGTCTAGAAATCCAAACATTCCAGAAGCAGTGAGCGCTATGAGCACACTTTGTTTATTTTAATGAGACAGTCTCACTATGCATAGGCTAGCCTGCAACTGCCTCGGTAGCCCAGTATGGTTGAACTTGTGTTTCTTCCTTGCCTATCCATTCACTGTAATAAATGAGAGGTGTACTCTGCCATACCCAGCTTCAAAGGGTATTAAATATTGTTCATATCTTAAGGGATCATAGATCTTTAAAAAAAATAAAGTTTGGTTCCAGGATTGGGACAAAGAAATATAACCAGTCAGAGACAATTTATTATGCCAGAAAGTAAGCAGACTCTAACAATATTTGTAGGCACAGGAGACATCTTGAAGGCTTGTTCCAGTATTAACATTTTTTCTTCCAAAGGTGCTCATATACTCAAACCTGGAACCTGTGAATGTTATTTTATATGCTAAAAGGAGCCTTGCAATTGTGATTAAGGATCTTGAAATAGGGAGTGTATTATACAAGCAGGACGTCTTAGTTACTTTTCTATTGATGTGAAGAGATACCATGAACAAGACAGTTTATAAAAGAAAGCATTTAATTTGAAGCTTTGCAGTTTTAGAGGGTGAGTCACAACCATCATGGGAATAGGAACATAGCAGCAGGTAGGCAGGCCTTAAGAGCTTACATCTTATCGGCAAGTTGGAGGCACTGTCAGACAGACTGGGCCTGCTGTGGGCTTTTGAAACCTCAAAGCCTACCCCTCCAGTGACACACCTCCTCCAACAAGGCATCTTCAAATCCTTTCAAAAACAGTTGCAGCAAACTGGAAACCAAGCATTCAAATATACGAGCCAATGGGGATCAGTCTCACTGAAAGCACCCCCACCCCCCCCCACACACACAGCTGTAATTAAGGCCAGACATGGAGCATGACACAGTGACAAAACACACAAAAGCAGCAGCAGCCTGAGACTCAAGATCATGCCCAAACATAGCTTCTAGAAGTCAGAAGACAGGGAAATCGAATCTACAGAAGGGCTAGCCCTGGATACATTTGTGTTTAAAGCCCACGTTTGAGGTAGATGTGGAGCTAGGGGATTGGGGCAAGTCATCTTCTATTTGCCCCAGTGTGTGGATAAACAGTCTTCTACATCCTTGCTGCTCTATGTGATCTGATGATGAATTGTTGATGGGCTTGGTGAAGTGCAACTTCCAACATCTCAGATTCAATATATGTGTGACTTGACAAAATCCCCAATGCAACTCCCAGCCGCTCATGTGTTCTCGTAGAATCCCTACACAGAATCACCAGCTGCCTTCTCAGACCAGCTTTCCATGCCTGGGTTATTGAGTGGCTGCTACACTGCTTAAATGTGACAAGCCCTCTGAGGTACTACCTCTGGTACGGGGTGGGGGGGATGTTCCTTACTGGCTTGCTTCCCTTGTCTTGCTCAGCTTGCTCTCTTATAGAACCTAAGACTACCAGCCCAGGGATGGCACCACCCACAATGCCCCCCACCCACCTTGATCACTAATTGAGAAAATGCCTTATAGCTGGATCTCATGGAGGCCTTTCCTCATCTGAAGCTCCTTTCTCTGTGACAACTCCAGCCTGTGTCAAGCTGACACACAAAACCAGTACAGTCACATACTAAGTCCTGAGTAAATATGTCTGAGTGCTCTGATGTTGGGGGTAGGTGGGTAGAGGGAGGGCTCATACATTGTTGATCCATCAGTGTCCCTTCTTGCATTTATGAAAGCCTCTACTACTGAGCAATGCCATGTCCATAGTTTGCTTTTTCTTGCTCTGATAAACACCATGACCAAAAGTGAGTTGAGGGAGAAAAGGATTTATCTGGTTTACAGATTACAGTCAGTCGTCATCAAGTGAAGCCAAGCCAGGAACTCAGTGCAAGAGCATGGAAACAGTAACTATGACAGAAATGCTGCTTTCTGGCTTGCTTTCCCTGGCTGACTCTGCTACCTTTCTTTTCTTCCTTTCTTTTTTTGAGACAGGGTTTCTCTGTGTAGCCCTGGCTGTCCTGGAACTCACTCTGTAGACCAGGCTGGTCTGGAACTCAGAAATCCACCTGCCTCTGCCTCCCAAGTGCTGGGATTAAAGGCCACCACTGCCCGGCGTCAGCTACCTTTCTTATGCAGCACAAGTCCACCTTTTCAGGGATGGGTAATGCCCATAGTGGGCATATGCCCATAATTAGCAATCAAGAAAACGCTTCACAGACTACCTGCCCACAACTCAGTCTGATGGAGGCAATTCTTCGTTTGAGATTTCCTCCTTCAAGGTATATCTAGGTTTGTGTCACGTTGACAAAAACTAACCAAACACATCAGGGGAAAGTGCATAGGAGGGCCTGGCAGAGGGTGTCTTTGGGTAACTTGAAGTTGCTTGCGTTTGAGTTTGCTCTGAAAGGTGCTTAAAATTACCAAGCCAACAAGCCTGCAGCTTTAATCCCCAGGGATCAAAGGAATCTCCCCTGACTTTCAAAGATCTGCTGGTTCACAGGGCTCCTATCTAAGGGTTCCTATGCCTGCCAGGTTCCAAGGCTCTGTCCCGCTATTTCTCCACAGTGCTTCCCCTCCTGTAAATCTGGTTCTCCAATCTGCGTGCCCCATCCCCTACGGTGCGCATTCCTGGCTCAGTCTAGAGTACGACCCCTCCCCTACTGTGCGGATTCCCCTTTCATTTCTCTTTGCCTCCCCTGATTGCGTAGCAATAGAACCTTAGCGCTACACTTGAACGTGCTCCCGTTGCCAGGCAACGGGACGCGACTCACTGGCAGGTGGCCAGAACGTGCATCAGCTGCGTGGACCAAGGAGGCTGGGGCGTTTTCCTTCGAACCGGTTCTCTAGTGTCTCTGCAGAAGCAGTTGTCAAATTTTCTCCTTGCGAGTCACAACCAGGAGGCGGAGGTCTCAACTCAGAGTTTGAGAGAGGGTTAGTTTTCCTTCTCCTCCCTCCTCTCTTCCGGTTCCTCCTCTTTCTCTTCCTCCCTTCTCCCGCCCCCTAGCCATCCAATAGGAAAACTAACCTAAGTGTCTAGGTTGGTGGCTGCCTGATTGAAATTTGTTTTTAGACAAACGGGTTACTTTCCTGCACAAATATACTGTAAGACAATTATTCATTGTTTCTCAGAAATTCAAGTTGAATTAGGTCTGCTGTAGTTTTGAGTGCCGAATCCAGCACCTCTTCCCAGGCCCTGGCAGAGGACCCCTTCAGTGGCTCAGAGCAGCTGCTCCAGCCCAGAGGCAGGTGTTTCTGTGGGGACAGACTTTCTTTCTGTGGAGTTGGATGCACACTGGTGTTTGTTGGGAAATAACATTTCTTAGGACAGAAGAGATGGCTATGAGTTTCCTCACATGACCAGGACGTGTATGTTACAGAAATGACGGAGGGACCTCATGAAAACCCCACTGAGAATGCTAAACAGCTGCCAGAAGCCCCAGAAAGACCCTGGCCAAAATTCTAGATCAGAGGTCCCTCCTTGACAACCACTGTTCCTTTCCCAGGTTTTATGTTTTTGGAGCAGCAGAAAGAGTATCTTCCATGTTTTATGTAGCTGAACTTCAAATGACATTGATATGTCCACATGGTGATTTTATCTCTAGAGGATTTCCCACTGAAGAAGCACCATGGAGACACAACCCAGTCAGTTGCCATAATGTTTTTCTCTATGTGGTTAGGACACCAGTGCCAACCTAGTTGGAAATCAGCTCATTTGTGCCAGCTCCAGTCAGTTCCTAGGGCTACCCTTACACATACATGTGTACATTCCTTTGGTAGCAGAAGCAATTTTTATATCACCCTTTCCTCCTGCATTGTAACTCACTAGGAAACCACTCCCTATTTTAGAGAGCATCTCCATTCCCTTATATTGTCTCTGGATTCCATGGTATTGTACATAATTGACCTCTACTTGGATATTCAAGTGGCGTTTCAGTCTGACTATGGTAATAATGTATGAATACCATGTTCTCATGTCATTTCAGTCTTGAGTCTGCACCTTTGAGCTAGAAGTCAAGAAATGCAATAGTGAACATATTCTGATCTTTTAATATCATTGTGTCACAATTCTGGGCTTGGGTGGAATCATTTGTTTGGTCTGTTATTGTCCATTTGCATATCCTATATGAGGTAAATAGAAATAGTCAACCCCCCAAACTCATGCATCTGCTTTCATATCTGAAAAGACAGGGAAACAGCTGGGAGGGGGCATATATTTGCTCATGTGCCACCATGGAGAGACAGTGGTACACACACACACACACACATACACACTCACTCTCAAGCGTGCACATACACATACACAAACATGCATGCACATACATACTCACACACTGTTATACACTTCTTAGGCAGCATGACAAGGGATGTAGGAGCTACTTGAAGCAGGAGAAACTCCCTTGTACTGCCTGACAAAACTCTGGAGCCAATGATCTGTGGCTTGAAGGCAAGGAGGTATGTTCCAAGAGTAGAGGAAGGAAAGGATTATTGAGATGGGAAAGTACAGAGTGTGATATGTAGAATGACAGGAATAAGAGCCCAGAATGTAAGATGTCAGGGAAGAGCTTGAGGTGAGCCTAAAGGGAAGCTGTGGTGGTTTGAATATGTTTGGCCTAGGGAGTGACACTGTTAGGAGGTGTGGCCTTTGGGTAGAAGTGTGTCACTGTAGGAGTGGGCTTTGAGAGCTTCCTCCTAGCTGCCGGAGGATGCCAGTCTTCTCCTGGAGGCCTTCAGATTAAGATGTAGAGCTCTCAGGCCCTCCCTTGTCATGGCTGCCTGGATGCTGCCATGTTCCTGACATGATGATAATGGACTGAACTTCTGAAAGTGTACAGCAGGTCCCAAATTAAATGTTGACCTTTGTAAGAGTTGCCTTGGTTGTGGTGTTGATTTACAGCAATAGAAATACTGACTAATACAGAAGTTGATTCCAGAGACTGGGGTATTGCTGTGATAAGCCTGACCACGTTTTTGTTTGGAGGAATGTGGTTTTGGGAACTTTTGATTTGGAAAGCCATGGAATGCTTTAAGTGGGACTTAATGGTTCATCATAGTAGGAACATGGAAAACACTGGTACCGAGGGTGATTTGAACTATGGAGATCTTTCTTATGTTTTGGTGACAAATGTTGCTGTTTTCCCTTGTCTGAAGAGTCTGTCTGAGGCTCAGGTGAAAAGACTCAGATTAATTGGACAAACAAAGTCTCAGAAACACCCAGCATAGATTTTGTCCTCTGTTGTGGGGAGCGGGCACGGCTGCATGGGTCAAAGATGGCGCCCTGGCTCTATGCTAAGCCCTGTGACCTTGCTTGTTTATCCCAGTCTCAGTCATGCGCAATAAAAGCAGTGCTTGTAACTCATTGGAGAGATTAGCGCAACATCTCGCAATACCATTCTATCAGCCAATCCTGCATGCTGCCTTGGACATGTGTGTCTATGATTGGGTGGTGTGAGGTGACATGAGTGAATGGAAGTATAAATTGTGGGCAGTCCCAGGGGGAAGTGATTTAGAAGATTAGAGAGACTGGACCAGCGTTAGAGAGAGAGAGCAGATGAGGAGAGACCAGACACCAGCGTAGGAGAGACCAGAGTGAGTGAGTGTGTGAAACCTGAGAGAGAGAGAAGCAGAATAAAGCAGAAGCTGCGAAGGCAAGCTGCTCTGAACCTGCCTTGGCGTCCCCGTGTCCTTTATCCCTGTACCATCTCTGCTGGTCAGAGACGTGTGGGCCCGACACTCTGTATTACTCTCTTGAAGATTGTTTTGATCAAGCATAGCAAGACTAAGAGGAAACAAAACAAAACAAAATGTATGGTTCAAGTAATAAAGGGGAACCAGGAAATTCAATGGAACTAAATCCCGTGTTCAAGGATATTTAACAGATTAAGGGAAAGGTGACCTTGGGGTAAGATCCCATATAGCCATTGTTTATGTGTTTGCAGTTGAACAAGGAATACTTATGCCATGTTAGGTGTTATTACCTGTTATTCTCATTTGTACTTTTAATCTAGAATGAACTACAATCCAGAAATAGAGGGCACACCCGTGATCCACATCTTAAGGCTGGAAGATCCAGTCTTTTGATTCGGATCTTGAAGTAGGATGACACATGCTCTGGATCCAGATCTTGAGGAACAGTGACCATGAAAAGCTTAGGTCCAGGCATTGGGGAACATACCTTTAATCCCAGGAGACAGAGGAAGCAGATATCTGAGTTCAAGGCCAGTCTGCTACACAGCAAGTTCTAAGAGAAAAGTTTAGGTCCAGGTGTGATGGTACATGTCTTTAATCCCAGAACTCAGGACACAGAGCCATGCAGATTTCTGAGTTGAAGTTCAGTTTACAGAATAAGTTCCAGGAGAGCTAAGCTTAGGCAATGAAGGAGTTAGAAAATGAAAAGCTGATGATAATATCATAGAACAAGAGAGGCATGTTCCAGCCCCAGGAAGCAGCAGAATTCTCCAGCTTCAGCCACATGGCTCTGGCTCTAGAGTGAAAAATAGAAGGGACTACTGGGGCAATTGATGCTGGTTAGCTGGAGTTAAGAAATTAGTGGTGATTAAGAAGAAACCAGCATTACTGAAGTGAAATATAGGAAGTGTTTTTTGAGAGTACAAAGAAGCTGCGTTCCAGAGATAGTCAAGGTTGTAGCTGATGCTGCAGCTGGATTTGGAATGTACAAGTCACCCAGGTAGTACTGGTTTTGAAGACATGATGGGGTCATGGAGAGCAGATGAGGCTTGGTACTATTAGAGACCAGGGAAGGCCATTGATGAAGATTCAGCCTCAGTTGCAGTTGATGGCCCAAGACAGAAGGGGTCATGCAAAGAAGCTGAGGCTTGGCACCATGAAAACAGCCTATGAGAGGCTATTGGTGAATCCTAGTTGCAACAGAAGATTCCAATGAATTGGAGATGCCAGTATCATGGGGTGATCACCAAGAACAGCAGCAGCAGTGGAATAGAGTCAACCAGAGCATAGAGTGCTACAGAGAGCAGAGCTAGAAAAAAGAAGTGACACCAGCCCTTTGGAGGAGCCCAGAAGATCATGTGTGGATCTCAGTCACTGGAACAAGAAGGTGCAAAGTTGAAGTTGCCTTGACCATGCAGAGATGTTAGAGACGTTAGAGCTGTGGGATACCTGCCGAGGAAAGCTGCTAATAGGGAGTGTAACCACTCCAGGAGAAATAAGTTTGTTGTAGTCATGAAAGGAGTTGGATATCAGACTTTGAGATATGGAGTTCGGAGTTTGCCCAGCTGGTTTTTGGTTTTGCTTAGGTCCAGTGTTTCCTTGCTGTGATGTTTTGGAATGGTATTGTATTTTTTTATTAGATATTTTCTTTATTTACATTTCAAATGTTATCCCCTTTCCTGGTTTCCCCTCTGAAAACCCCCTATCCCTTCCCCAACCCCTGCTCAACAACTCACCCACTCCTGCTTCCTGGCCCTGGCATTCCTCTACACTAGGGCATAGAGCCTTCACAGGACCAAGGGCCTCTTCTCTCATTGATGACTGACTAGGCCATCCTCTGCTACATATGCAGCTAGAGCCATGAGTCCCACCATGTGTATTCTTTGGTTGGTGGTTTAGTCCCTGGGAGCTCTGGGGTTACTGGTTAGTTCATATTGTTGTTCCTCCTATGAACCCCTTCAGCTCCTTAGGTCTTTTCTCTAGCTCCTTCATTGGGGACCCTGTGCTCTGTCTAGTGGACGCTAATATATATACTGTGCCATGTATGTGATCTGATTTTTTTACTTTGATTTTTATAGGGAATTACAGTTAAGAGATTTCATGAATCTCAGTAGAGACTTCAAACTTGGATTTTTTTTTTTTAACATTGATGAGACTATGATAGACTATGGGGATTTTTGAAGTTGGACTAATTGTATTTTGCATTAATCTATGGCTAAGTATGGCCCCCATAGACGTATTTGAATAAGCCTATGGGGGTCAGGGAGTGGGAATGTAGTTGTTTGAATATCCTTGGTTCAGGGAATAGCATTGTTAGGAGGCATGGCCTTGTTGGAGGAAATGTGTCACTGGTGGGGGTGGGCTTTGAGAGCGTCCCCCTAGCTACCTGAGGAAAATAGCCTTCTCCTGGAGGCCTTCAGGTCAAGATGGAGAACTCTCAGCTTCTTCTGAGCCATGTTTGCCTGGACACTGCCATGCTCCGCCATGGTTATAATAGACTGAAGCTTTGAAAGTGTGTGCGAACCCCAATTAAATGTTGTCCTTCATGACTGAAGGAGCTGAAGAGGCCTAATCTGTCATCAGTGGGAGGCCCTTGGTCCTGTGAAGTTTGTTTGCTTGTTTGTTTGTTTGTTTGTTTGTTTTGGTTTTTCAAGGCAGGGTTTCTCTCTGTGTTGCCTTGGCTGTCCTGGAACTTGATCTGTAAACCAGGCTGGCCATGAATTCAGAGATCTATTTGCCTCTGTCTCTCTAGTGCTGGGATTAAAGATGTGTGCCCAGCTTCACTTTACTTTTAACAGTGCCTACTTGGAACACTTTGGCTCTAATCAAAAACTTCTGTAGCTGGTTTTATTTAGGAGTTAGAAATGGAATCAAGATATCTTCAAAAGTTCCTGGGGACATGCCTAACTCAAGGTCTCACAGAAGTTGCCAAAGTTCGCCCATTGGATCCAATTGAATATTTAGCCTTTTGGCTTTATAAGTACAAGGAAAACATGAACATGGAGGAAATGGTAAATATAGATCTCCTTTTAGGAAATTAGAAGAGCATGACAATTAGTTCTTGTCTATATTTTTATGTTCAATCTGTTTTTCTATTACAATATATAAAAATAGGGGAGAAAACTGAAACAAAGTTTGTTTTGATTTTAAATATTTTCTTCTCTGTGTTGTCTTTTTTCTGTTGTATTTAAATATGTCAAATATGTTGATATATTTATCTATACAGATTTTCTTTTTCTGCTTTTCATTTATATTTATGGTATAATCTTAATTCTGTGTTCTTTGTTCAGTTAAAACCTAAAACTCTTCCAAACTGTTGAATAGTTTCCAGACAAGTAGACCATCTTGTTTACAAGCTTAACCTGCTTTCTAGTGTTTGTATTTGAGATGCTTCTGTGGCTGCATTTAAAGATTGCTGGGTCTCTAATTGTGTGCTGTTGCTTTTTTTTTTTTTTCCCAATTGCTAGAGACAGAGAGAAATGCTTGCGTTGGAGCATGAGAGAGAAGTAGCCATGATGGAGCAGAAAATGCTAGAGCGACTCAAAGCAGAGGAACTCTTATTTCAGCAGGTGAGCTAAGTAGGCAGATGTGGCTGAAGTGAACATCACCCTTGGTGTGTGCAACCCACATCCTGAAACAGTGACTATCTCCGGGTACTTAGACATGATTCTCTAGTATTTCTGTTTTTTTTTTTTTTTTTTTTTTTTTTTTGGAAAAGGCTATAGCGTGAGATAATAGGGCAACCTAGAGAGTGTGTCTTGGTGGAAACCAAGGAGATAGTGAAGCCAAGCGACAGTAGTCAAGGGCTCCACTGCTGAGCTGGTGCCGATTCCTAGGCCAGGCACGCTGTGTAGGAAGAATGGACAGGGTGGAGAGAGGTAGGTAAGGAGGGAGATGGTGAGTGAGCATAATGCTTTCATGGAGCGTGTGAGGGGAAGGGTAATGGGTTTTATTTTGATTTAGGAACACACAGACCACAATGAGTTACATTAGAGAATAGAAAATAAAATAGTCTAGAGCCTTCTGTCCACAGGAATAAGAGAAAATGGGTCTGGGAGACAAGTAAATGTGTGCTTCTTATTGTACTTCAGAGATAGAGAATGGGTGGCCTCTGTATAGGTGGTTGTGTCAGCTGGTGACAAGTTCAAAGAAGACTGTGTGCTACTGTCTCTATCTTCTTGACAAACTCAGAACCAATCATGGACACACATGAATGAATAATGAAGCGATAAGGTCAGAGGGACAGAAAGAATGGTGAAAGCCTGAAATAATACTGTAGAGGATGGAAAAATGGGTTGACCAAGCTTTCTGTGTTGAACATCTCTAACCTGAAAAAAAAATCCAAAAAAAGTCCCTAAATATGAAACTTTTTGAGTGCTTACATGATGTCAAAAAGTGGGAAATTCCACACTGTTGAACTTTGTTTCACTCAAAAATCATTAAAATATGGTATATAATTGTTTTCAGGTAGAAGGTAAAACATAAATGAATTTCATGTTTAGGCTTCAGTACCATACCTAAGGCATCTTTCCATTTTTTATTTACATATTAGAGATATGTAAATATATCAAAATTAAGAGATCTAGAGAGCAGATCTAGTCCAAAGCATCTCTGAAACAAGACACTCAACCTGTATGATGCCACGTTTGGAGACCAAGATTCATAATAGTGCTGTCTACTTGGACTGATCCTCCTTGACAGCTTCTACTGCTAGTCTGCCTCCTACTGAACAGAGAGGCAGGACGTCTCAGTGGTTCTCCTTTCCTGGGACAATGAGTTCACTACGGTCAGATACTCCATTTTCTTTTACTCATCTATTTTATCCTACTTGAATAAACTTTAGCAACACTAGGAAGTGAACATTTCCCTAGCCATGTTAGCTAACAAAGCTAATCTGCTGTGTGTTGAACCCAAAGCATTTCTTTCTTTCTTTCTTTCTTTCTTTCTTTCTTTCTTTCTTTCTTTCTTTCTTTCTTTCTCTCTCTCTCTCTCTCTCTCCCTTTCCCCTTCCCCTTCCCCTTCCCCTTTTCCTTCCTTCCTTCCTTCCTTCCTTCCTTCCTTCCTTCCTTCCTTCCTTCCTTCCTTATTTCTTTCCATAGAGGTTCACTGTGTAGTCCTGGCTGTCCTGGAACTCAGCCCTGCTTACAGACAGTTTATCAGATTGTTCTCTCTGACTGTCCTGTGTACAAGGTTTAGTGTTCTCCTAGCAGTACTTTTAAAGATCTCATCACAGAAAAAGCACTTTAGTCCTGTTTGTAGGCTTAAGAACAAAAGAGACAACTTGACTCTGCATGCACTGCTTCCTACCTTCAGCAATTAAAGAAGTGTCTTAAGGAAATCAATCATTGTAAAAGCTGAGTATTATTTGACTATAATAATTGTTCTAATTTCCTGAAATTTAGTTGGGGACTTAAAAGTGAGGCATAAGCTTACTGTGGTAGTTTCAGTAATGTCAGCACTATAACTATGAAGGCAAGAGGATTGTTATGAGTTAGAGTCCAGCCTGGATTATGTAGGTAAGACCTGTCTAAGACAAAGAAGCAAAAATGAATGGTAACATCTAGCTATTGATCTGCTGTAACTGCTGTATGATTTCCACACGTGTTACTCTTCAGTAGCAGTTGGCATTCCAGTTGGAGTTGGAAATGCAACAAAAAGAGAAACAGAAGACAGAAGGTTTCCAGACAGGGCAAGAAAAATCAAGTAAGGTAATCTAAAGTTTTGTTACATGTCTGTTTGTTAGAGGCTTCTAGACTCTGCAGGCTGTTTCTTCCATCCACACCAGCAGAAAGACTGTAGGATGTACAACCCAGACTCCCGTTTCCCATCAGCAGCGGGATCAAGCCCCAGCCTTTCTGTCTGCTCTCCTGTTTCACGACAATGGTTGTAACACAGGACCATAGGCATCACTTAGGAAGTGAGTACAGTCACACATGTGCCTTTGTGAGCCACAAAGGTCTCTAGAGGGACTCTGCTAATGGTTTTGTCAGGAGACAGCTGTTGTTAATTATGGTGGCTGATTTGAAGGTACTTGATAGATGAGATAGCCGTATATCACTTTTCTTCATGTTACATTTATCAAAAAATCATTTATATCTTAAAAAATCTGTTCTCATGTTGATTTTCATGTCTCCTAGGAAAATAAACAATGAAGTGAGTTAATTTTTAAAAATACCTATTTTCATTGGTAATAATTCCTGATATCCTGAAAATGTGTGCCATATAGGTCAGACTTCTAAATGATTGTCTATGGCTACTTTCTTCCCTATCCAAGTAAAACTCTCTTTATTGAACCCTCAGTTAACACTGAAATCAGAAGCAACTTGTATCAAATGTATTTGATATGTTTATTAATACACTAATGAGAAAAACTCATCATTTGAAACATTTTATTTATTTATTTATTTATTTATTTATTTATTTATTTATTTAGACAGGATTTCTCTGTGTAGCCCTGGCTGTCCTGGATCTCGCTCTGTAGACCAGGCTGGTCTGGTACTCAGATCTCAGAGATCATGCTTCTGCCTCCTGAGTGCTGGGATTAAAGGCATGGTGAACATTTCTTTAAAAATACATCGGGTGGTGAGTTGAATAAAACAGGTGAGATGTTGAAGAATGGATTCAAGTATCTGCGTAGTTTTAATATCCAGTTGCTAGTATATTAGCTTGGGCAACAGGAACATTTTTGAGGTGTGTGCATAAGTTCACACATATACTAACACACCAGAGGGTCACATGAATGGCTCCAGGTATCAAGCCTGTGTGACCAGAGCCAAGACAAGTTTAGTATTTTGTACATTGTTTTTCCATATTGGCTTAATGATACTCATCTCCACCTTGGAAATACTAAAGTGTAGACACTGCTCAGGGTCCTTTTGTGTCCCTTGTTCGGGACACATAAATTATCATTGTCAAATGTATGAGGACTCCTGAGTTAAAGAGAGGCCAGTTAGGGATGCTTTCTTCGGACCCCTGGGAGCAAGAGTAAGAGCTAACGGGAATGTCTCCCCTGCTGCACTCTGATGTTGATTTCAGCCTCTCTCCTGATGCTCTCTCTGGTTTATGGCAAAGGATGAAGAACTTGGAGTTTATTGAATTCCAGAGAGTCATATGTTGAAGTTCTCACCATTGTAGAGAAATGGATTTATTTTCTGGTTTAGTTAAAACAATTGGGGGAAAGGTTAGTGTCAAATAGTCATCCTTATAGTTGAGAGTGGTGCTCTTGTAAGCCTATAAACAGTGTGCAGCTACTGTGCGGATGCAAGGTAATAACTTCCTAGAAAAGCCAGGTATAGTGGTCCATACTTTTGATCCTAGCACAAGGTGAGGCAGAGAAATCTCTGTGAGTTCAAGGCCAGCCTGGTTCACATAGAAAACTCCAGGACAGCCAGGACTACATAGAGAAACCCCGACTCAAAAATGGTCAAAATTAAATAAATAAGAACTTCCTAGAAAAAAAATCCAATCATCAGTGCAAAATAGTACCATATATCTTTCTATAATTAGGGTGGCCATATGCACAGTCACAAATTGAGTAATCTTCGAACTGCCAAAATGCCTTATCTTAGCATGAGTCATGTGACCTTGCTGAAGGTCATAATAATGAAGAGAAGAAAAGAAGGATGCCATAGTAAGTTGGCTTGGTTAGAAGAAAGCCTTCTCATTCAGAAGTGGCTTCCCATGCTGGGCAAACACTCCCACTGCAGAGTATAAGTGTTGCTAAGGACCTATGGAGACCACTTGGGCGTGGCACAGTAGCTTGGACGAGGTTAATTCATTTAGAAATATGCATTCCTTTCTTCCTTTATAGAAAACCCAACTTCAGGTTCTCTTTAAAAATCTTATTCTAAGATGTTATTTTAATATCATTCCTTTTCATAGTTGCTTCAAATTTAATGTTTCAGCCTATCTTTAAAAGTCATAATATTTATTAAGTCTTAGAAAATTCTATACAATGTATCTTTTTAATATATTTCCCTTCTATTTTTAAGATTATAATGTAATTACATCATTTCTCTATTTCCTTTCCTCCCATCAAACCCTCCCATACACTTCTTATTTTTTCAAATTCATTGCCTTTTCCCATTATTTCCCATTAATAATTAATTGATATTAATAATTTTCCACTATATATATATATATATATATATATATATATATATATATATATATTCCTAAATAGAACCTGCTCTGTCTGTATAATGTAACTTTTGTATGTTTTTAGTGCAGGCCATTTGGCATTGGATAGCTATTTAGTGTGCTTTTCTCCGGGGAAGACTATTTCTCCTACTCTCATTATTCTTTAGCTGCCTGTAGTTCTTTGTGTAGGGCTTTCCTCATCCCCTTTGGCTATTGTTGTCCTTGGTCAGTTTGTGTTTATGCAGTCATGGCTGTGCGACTTCATGGATGTAGCTTTTGACACCACTAGGAGACAGTCTCAGCAAATCCCCCCTCCACCTCATCCTCTGGTTCTTACCATCGTTTTTGCTCTCTCAGCCATGTCCTATGAGCCTTAGGTGCATGAGTTGTTTTGTAGATGTATTCATTGGATCTGCACTCCTCAATTCTGCATTTTAATTTAATGAGGTTTTATATTAACTTAATTTTAATGTGGTTTCAATTTAATTTAATGTGGTTTTCTGTAATAGTCTCTGTTGTTCAGAGAACTTTAATGAGTTTCCTTAGATGAACCCAAACATTTTATATATTGACTCAAGGATGAATATTTAGAATATTCAAGGATGAATATTTAGGAATTATGTGGGTTTAGTAAAATGGTGGTTGTAGGTTCTCCTTTAAGATCCATGAATTTACTCAGCCTGAGTAGTTAGCTAGATTTCCAGTACCAAGCAGGATGCCCCTCTTGTTGATTAGATCTTATATCCAATTAGAGAGCTTTTGCTTACCATGACGGTATATGTGCCACTTCTGGACCATTTGGGTTATCCTGTAATACTGGTCATTGTAGTCCATAGGCATCATAGCTGTTGCTTCTTTCCTTTGGAAGCTTGCTTGCATGGTACCTTCTGGTATCATAAAAACTGATCCCCAGGATAAAAGGAACTCAGGTCTCTTTCAGCCCTTCTATGTGACTGAAGGGCATGGTATCCTCAACAATTGAGATTTACCTTTTACCTCTGGTCCACTCATTTTTTAAAAAGAATTTCATTTAATTATAAATTGTTATCTCCTATTAGTATGTAGTAATAAATTAAACTGATTCATTGTTTTGTGTGTACTGTATTCTAATGAGTCCTCAGAAAGTAACATTGCTTTTGCTGTTAAACAGACCATAGCACTTTATAAAAATAAAACTTAAAAACCAAACATGGAAAGGAAATGAGCAGTATTCAATATTTTCTTGACTTTATGCAGAACATGATGAGCGTGGAGAGCACGGCTAGGGGTAAGGAGCAGGAGCCCATGCAGTCAGAGGTGAGAGGGAATAACTACTGTGTGTCTTGGGACATGAATACATATCTTAGAACAGAACCTTACTTTTTGTATCAGTGGTGTCTTAGTTAGGGTTTTACTGCTGTGAACAGACATTATGACCAAGGCAACTCTTATAAGGACAACATTTAATTGGGACTGACTTACAGGTTCCAAGGTTCAGTCCATTATCATCAAGGTGGGTGTGTGGCAGCATCCAGCCAGGCATGGTGCAGGAGGAGCTGAGAGTTCTATACCTTTATCTGAAGGCTGCTAGCAGAATACTGGCTTCCAGACAGCTAAGATGAAGGTCTAAAAGCCCACATCCACAGTGGCACACCTACTCCAACAAGGCTACATCTTCTAGTAGTGCCTCTCCCCAGGTCGAGCATATACAAACCATTACAAGTGGCTAAAGTTTTAATAAGGGCACTGTCAATACCAGAATGGGCATGGTGGCATACATATGTGATCCCAGTGCCTGAGGCTGGTAAGTTAAGATTCCTCCCAGGCAAGCCTAAAGCTATATAGTGAGACCCTGCCTTAACAAAACAAAAGCAAAACCAAAAAAACCTATAAAAGTGACAGTCCAGATGGATATTTTGGTGATAAGGCACAGGTGTGCAGTGTGTTGAAACATTTCAAAGTGAATACAATTTGGACATTCTGTATGTACTGGAACATTTTAAGGCTACAATGTCCTCTTATGTTGCCCATAGAATTGTTTACAAATTATGTGTATTCAAATTCCAAATGGATTTAAAAATATTTTTTAGTGCTTCATACCAGAACTCTCATACCACTAGCGGGCAGTGGTAGACGTGAATTATACCAACTAAAAGTGATGAGTCTTAAGTGCTTAATTCAGAAATTTTATTTCAAAATTGAAAGAGAAGGGGCATGCTCATTTTAAAGCCATGTGAAAGTAGAAACTGTATTTTGTGACTGTAGGAAGTGGTGATGGACTCGGGCAAAACCCTAGCTGAGATCAGCGATCGGTACGGGGCGCCTAACTTGAGCCGGGTGGAGGAACTCGATGAGCCCATGTTATCTGATGTAAGTATCAAGATTCCGGGACCGATTGGTTTTTGTGTTGATAATGTCTAGTGTGTATGGGATTGGTTTGCAAATAATAGTTTCCTTTATGTAAAAAAGACCAAAAGTGCAGTTGCTAATAACCAACTTCTTTTTTTAAACCTTTATTTTAAGGATATTTTGGATATGTATTTGGATAGTATGGATATTTTGCCACTATGTGTATATGTCTGTGTACCATACATCTGCAGTGCTAATGGAGGCCAGAAGAGGGTGCCAGATCCCCTGGGAGAAGGTTCTGAGCTGTTCTGTAGGTACTGGGATTCAAATCCAAGTCCTCTCCAACAGCCAGTCTCTTAACTGCTGAGCCACTGCCCCAGCCCTGATAACCAAATTCCTAACTGGTGCTCTGCCTGTGAAGGAGGCACCACTGACATAACTCTGTCTATTTACATGTATAGCTCTATATCTGTCCATGCTTCTATCAGTAGATAATAATCTGTAGCTATATATTTTACAGTTGGAATTTGAAAACATCAAAACTTCTTATAAATACATGTGTAAGGGAGTGGGAGGGGGCTAGAATGTAAATAGATGAAATAATAATAATAACAATAATAATAATAATAAAAACTACCAAGGTCACAAAAAAGAAAAAAGAAAAAGAAACACACGTGTGTAAAAAATTTTTGTGAAAGATTCAATCCTTAAATTCAATAGGGAAAGAACCGTTTTGGCTCTCTGGAACAAACTCTGTAAACACATATATAGTTTAGTGAGAACAAGTGTTTTTATCGTATATAAGTGCACATGTGCATTTATCAAGCATACTGTGATGTCCATGCCAGGCATTGTGCCAGACATAGAGGGGAGTAAGGCAGATTTTCACCTGCTCCAGTTTTCTGTTTAGAGGAGGAACGCGATCTGAACAGCACTAGGTGCTTATCATGAGAATGATCAGGAAATCTACTATCCATACCAATGTGGTTTATGGCTGAAAGAAAGGTCTATGAATAACTGAGTCAGATCATCAGGGGGAGTGTCTCGCCAGGAGCAAGGGTGCAAGACACTTATTGTCAATTTGTCAAACCTGGAATTGAATTTGAATCCTTCCTTTCTTTCTTTCTTTCTTTCTTTCTTTCTTTCTTTCTTTCTTTCTTTCTTTCTTTCTTCCTTCCTTCCTTCCTTCCTTCCTTCCTTTCTTTCTTTCATTTTGTTTGTTTGTTTTTTTGTTTTTTGAGACAGATTTTCTCTGTGTAGCTCTGGCTGTCCTGGGACTCATTCTATAGACCAGGCTGGCCTCAAACTCAGAAATCCTCCTGTCTCTTCCTCCCAAGTGCTGGGATTAAAGGCATGTGCCACCACTGCCTGGCGAATTTGAATTTCTTCCACCAGATTAGCCTGTGGGGGCATTTTCTTGAATGCTGATTGATGTAGGAGAGCTACTGTGTGCTGAATAAGAAATAAGGAAAGTGAGGGGATCAGTCGGCAAGTAGTGGTCTTGTTAGGGTCTGAGAATTGCTGACGGAAGACCCCAGATTCAAATAGAATGCAAAGACAAAGAGTGTTTATTCTGCAGAAATAACCAGTATGCGTGGGGGTCAACCATTCATCAAAATGGCCAGTCCAGAGGAGCTCCTGGCCCTTTTTAATGTAGGGCTAGAGGAATTTTCCAAAAGGATTAGGTCATTTCTAATGTGATTGGTAGGGCCAAAGTGGTGACATTAGTAGAATTTTGATTGGCTGCTATGTTCTTCTATATTTGGTGAGACCTTAGAGAGTTGGTTAGGTAATCTAAAGTTTCATTGGTGGGTGATGAGGATGCTAAATGGGTTGGTTTCTGATTGGCTTGTGCCAGGTGGTCTGTGGTCTGCATTTCTATGTCATGAATGTTTAGCCACAGCATGAGATACCGAAACCATACAAGGCTGCCCAGCATAGACGGTCAACCCCGAGATATTTCCCTGTTCTTGTGGTTATCTCCAGGCTGTCTTTAGATGGGGAATTTTATGGAGCTGGTGACTTATGACCTAGTTCCTGAGACAGATAGATGTCTGTCCTTTTGAAGCCAGGCCTGGTCCTGAAATGGCAGTGACGTTGTCCTTTCAGTCTGGCCTGGTCTCGTCATCCATGGTTTTTGCTTCAGTTCTTGCCCTAGCTTCACCCAGTGATGAGTTGTGACCTGAAAGTATAAGCAAAATGCTTTCCCCTCCTCCCCACCAGGTTGCTTTGGCTGTGGTGTGGGTCACAGCAACAGAAAGCAAGCAAGCTAGAACAGGCACATCTTGTTACTTCATTCTGTGGGTACTGAGAGGGTGGGACGTGATGAGGGAAGCAAGCTGAGGGAGGATCATTCTGGAAAGAAGTTAGGCACTGTTACTCAGGGAATTCTTCCTTTGCAGGAAGAATTACAGGTGGAAAACACAAGAGGGTTAAAGACCCAGGTAGGAGAGAATAAAGAGCAATGATCAGGAGGCAGCAGGAGCCAGACCCTGAAAGCAGGGCCTCCCTCCATCCGATGTTTACCTGCAAGCAGTGCAGGGAGACCGAGTCAGAGCTGCACTTTGGAAAGAGCGTGTGGTGGCCATAGTATGGGAGGAGGAAGGGGAAGAAAGAGCTAAATGAGCTAAGGGAGGGAGCAAGGCTAGTGTACAGGATAAGAAGGTCTGCAGGTTGGGGTGGGGCCCACTGGGAGTCGCAATATTTAATAGCGTCTATTGGAAGTAGAAGAAAAAACTGTTTTCATGGGCTATTCAGAAAGAAGGGCTAGAAGGACTTAGTGACAGACAGCAGGGAGCTAGAATCAATAAACAGTTCCTTCCCTTTGAACCCATGGGCCATGGGGAAGGGGTTATAAGAGACCAGGCAAGGAGACTTGGAGCTAGAGACAGCAAGAAGCTGCCCAGCAGCCCAGTGTCCCAGCTCAGCCTCACAGAGCTGGGAGAGGGGTGGCGTCTAAAGGCAGGGGGTGGAAAGCCAGATCATGTGGGGGGTTGTACATGTTGGTGTGGGGCAATGGATCTTGCCAGGAAACTTGGTAAGGTCTGAGTCCCAGAAAACTCAGGTACATACCTGAGGTGGTAGGTGGCTCCCTGCTCCCTACCTGGAACACTTGCCACTTCATACATAAGAAAACATGATCTATGGTCATGTAGGCCCAGAACAGAGTTCTTCATGCTAATGAGGTACCTAGAGGCCCTGAGGGTGTAGCCAATAAGCTCCCCTTCCCAGACATTCCTCCCTGCAAAAGGCATTTAATTTCGGGCCCACCTTGAGAAATTGGTACACATCCATTTTCCATGATGAACAACCAATAAACACTTTTGAACCAAAGACTGTCTCTTACATCTACCACCACCAGGGGGAGCATGGAGAAGGCCTTCACCTACAGAGCTGCACCTCCTAAATCTCCTGTAGAGGGCCTCTCTGTGCTTCCACCAAGCTAAGGACAATTGCTACTGAGCTAAGCTGGAGCTGCCAGAATGGGCCCTGGGCTAGATGCAATCCTCAGCCCGTGGGCCCGCACTGGTCCGGCCTGATTGCAGGCCAGTGGACCCGTGATCCTTCATTCCTGATCCTCTGTATGGCACTCTGTGGCGACTAGATGTCTGGGGTGGGGGACAGGGATTGCCAGGTTAGGCTTCCCACATCTCAGACTGCGTTTTCCTACCCCCAGAATGGTGTCTCGGCGCCTCCCTGAAGCTTGGCGGCAGCACAATTATAACCAGAATAGACTTAAGTTTGGCTCAAGAGATGAGGGAGAGGGAGCCGAGAAGGAAACCCAGCCTTTGTCCCTGAGCAGCTGAGCTGTGAGTGTTATCATTGGATGAATTGGCGGACATAAGAAAAAGGAAGTAGGGCTTTTTGCACAGGGAAGCTTTAGCCATGGAGATGTTGAATTTCAGGTGATAATGAGATGTACACATGACCAAATGCACTTTATGTATGGTATAGCTAGCTCTGGTAGGGACAGGAGGACCATACAGAAGATTCACATTCAGTAGGCACGGGTATGTGTATTAACTGAGATAGGAGAAGAAGCACAGTACTGAGGAGAGTGCCTGTGTGAAGGGCTGGGGTCTAGCTAGGAAGAAACCATCAGGAACTCCAGACCTTTAAAGGCCAAGGCTCATAATCAACAGGACAAGGCTTCTGTTCCCAATAGGGGGTGGCTCTGGAAAGGGAGTGCCTCTCAAGGAGGGTGAGAAAGGTATGGATAAGACATTGTTTGAGAACATCATTTATAATTATATACTACTTTGGAACTCTTTGAAATCACCTGAAACTCAAACAGCAACCTTCATAGTTCACACTGACATTGTTTAAGCTTGGTTTTCTTTGTCTTGTGTCTTGTCATTGTAGTAAAGTTTATTTACCTTGTATTTTGCTTTCAGGTTACCTTAAACATTGATCAAGATCTGTAGGACCAACCAACTGAAAAAGAAATGTTTTCTGCCTGTCTCAAACTTCAAATCACAAGGGCCCTAATATGTATTTTTCTCCTTTCAAACTTGGACCCTACTCCCCTTCCCCCCAACCCCCCTCACTAACTTTATAAACAGACTTCAACTGTGTCCTTAAAATAAAGTGCAGATATTGCAATACAAATTAGTTCCTTGTGATACTTTGAGGACAGAATTTGTTGAAGCAACAAAAAAAGAGGCCCGAGATGAAGCCAAAAGAATGTACATCTCAACAGAGAACAAGATTGCCTGGAAGGAAAGATCTGGAAACTACTACTGTACAAAGGATAGAGGTCTCAAGAGTTTCTACAACCCTCAGATATGGCCTCTCCTTTTGAGACTGAACTGAAAAGCATTTTCCAGATTGCTGGCAGATGGAGCCTCTTAGAACATTGAATCAAACTGCCACGATGTAGGCAGGATTAGAGGGAGTGTTTTCCCCATTGCTCCGGAAGTGTTATGTTCTTGAGGTTGGCTCAGCCATCCGTATGGGAGAACAAATGTAGAGGGTGCCTTTTCTTTACTCTGTGCTGTTGGGTAGCCAGCTTCTGTCTGTCTTTCTAGGGTTTGTGAAAGTAGGGTTCTTGCAAAGAGTGTTTACACAGACAGTGGATCAGGAAACAGTCTTGGAGAACCTGGAGATTTTTTTTTCCTCAATCAGCCAGTAGGCACAGGCACCAGGGCACCTCGGTCAGACAGATTTTTGATTCCTGTAAAGTTTCATTATGTATTTAGGGTTCTGGGGAGAAATCCCTTTACAGAATTCCTCTAAATTCAAGATTATGGTGTGAGGTTTCAGTTCTTAAAGACATGGGTATAAGACTTGGAGAGATGGCTCAGCGGTTAAGGTCTTCCTAGATGACCAGGGTTCAAATCCAAGCACCCACGTGGCAGCTCGCAGCTGTCTGTAACTCTTGAGATCTGATACTCTCACATAGACATACATGCAGGCAAAAAAACCAACACACATAAAATAAAGGTAAGTCAGTAAATAAGTAAGTGAATAAATAAATGGCATGGGTATAAAACCACAAAATGCTAGAAAGAAACCTTTGGCTTTTAAATATGCTTTTGTATATAATATCCTTTTCCTAAGTAAGTAGAGACATTTTCCTGGATTTTTAAAATATAATTTCATTAATTTGTGTGTGTGTGTGTGTGTGTGTGAAGGACAGATGCATGTCACCATGGTGCACATGTGGAGGTCAGAACAATATTGGGGAGTCAATTCTTTCTTCCACATTGTTAGGTAGGGTCTCTTTCTGTTTTTTTTTTTTTTCTTGCTTGCATATTCCAAACTAGCTGGCTTATGAACTTCTGGGTAATTCTCCTGTCTCCACCTCCTACCTCTCAGTCCTGGGAGTGCTGTGAGACACCACAGCACATCCAGCTGTTTTATCAGGCTCCTATGACAAGCACGTTTATCCACAAAGCCTTCTCCCTTACCTTGGTTTTCTTGTAGCTGATGTTCATCACTATGGTTTTATGGTATTTAACTGGTATTATAGTCTTCAATTTATATTACTATGATGATGGTGGTGGTGGTATGTATGTGTGTACTTGTAGAGTTAAGTTGGTTTGGGGATCTTTCTTTTTCTCTAGGTTTTATTTTTTGAAACAGATTCTTTTCAACGAACCTGGCGTTCACCTCTTGGCTAGACTGACTGGTCAGTCAGCCCTCAAGATCCAGTGGGGTTACAGGCTCGTGCATTCACATTTGACTTTTAGGTGGGTGTTGATGTATCTAAACACAGGCCCTCGTGTTTGTACTGCGAGCATTTTGCCCACTGAACCATTTCTCTAGCCCCGATATTATTTTTAAAATGTTGGAGCTGGAGAGATGGCTCAACAACAGCTAAGAATGCAGATTGCTCTTGCAGAGGACCCAAGTTTGGTTTGCAGCACACAAATCAAGAGCTCAGAGCTTTTCCTGTCGCTCTCTCTGACCTGGAGAGTGGGATAGGAGGCACCTGTCCAGGAACATTGGAACTGACATAATGGTTACATTGCCAGGAGGCTAGCAGCTAAACCATATAACTCATGCATACATGGCACACTCTCCCAAAGTGCCCTACACATTGAAAAGACAAATAAATAGATGCCTGGAAGCAGTGACTAAAAAGCGAAAGCAGAAACTTTTGAAAAACCCAGGAACCCAGTTATTAAGGTTTCATTAAATTGTGTTTGTTTCTGGTTGTGTTGCTGTAATACTTCTTATGACCACAAGATGTCGCAACAATCTAATTCAACTTGAGCTGCTCTTTGACTTACATACAGCTCAACAAATCCACATTTAGCATGGCCATCCTGTCAACCATTATAATTCAGTCTAGCCCAACTTAAACATGCTGGGGAGACTTACTTTAAGTCTATAGTTAGACAAAATCATTTAAAGTCAATGTTACAATAAAATGTTAAATACTTGGGTGGTATGTTGCATGTTGTATGGAAAGTGAACATAGTGGGTGAACAGGTTCTTAAACCACAGAGCTGAAGGTACATGTGGTCTTGGGGATGTTTAACCCATCTCACTAAGATGTCTTGCAGTAGCTATGATGGCATAATCATGAATTTACTCTCTTTCCTGATGAGACTCAAGAACAGATGGCAGAAGGCACAAGGGCGTCGACGCCTACTGGCTTAGCAGGTACAGTATCTGCTGGGAAGATGCCAAGCGTTGGCTACACCATTTGTTTCTTCTTTTGATGTTTCTTCATGGTAATCAAGAGCATCCTGCATCTGCCTGTCCGATCTTGTAAACCTGTGCTGTTCACCTCTCCTAACTTTTGTGCCCTTTCCTGAGAGTGCCTGTGCCTCTGCCAGTTCCCTTGTTGTGAGATTTCTTGGTGCCTCTGCTCCCACTTTGTGGATTCTGTCTTCATCCAGTTCCCCAGGCAGTCACTGGAAAAGCTCTTCAGCCTCCATCCCAAGGGGCTTGTGAAGATCTTTATCAATGCCCCATTCTGGATGTTTTCTGACTAGCTCTCACACAGCCTAAGTCACACATTCTCTGTCACACGGCACAGGCAACATGTTAATTGAGCCCGTTTCTTCACAACACAAGCCTCCCTTCCCCTCAGAAACCTTTAAGATTAGAAACTTTGCCAGACAAAGGTGGGACTGATGCTTCTTACTTCAAACTCCTGCCACATTGCTTGCTAAGGCACTAAAAAAAAAAAATCTCTTGCCTTGAGGACAGCCTTAACTTTTGAGTATGTTTTCCCAAATGCCACTCATGTGTCTGGCGTGACTTCTCCCGATGCTTCTGCAGCATTTCAGACAACAGAACAATAATACTATTCAAAAATTCTGGCAGCTTTCATTTAGATTTGATCATGTCCAATGGCCTGAGCAGCTATTTGTTGTAAACAGGATGCTTTGAAGAAAGCTCTCGCACATTGGTCCATTGGTTGAAGGAATGCAGTCACAGTTGGTGGCAAACAGCCTTTACATTAGTCATTAGTGTGGATGGTGCCCGTATACTTTGAATATTCACAAGATCAAAAGACTCTTGAATAGGATGCTATTTTAGCCTGTAAAGTACTCTTGCCTGTGGTATAAAATGGTACAGAGACCAGTCTTCAGACAACGCTGCCATTACCCAGGCTTTCTTCTTCTGGAGACAACAAACGGGGAATGTTCACAGTCTTGAATATTTCAGGCTTCTTTAGCTGTACAAGGAAGGGCTTTCATTTGAATCCTGCAACGTCTCCACCCAAAAGCAGCATCTCAGAGTCTTAGAATGCATAGGCTTTATGCTTCCAAGCCAGACTCATTGCGTCAATACTAATCAGTCATTACAGAATTTTTTTTTTTTCTCAACCATAGAAACCCCATGCAGCTCTTCCTCCTAGGCCAGTACTTGCTCCTTACGACTGACCTTCAGATTTAAAAATCACGATGTTCCAACTCCCACTCAGTAAGTCTGAGTCGGGGCTGAAAAACTTACACTCTTTTCTGCTTTTCCTTTATTTGTTTATTTAGGAAGGGTCTCTTGTAGCCTTGAACTCCCAATTATCCTGTGTCTACCCCTGCACCCTGATTGAGAATTAGTATTGCTACTAAATTTCTAGCTTTAGACGTGGGAGTAGAATATACAAGGGAAACTTGCGAAAACCTTGGGCATCGGTTATGTCCATTTTCATGACCCTAGAGAGCGGTTACATTGCTTTCCAAGGTCGTCATGGGAATTCCCACTGCTCTCTCAGCGGGGCACGGGAGTCCCTATTGTAGTTTTCCTTTCTGGTACTTGGGCATGTTTTACTTCTATCATCCCCACCCTAGAAGCACTCTGCGTAGTTTCTTTGTGGTTTCATTTGCATTTTCTTCTATTGCTCATAAGATGACGCCTGTTTTGTGTTTACTGCTGATTGATTTGCTCCTCTGGGAACCCCATGCTCAGTCTTTGCTTGCACACTGTATTGATTTGTTTGCCTCTGTCTTATTGATTTTCCTTGTTGATTACATGTTGGGAAACCACTCAGGTGGTAGGGCTGACTTTACCTGCCTTACTGTGCTTGCTGTTTGGAAAAAGCCTTGGGTTTTCTTTTGTTTAAAGATTTCATTCATGTCTTTAACCATTTCATAAACTAATCAACTATTTTCAAATCTTCTAGGACAGGTCACTTGGTCAAAGGTTTGCCTTGTTAAGTTTATTCTATTCCAAGCTGACCAGTAATCAAACTTAAAGTTTAAAAGTATGGTCAAAGGATTGCAAGCTGGTACAAACATTCTGGAAATTAGTTTGGCAGCTCCTCAGAAAATTGGACATAGTACTACCAGAACATCCAGCAATACCTCTTCTGGGCATATACCCAGAAGATGTTCCAACTTGTAATAATGACACATGCTCCACTATGTTCATAGCAGCCTTATTTATAATAGCCAGAAGCTGAAAAGAACCCAGATGTTCCTCAACAGAGGAATGGATGCAGAAAATGTGGTGCATTTACACAACGGAGTACTACTCAGCTATTAAAAACAACGAATTTATGAAATTATTAGGCAAATGGATAGATCTGGAGGATATTATCCTGAGTGAGGTAACCCAATCACAAAAGAAGTCATTAGATATGCACTCACTGAGAAGTGGATATTAGCCCAGAAACTTAGAATACCCAAGATACAATTTACAAAATACATGAAACTCTAGAAGGAAGACCAAAGTGTGGATACTTCGATCCTTCTTAGAATGGGGAACAAAATACTAATGGAAGGAGTTACAGAGACAAAGTTTGGAGCAGAGCCTGAAGGAACAACCATTCAGAGACTGCTCCACTTGGGGATCTACCCTATAAACAACTATCAAACCCAGACACTAGGCAGATGCCAACAAGAGCCTGCTGACAGGAGCCTTATATAGCTCTCTCCTGTGAGGCTCTGCCAATGCCTGGCAAATAAAGAAGTGGATGCTCACAGTCATCCATTGGATGGAGCACAAGGTCCCTAATGAAAGAACCAGAGAAATACCCAGGGAGCTGAAGGGGACTGGAGCCCTATAGAAGGAACATCAATATGAACTAACCAGTACCCTCAGAGCTCCTCAGAACTATACCACCAATCAAAGAAAACACATGGTGGAACTTGTGGCTCTAGCTATATATGTAGCAGAGGATGGCCTAGTCGGTCATCAATGGGAGGAGAGGCCCTTGGTCCTGTGAAGGCTCTATGCCCCAGTATAGGGGAATGCCAGGGCCAGGAATGGGAGTGGGTGGGTCAGGGAGCAGGGGGAGATGGGAGGGGATAGGGGATTTTTGAGGGGAAACTAGAAAAGGGTGTTGGGTCAGACCCCAACAAAAGGGGACAACATTTGAAATGTAAGTCAAGAAGATCTCTAATAATAAAAAAAGTATGGTCAAGTGCACTGTTAGCAGTTGTATGGAATAAAAGGATTCTGGTTCCTGACTTGAATGGTGGCAAATGGCACTTGAGGTACTGAAGCTGAGCCTGTCTGCTGCAACTTAAGTATGTCAACCCTACCCCCAGCCTTGTTGCCGATTTTCAGTGCTTTGACTTCTGTGGGAACTAAAAAGGGGCCCTGGGGAAGAAAGGGAAGGGTAGATCCACGTCCCACCAGAGTTCCACCTATGCTTTGGACAGGCAGGCGTGGGAGGGCTGCCACACGCTTTCCACTCAGCCCCGGGTGAGCATCCAAGCCTCTGACCCATTCTTGGGGTGTGGGGAGTGGACAAGGGGCAGCCCAACCTGGGAGCCCCAGGGCTACTTCCTATAGCCCTGGGGTTATGGGAGAGAGGGATGAAGGAAGAGAGGTTCCCACACCGGTGAGAGTGAGCACAGCGGATCTTGATGAACAGAGACTGTCTATGGTTTTAGAGCTTTATTATAGAAATGCAGGGGAAAGAGAGAATGTAGAAATAGAGAGAGGGGGAGAGGAAAGGCTAGAGAGAAAGAGAGTAAGAGTAAGAGAGAAAGATGAGTGGAGAGAGGGGAGGAGAGAAGAGAAGACAAAGAGGAGAGAGGAGTGAGAGGTAAGAGAACAAAGGAATGGGAGGAGTGAGAGGTAAGAGAACAAAGGAATGGAAGGAGTGAGAGGAGGGAAGACAAAAAGAGAGGAGTGAGAGTGAGGAGTAAGAGAGAGGGGTGAGGTCAAGCAGCCCCTCTTATGGTCTTTACTGTTGCTAGGTAACTGGGGAGGAGTTTAGCCTGAAGGTCAGAAGCTTGGGCCATTGCCTATGTGACTTCTAGCCATGCTTCTCTTGGGGCTGTTGGGGGTGGTAATTTAGGTAGGAGCCAGAGTTCCAGGAGCATGAGGAAATGCCTACTGCGTCATGTAGGTGAATTATCATCCTTCCAGGGTTCAGACCTCAGCTCAACTGGAGACCAGCCTGTCTGTGCATAGCCCAATGCCCCACAGACTTCCTTTCTTCAGGGAGAAAGGAAAGATTTCTTGAATCCCAAAGTGCAAGTTAATGTGTGAGTATTCACATCTGGAAGCACACAGACTGACTTTCTAGGCTGTGAGACTGACCATGGTTGGTGGATGGGTTGTATGAGTTACAAGACATGTTCATATGCTCCAATATAACTCCCATGTGGCCACTCTATCCAAGACAGAGTATTTATTTGTGTCAATCCTATTTTGAAATTCAGTTACCTCGGTCATTATGGTTCATTTCTTAAAAAGGAAGAAAACAGGTACTATGATCCAGACATGATGCAAGACTCTACATTATCTGGATTCTGTTTAGCTTCGATAGTACTTGTATTTTATAGAGGCAGAAGTGCAAGTTCAGATAGCATGGACTGGAGAGAAAAGGAAACAAGTTAGAAATGGCCAGCTGGAGACTCTGAAAGCAGAGCACAGCACTGAGGAAGACATAGAAGGGCCACCTCTGGTGGGAAAATAGGTAGTGGACACAGTCTCTGGCCCATGGTGCAGGATTTGAATCCAGTCCAAGGGCTGCTGACACTTTACCCTTTCTGATGTTTCAAGTGATCATTAATCAGAAGTCACAGGTAGAACCCCCAACACTTAGGAGACAAACACGAGAACCAGGAATTCAAGGTCATCTTTGGTTACATAAGGGTCTAGGACCTATGGTACATAAGACACTTGAGTGGAAACAAAAAGATGGCAGCAGGTTGGCTCAGCCAGTAAAGGTGCTGGCTGTCAAGTCTGATGGACTGAGTTTGATCTCCTGAACTCCAATGGTGAAGGAGAAAACTCATTTATTTTTTCAATTCCAGCAGAGGAGGCTGAGGCTAGAGGATCCTTGGGTCTTGGTGATCAGCCAGGTTAGCTGAATGAACAAGCCTCAGTCAGGCTAGTAAGAGAAGCCATCTCACAAGTAGAACAAAGCCCAGGTTGTCCTCTGCTCTCCATTCACATCTACACACATACATACACAACCATACAAAGACATGTACACACACACACATACAGAGAGAGAGAGAGAGAGAGAGAAAGAGAGAGAGACAGAGACAGAGACAGAGACAGAGAGACAGAGAGAGGTAGAGAGAGGGACAGAGACAGAGTCTAAGGGCTGAAGAGATGGCTCAGCAGGTAAGAACACTTGCTTCTCCTTCAGAGTTTGTTCCCAGCACTCATGTCTGTAACTTCAGCTTCAAGAAATGTGGCATCCTTCATGGGTACCTCCCACCCATGCATGTACATACACACACACACACACACACACACACACACACACAGACATATAAAGAAAAATAAAATACATCCTATAAGATTTGTCTAAAGCACAAAAGATAATAAATCAAGATCTCTTTCTCATTTTTTCTCCTCCACAATCTGTCTTTAAAGTGTTATAATCCCTGCTTTATTGATGTAATGGTGATTTGTTTAGTGGAGGAGTTGTTTTGAGGGAAAGATGGACTGTCAGTGACTTTGCCACAGCTGTTGATAATTTTACACAACCTTAGGCTGATGACACAATATCAACTAGGGAAGCAAAGACTGAGGTCTTTCAATTTGGACAGTGTGTATTTCCTCGCTTTCCTATTTTTGTTGTTGAATTTTGATGAGTTGACTTAGGACATATTTGAAATTTCTATAAATTTAATAAGGTTTTTTGAGACCATTTTGAAAATAAGACCACTTTACACTAAGTAGCTATGGCCATGCTGGCCTTATTTCAAAGTGGCTTCAGGGATGCCTCCAGATGTCTACACAATTCTCAACACATCAGAACAATGCTCTAAATGAAAAGGTTTAGAATGGAGAGGCAACATCTGATTCCTTAGTATAGAACGTAATATATTAATTGCTGTAAATTGATCCATAGATTTGGCCTCATAACTTCTTGAAAGTATTGGAAACTCTTCTAGAACAGAGTTCTGTTAGCTGGATAGAGTCCTCGGCAGCACTCATAATTTCCGATACTCCCATACGGGGCATGCATCATGTTCCTTCTTCCTTCTTCCTCCCTTCCCTGTGCTTACCTTGGTTGGGAGATGGACTGGCCAATCCTACCTTGCTCTTCATTCCCACCCAACTTTGTGTTTTTTTTTTCCTCTGGAATTATTGGCAAACTCTAAACATACCCATGCTCGTTTTAGTTTTGACACTGCTGGAATATTTATCTTGGTGAGTGTGTTTGCTTATGCAAGGTGAGTTTTGTTGACTCAGTGATACCAACAGGCTTCAGAATACTGCGTAGTTAATAGAGTCACGTGACTCTACATGACTTGTAAAAAATTTCCCTTTCTGCCAAAGTTTTTTGCTTCTACATTTTTCATCCACGGAAGAGTTTTCCTTCATACTTCTTAGATTCTTGTTAAACACTGGGCCCGATGTTCAGTTACCCACACAAGGGAATTATACAGTTTTAGCATAGTAGAAAGGCCAAGTAAGATTTCTAAGAGTAGCTACTCTCACCCAGGGCACTAGCACTACCTCATGCCTATGCTGGGCACCATGTTTGTGCCTATTGCTGTTATTATTTCTTTTGGATTATTGCATATTTATTCAGGCCAGAAAGTTGGAATTCACCCCTGAATCTGCCTACTCCCCTGCTTACCATACTCAATGAAGTACCAGACCATACTCCTTTCTTTTTTTTTTTTTCTCTAAACCTACTTTATTTGGGTTCTTTTTTTTTTTTCAACTTTTATTAGATATTTTCTTCATTTATATTTCAAGTGTTATCCAGAAAGTTCCCTATACCCTCCCCCCTCCCGGCCCTGCTCCCCTACCCATCCGCTCCCACCCCTTGGCCCCGGCGTTCCCTTGTATTGGGGCATATAAAGTCTGCATAACCAAGGGGCCTCTCTTCCCACTGATGGCCAACTAGGCCATCCTCTTCTATATATGCAGCTAGAGACACGAGCCCA
>LR750039.1:363312-397395 GCA_902729485.2 Mus minutoides
CTCTAGTGAGTCTGGCCAAGGGTTTGTCTATCTTGTTGACTTTTTCAAAGAACCAGCTCCTGGTTTGATTGATTCTTTGGATAGTTCTTTTTGTTTCCACATGGTTGATTTCACCCCTTAGTTTGATTATTTCCTGCCGTCTACTCCTCTTAGGTGACTTTGCTTCCATTTGTTCTAGAGCTTGCAGATGTGCTGCCAAACTACTGGTGTAAGCTCTCTCCATTTTTTTTTTTTTTTTTTTTTTTTTTTTTTTTTTTTTTTTTTGTAGGAACTCAGAGCTATGAATTTACCTCTCAGGAATGCTTTCATTGTGTCCCATAAGTTTGGGTATGTTGTGGCTTCATTTTCATTAAGCTCTAGAAAGTCTTTAATTTCTTTCTTTATTCCTTCCTTGACCAAAGTATCATTGAGTAGATTGTTGTTCAGTTTCCAAGTGAACGATGGTGTTTCTGCTACTTATGTTGTTATTGAAGAGCAGCCTTAGTCCATCGTGATCTGATAGGATGCATGGGACAATTTCAATATTTTTGAATCTGTTGAGGGCTGTTTTGTGGCCAATTATGTGATCAATTTTGGAGAAGGTGCCATGAGGTGCTGAGAAAAAGGTATATCTTTTTGTTTTAGGATGAAATATTCTGTAGATATCTCTTAAGTCCATTTGTTTCATAGCTTCCGTTAGTTCCACTGAGTCTCTGTTTAGTTTCTGTTTCCAGGATCTGTCCCTTGATGAGAGTGGGGTGTTGAAGTCTCCCACTATTATTGTGTGAGGTGCAATGCGTGTTTTAAGCTTTACTAACGTTTCTTTAATGAAAGTGGCTGCCCTTGCATTTGAAGCATAGATATTCAGAATTGAAAGTTCCTCTTGGAAGATTTTGCCTTTGATGAGTATGAAGTGTCCCTCTTTGTCTCTTTTGATAATTTTGGGTTGAAAGTCTATTTTATTCGATATTAGAATGGCTACCCCAGCTTTTTTCTTTGGGCCATTTGCTTGGAATATTGTTTTCCAGCCTTTCACTCTGAGGTGGTGTCTGTCGTTTTTCCTGAGGTGTGTTTCTTGTAGACAGCAAAATGTCGGGTCCTGTTTGTGTAGCCAGTCTGATAGTCTATGCCTTTTTATCGGAGAATTGAGTCCATTGATATTAAGCGATATTAAGGAACAGTAATTGTTGCTTCCTGTCATTTTTGTTTTTAGAGTTGGGATTCAGAACAGTAGGTTTTTATGTATCTAGGAATTTGTTCATTTCTTCTAGTTTTTCTAGTATATTGGAGCATAACTTTTCAAAATATTTTCTACTGCTCCTCTTGAGTTCACCGGTATCTATCTGTTTTAACATCACCTTTAGTTTTAAAATGTATTAACCTGAGTATCTTTTTCCTTTTTCTTTCTTTTTTTTTTTTTTTTTTTTTGGCTGTTTGTCTTATTTAACTTTCCAAAGAAATAGCTATTCCATTGACTCTGCCTACTTGTATTATTTGTTTTATCTCAATTTCATCAATTCCCTTCTTGGTCTTTATTATTTATTTACATGTCTAAATTTCAACTTTGGTTTGTTTTCCAAGACCCCGAGGTACATCATTAAGGTATTTATTTGAGAGCGGCCTTATCTTCTTATATAGGCACTTATAAACTTCTTTTTGAGAACTATAAACAAAATGTTTCTTCACAGACTCGTCAGTCAATTGGTTTTCCGAGCAGATGTTGCTACATGGAAATGAGGTCAAATATGAGCCTTTGCTATGTTGAACTTAGGTTATCAGTAGTGCTGGGCAGGGACATGAGGACAGTTCATGCGTAAGGGAGCCCAGGACAGCCTGTGCACAAGAAATATTCAATTTATATTTAGTTGGCAATTTAGAGCTATGATGTCTTCCTGGGTTTGACTCTTAGAATCATTATACCTCTGCCAAGAACTGTTAGAAGAAGACTGAAGCTACTATTTTAAATCTTGTGTAGATGGGTGTTTTACATAACTAATAACATTTATTATGGATGCTAAATCTTTATCTGCTTCAGCACTGCTAAATCCTGCCTTTGTTTTTTTTGGAAACATCCTTTTGCTATGAATCCAAAACTGGCCTTCAACCCCAAATCCTCTTGCCTCAGTCTCCCAAATGCTTTAGTTTATAGGTGAAAACAGCCACATCTATTTCCATTTTATATTTCACCAAAACATGCTTATGACAAGTATATTTGTGACATTAAAATAAATGGAAAAGTAAAAGTATTCAAGCACCAGGGAATGAGCAGGTGAATAATATACAGTTTATTTCTTCTGTGGGATACTGTTCAGGTGCTAAAAGAAATATCTATCTGTATGTCAAATATGAAAAGTGAGCTACATATAGATATGGGAAAGGAGCAAACTGTAAATATGTGTATGTGAATAAACATATGCACATATACCATGCTCTATTTTTGTTCATAAGAATACCATGCATACATGCATAGCTTGTCTAATTATATTTGCTAATGTTCATAACTTCATATTCCTTTCTAGAAGTATGTTAAAGACTCACTATGCCTAAGTAGCCTAATCTCATTCTTACAGTAATTCTATAAGGCAGGTAATAATTTTTCCTGTCGCAGAGCTATGGAGGTTTGCTCTGGGCTGTGTAGTAGTTTAGAGAAACAACCGAGGCTCCAGCCCTGAAGCCTGAACTGCTACCTGCCATAGTCTGTGATTTCTTATCATTTATTTTAAGAAAACAAACAAACAAACAAACAACCATGAGGCATCCTTGTCTATAGAAGCCATGTTGTACGGAGCTCACACAGGAGTTAGCCTTCAGGATTTTTCCCTCACTTTGAATTGGTGGCACCAATTTCTGAAAGCCCTATTTCTGTATAAAGAACATCTAATTGGTACCCTCTGCCCCATGATGTTATTACTCATTTTGAAATTTGAAAGAGAGGTGCCTTGTTTTCTGTCTCCTTGCTGGATCTAAGAACCTTGAAGAATTATTGATAATTAGACTTTTAAGTTGCTCCTGAAGCATATTTATAACACAATCGCTACAGTTCTACTAACTAGGGTAACCTAGGCCTATGCTTCAAATTAAACATTAGCTTGTACTTGACATTGGGTTTGAAACCAATGTCCCCAAGAGTGATTTACAAAGAGACAACGATGTTGAAATATTTTCAGCACAAACAGGAAAGATCTTGTGTGCTGGCCATTTGATCTAAAATCCCAATCTGACCCTGCATTTTTCCGTCCCTTCCCAGTGGCCCTTTTCGCTCCCATGTTTTAGCAGTCATGTCCCTAAGCAAGTTAGCTCACTTCTTGTTAAGTGCTTTCTTTGATAGCTGTATATTTACAAGCGGCCTCATAGCATCCCATATCGATTTAATGTGGTTTTAATTTCCTAGAGTGAATGTTTTGATTAACTAACCTCAAGGAGCACTAGAATTTGTACCAGAAAAAAAAAAGTGTATTAAGTGCCCGTATAAGTGCAGGGGAGGTTTTAGTCACTAAGGTTAGTTGTTTTGGACATCACCTCCTATTTCGAGCTTCCCGCAGTCCACTCTGTGGGCTCAAGGCTTTGGTTGGTTACTTTTTATTGTATTCTAGAAGGAACTGGTTTCTTACTAACCTGTCTGATCTCAACTTCCCATTACTCAAAGATTGTAGATCTGAGAGTAGGAGAAAACCTGCAGACAGACGCTATCATTTTGGACACAAGCTAATTAAGGATACGATCAATCCTGCGTATTCCTTTTCTTGAGCAAAGCAAAAAGAATGAAGTTACAGGAACTCGGTGTTTATGAGAGGAAAAAAACTGAATTCACGGAAGTTCATCACATGTTGGGGGGATACTAAACCTAAATACTAATTCGCACATAATCTGTTTCTCAAAATTCCATTTTAAAAAATTAATAATCTTTGTGTCCCTGATCACCCACCAGCGCAACTACCAAACCTTTAGCTTGTTAATGTGTTTGCAGGTCTCTTAGAGATATTGACAGCTTAGGTGATTTCTTGCGTCGGAAAAAAAAAAAAATGCGGGCGGTAAAGATTTCCCTCGAACTAAAGCGAATCTGCTGTGTACTGGTACAGCTGGTTCAGGGCACAGGTGCACACTCTTGGCTCCTGTTCTGCCCTGAGGAGGCAGAGGGGGCGAGCCCAATCCAGATCAGGTGTGGGGGTGAGAGAAGCTTTCACAGCAGAGCCTCACTGTGTTGCAACCTTAGCCCATACCAAATCTCTGGTAGACTCTGGCTGCCCGTGAGTAACTCCAGGCCCCTAGGTCTCCAGAGTGGGATGGTATCCCGGGAACCACTCAGAAAGCAGCTAAGGAGCTGAAGGTAGTCTGAGAGGCACTTCCGGTCCAAGAGGCTAAACAGCTTTCCTAATCTCTCATGGACCACAGACTTGCCACTTGAGACATCAGAGCTGAAGGCTGAAATTCCTCAAGGTAAAAAGACCCCCCTCCCAGGAAATGGACTCCTCCATTGTCCTTACTTGATTATTCAGGCACTTTCACTTTTCCATATATAGGAGTCACCTGGGAGCAAGCTGTGACCAGCCGGGAGTGACACATCTGTATTCTATCCACTCTCTCCCTCTTTGCCCATCCTTACCCTGTCCTCATATGCTCATAGGCACTTAGGCAGAAGTCATCTCCTCGGGATTCTGCCAAAGATCTGCCTGTTGGGTTTGTAGGGGGAGGATAAGAAAAGAAAGAAAAGAAGAAGGAGAAGAAGAAAAAAAAAACTACAGGCAAAGTTTCAGCTTTGAAGTTGTTGGAGAAGTGAAGTCAAAAAGTGTGGCACAATGAATGGACCTGTGGATGGCTTGTGTGACCATTCTCTAAGTGAAGAGGGAGCCTTCATGTTCACATCAGAATCTGTAGGAGAGGGGCATCCAGGTAAGTAGTTGCCTTGAACTCTGGCAATCCTGCCATCCCCAGCCTGTGCCAGGAGTTACTTTTACCAGGTACCTTAAAAACAAGGTCCATCAGTTGCTGTAGAGACTCTTTGAAGGAAGTGTGCTTTCTTTGCTGGTTGTAAAGGGGTCACCCATCTTGAAGACTGGGAGGATGGTTCTCAAATAGGAAAAAGTTTTGCATGTGAGCCGTGCACAGGTTAGAAAGGAATAGCACTGCATTCTAATGGGTGCTGAGTCGGAGCTCCAGATGGCAAGGATCTCAGAGATGCTTTCTGACACAGTATAAACTTCCTAAAGAGCAGTGCTTTTCAATCTGTGGGTCTTGACTCCTTGGGAGTCAAATAATCCCTTCACAGAGGTCACCTAAGACCATCAGAAAACACTGTTTTGAATTGTTCATAGCAGTAGCAAAATTACAGTTATGAAGTAACATTAAAAATAACTTTTTGGTTGGGGGTTGCCACAACATGAAGAACTGTATTAAAAGGTCACAGTATTAGGAAGTTTGAGAACCACTGCTATAGAGGAACATTCAAACATTGTTTTGGTTCTTGAAAGGGGAATAGATTGTGATGGAAAGCTAGACACAGTTGTCAGTGACAGGACCATGAGTAGGTCGTCACAAGTTCTGACTGTGGGACAGAGGTTGTCAAGCTGTGTAGTACAGAGGCATCACAACACAAGGCTTGATGAAGCCAAAGACTGGGACTTACTCCCAAAGTGTCCAATTTGGTAGGTCTTATTAGGTAGATGCTTAAGAATTCTAATTTGTAACAGCTTTTAGGAGGTGCTGCTTCTGCTGGTATGGGAATACCACATTGAGAACAACTGATCTAGGAGAGCTCTGGGGTTGATAACCATTGTTCTAGGAGAACCCTGGAGTTAGGCATACTGATTTGAGGACTTGAGAACTTATTCACATCTGTTCTGGGTGATATGGTGTGTCACCAAGTGACTTGTTACCAAGTCTAATTTTCCTACCTTCCTTCTCTCTCCAAGAGATTAACTTCATACCTTGAAAGTTGACTTGGGGATTTTTGATTCACTACACCTGTGTGCCTTATCCCATGGTCCCCAACTGAAGGCAATCCAGGCCCTCTTCTTTCAGAAGCATTTTGTTATGTCTAGGGCCATATTGTTTTTGATTGTTACATTCTAGGGCTTGGAGGCAAGATGCTCCTGGAGTCTGTTGGTTAGAAACCAGATATGCAGCCAAACATTCCACAGTACATGAGTGAGTCCCACAATGAAGAATTATTTGGCCCCAAATGTCAATAGTGCAGCTGTTCATCATAGGTGCATCTCTGGTACATTTGACTGGGCAGCTCCATTGCTCCTGATAGTCACCCATATGTTAGAAGAACACACTATGGCCAGAGAAAGTGAGATCTTCTCAATGGTTACTTGTCTCAAGTGTAGCCCGTTGTACCTAAGAGCAATGTGTTTAGTGGACAGAGCAGGAAGACATCTGCCAATCCACTTACTGTTTTACTTCCTTAATGGTAGCCTATCAAATTGTCTCATTCACCATTCACTTTCTACTGTAAATTAAGTGTCCAAGTTGGTTGGTTTCCTCGGAGGAGGCTTGGTGACCTGTCTACCATTCCATGGCAACATTCTCCCATATGAGAAAGATAAAATGACTGTCTTAAGCCTATGGAGTGATAGAAACTTTGAAATCCTGAGCAGATTTCTTAGAAAGAAATTCTTCCAGGGATTGACGTAGCTCAGCAGTACAGATGGAGTTTGCCTCCTAGCATGTGCAAGGCCCTGTATTTAGTGGCTTCACCCCTGGATGGGAAAAAAAAAAAGATTTGAATTGTAATCACAGTACTTGGAAGCTGGAGACAGGGGAGTTAAGACATCAAGATTACCCTTGACTGTAGAGCAAACTCAAGGCAACTTCATTGTGTGAATCTCAAAAATCCCAGATGGGAGGGGGAGGGAGGAGAGAGAGGAAAGTCTCTTAGGGATTGAGGAATTATCAAGGATCTATCTTCATGACCTTGCTAATTTTCCCCTCTACTTGTATTTCCCAACATAATGGTACCTTATGTGAGCTGGGCATAATAATAATAATAATAATAATAATAATAATAATAATAATAATTCCTTTACATGAATGGTATTTCTGGATGTCTGCCAGTAGTTAACCTATGAATAACTTATAGGCATTCTGACAGGTCAATATTGACCACCATGTAACTTATTTTAGAATGTCAGGAGGCCTTTACTGATAAAAGAAGCTATGGTCTCACACCTTCCCAGATTTAAAATGAGCATCTGCCACTGGCAGAAGGATGGATAGAAAAACTCCATCATTTATTTCAAATTAGAAAGTTGACACTTAATGGCAAGTTAATATCTTAATATCTATGTTTGATAGCTAAACTCCTTGACTCAGGATCTGAATGCTCAAAGAGAATCTCCAGCGGCTGTAGAGGTGCTCAGTGTTAAGGGCACTCACTGCTTTTGCAGAAGTGCAGAAGATTGGGGTTTGGTTCCCAGCATCCACTCCAGCTCCAGAGGATCAACATCTGCTTCTAGATCCCATGGATATCTGTGCCCACATGTCTACATTCTCCCATACAAATTACACATGCACATATACACAAGTAAAAAGAAATCTTTTTTGTTTGTTTGTTTTTGTTTTTGTTTTTTTTTTGAAACAGAGTTTCTCTGTGTAGCCCTGGCTGAACTGGAACTCACTTTGTAGACCAGGCTGGCCTTGAACTCAGAAATCCACCTTGCCCCTGCCTCCCAAGTGCTTGGATTAAAGGTGTGCACCACCACTGTTCGGCTTGTAAAAAGAAATCTTAAAAACACTTTTAAAGAGGACATTTTAAACATTAAGTGAAAGACAGTATTTCTTAAATAGGAGTCTCTTTTACCTCTTAATTTGTTAGTAGCGTTTAACTGCAATGCTGAGTGAATTTGTGCACAATGTCACTTGGTGATCTACATGTTAGACTACGTGAGTCCTTTAAGGTAGACAGCAGAAGAACATTAATTCCCGGCTCTTGCTGAATCTTTGTCAGTCCCATCTTAGCCCAGATTTCAGGACACACATCTGACTTGCAGGAGGCTGAGTGAACAGGGAGGATCTGAGAGCTTCTTATGGTAGTGTTCTCATGAACAACAATGGTGCCTATGGGTTCTCTTGTGGAGGGAACCATGGTTGATGCCATCTACCTGGGTTTGTGTTTTGTATCTTTTAGCTTGCATCTATAGAGCCTTCAATATGGCATTGGTCTGGTCACTTAGTACCCAATTTTACTGATTTTATGAAGGATGTTAGACTATAGCCATATTTTTTTTTTTTTTTTGGATGTTAGCACTAGGAAATAGGATTGGGAAATGAAAGACTTCTTTAGTATAATGTGATTGTGAGCTGCTTGGACTCTTAGAAGAGCTGGCTTTGAACTGTATTTTCCTTTTAAGGGATTCTATGAGTTCACGTAATACCTGCCATCCAAAATGAGGGAGGAATTAGAAGAAATTAAGAATTCAAACACTTTTCATTTCTGGGGACTCATGAGGCCTCAGACCTAGCCAAGGAGTTATTGTATTGGCCCTTAATGGCTGCTAAGGAAGGGAAGGTCATTTTATCTCTGTGGTATATCCACTGGTGGCAAGTCTGTCATGTTTTTGTAAATAACAACACACCCACACTCATGCAGGCAACCCCAGTCAAACTCAGTGGGTCACTTAAACAAAGCAGCAAAGTAGAGGGGGGACCTAAAGAAAAATCTCAAAAGGAATATAGGGGAATAAGAGAGGGTAATGGGGATTGGTTATTAGCAACATATATTGTACATATATATATGCATATATGTATATATATGAAACTGTCAAAGAATAGGGAAAAATTAAAAATCTATAAAAGGATTTATTAGACAAAATAATTCTCATTTTTGATATGTAAGAGAATATCCTTTTTATTTTTGATCGATAGGTTTGATAGTCTGACTCATAGTATGTCTATTTTAGCAGTTAAGTTTGCCATGCTTAGCAATTATGTTACTTGTTACATTCAGTATTTGTTCTTATCCAGATAAGATCTGTGACCAGATTAGTGATGCGGTGCTGGATGCTCACCTCAAGCAAGACCCCAATGCCAAGGTGGCTTGTGGTAAGAGACAAGTCCCCCCCCCCCTTTTTTTTTGCTGGAGACTTGAGTATATTGGACAAAGAAGTTCATGGTGCACATAGATCATAGAGTCATATTCAAGTTCAAAGTCAATGTCCTCCTTTCTACAGGAGAGGTCTTCTTAAAGTGACTTTCTTATGTTGCATCAGGGCAGAAAACATTTCTAATGATGAAACAGATTCTTCACCTAGAAGTTGATGTTAGATGTCATCAGAACTAGCAGAGGGCTAGGGGGGAACATGCCCTCCTTAGCAAAGGTTTCACTGGGAGTCGGTGGCCTTTGTAAATTCTTAGATGAATCCTTCTGAAAAAGTGAAGAGCTGAAATGCTTGAGGCTGTCTAGAAGCTTATTTGATGGCTATGCATATCTAGCTACTTCGATTTTCTTTCCTTGTTTGTGGTATGCCTCATATGTTAAATTAATTTATGCATCCCGTTTACCAGCAGCAAAGAAAAACAGTTTCATTAACTACTCATACCCAAACCAACAGCTTTCCAAAGGGCCGTCAGTGTTGAATAAAGCACTGAAGACCTTGTCCACCCATGCCATCCACCTACGGCCTCTGGGAGTCCATGTAGGTGAAGTATCTTTACTGTTGTTTGCAAGATAAGTTCTCCAGCATCAAATCTTTGTCTGATAGAAGGCTTTGTCACACAACATAGCCCTTGACTTCAGAGTGTGGAAGGTCCATGTCCAATCTCTGACCTTACTGATGGGAAGACAGTGCTGGTTGCACCAGGCCCTTTGCCATACCTTATGGTGCAGAAGACCCCAGTGTGGAGACCAGCATGCACTGTCACTGTCTGTGCTGTGTACTGTCCTTTACCCTACCTTCCTTCCTTCTCTACAAGCATCTCAGCCTGTATGTCAGGTCTTTGTGTTACTCTGAGAGTAGATATCACACTGATGGCATTGAAACAAACAGTGGCACTTTCTGTAAGATTCTGGCATTGTAACTACACTAGATTCATAGCTAGGGCTCTTGCTCCTGTTTTTAAATATTTCACGAGAGACTCTGGCAGTAGATAGTTATGGAATTCCAGTTCCTACAGAAAAAATTCCTTTTGAGAAAGTTCGTCTGATTGATCCACATGTTCTGGTACCATGGTCTCTCTCTCTCTCTCTCTCTCTCTCTCTCTGTATGTGTGTGTGTTGAGAGATGTTGTGTAATATGCATTCATCATGTTGTTTATGAAATCTACATGATTGGAGACAGGTTAAGTAGGTTGTCCAAGATAACAGAATCAATAAGTACTTTTCACAAAACTCAAATACAACTCATCCTTTTCAAAGCTTCATTCTTCTACCAACACTTGCAGATACTCAGTAATTAGTGCTGGAGTTGCTCTTTTTGTTGGCACAGCTATTCATTCTTAGAAATTACTCCTCACGGAAGCCCTTATTGAATCGTTCCATTTCCACTTTGATAGGTCTAGACACTTGAGCTTCTGTCTGCTGCCCCATGACTACTACCTACCTTCCTTTCCTTACAGAGACAGTGTGCAAGACAGGTATGGTGCTACTGTGTGGGGAGATCACCTCAGTGGCCATGATTGACTACCAGCGGGTGGTGAGAGACACCATCAAGCACATTGGCTATGACGACTCTGCCAAGGGTGAGGATGAGTTTGCTGGGTCTGTGTACATGTAGGTCTCTGCTATACCCATTTTCCATACGGAGTCAAATCTGACCCTCCAGTTTTACAGTACAAATTCTGTCTGGAGGGTAAACATTCCTAGAGCAAGGTCTGGCAGCCTTTTGTAGAGGACTCTAGTTGGAAGGGGTAGCATGTACCTGTTCATTACTGACAAGTCTCTTTTAAGGTCTTGCCTTCCCTGTGCTGGCAGAAGCTTTGAATGAAGCTCCTAATGCAGGGGGTCAGCCCTCCAGTGACAACATGCTCTGTGCCAAGCACAGGTGCTAGTGTCTACTTATGTCATCTGACTTCATCATTCCAGAATACCCTGGACTGTTTCTTATGCAAATGAGGATATCTTGGTTTAGAGTATAACTACCATGAGACAACACCAGGGTGGGTGTTCTTGTACTTTCCACTGAGCTATACTACATTTTACTATAGATGCAGAAAATGAGGCCTCATTTTCAAGCACCTGGGCCTAATTACAGGTGAAGGAGACTGGGAAATCCAGGTTAGCACCCATGCCAGCTGGTGAAGGAGCTGAGGCCCGGGGAAGAGGTACAGGCCAGGCAAGGAAGTAAGGGGACCAGGGAGCACCAGGTGGCACAATAACTGAGGACTGCCCAGCAGATGCCACTGCTTATGTTTGGGCATGGCAGGAAGCAGCCAAGCCTGGGGGTGTCTGAGAAGACCCAGGGCATGGCACCTGTTTGCAAAGACATTTTGGGGGAGCTTCCATTTGCCCATTATCCACACCAGTTTCCTAGAAAGGGCTCAGACCTGACTTCTTCAGGGTTCTACTATAGCTTCTGGCAATAGATATTCATATAATTTCAGTTTTTGTTTCTCAGATTTATTCATTTAAAAAAATTCCCTCTGAGTCTATGTTGAACTCTGAGCCTCAGTTTCCAGAGGTCACTGTGAGAGATGTGTTGACCTAGAGCAATCATGAGAAAGACCACTTCTTGTGGTGTGGGGATGTTCTAGAGTGCCTGGGAAGAGAAGCAGTACGTGCAAATTAATTTTTCCACTTAAGATGTGTGGCCTTCAACAAGTGCTTACTGACAGAAGCCTGTTATACCTGTCTCCGGAGAGGCTCTACCTGTGCCTGACAAATACAGAGGTGTATTCTTGCAGCCACCTATTGGATAGAGCACAGGGTCCCCAATGAAGGAGCTAGAGAAAGTACCCAAGGAGCTGAAGGGGTTAGCAGCTCCATAGGAGGAACAACAATATGAACTAACCAGTACCCCAGAGCTCCCAGGGACTAAATCACCAGCCAAAGAGTACACATGGTGGGGCTCATGGCTCCAGTTGCATATGTAGCAGAGGATGGCCTAGTCAAGGGGAGGAGAGGCCCTTGGTCCTGTGAAAGCTCTATGTCCCAGTGTAGGGGAATGCCAGGGCCAGGAGTTGGGTGTGGGTGGGTTGGTGAGTGGCAGGGGTTGTTACCATGTATAGCCTCTCCCTGGTATACTCTGAGACATCAATTTATTTATGTGCATCTATATCTTATTCAATACAGGCCTTGCATTAGGCTACAAAGAAAATTTCCATAAGGCATTTTCTTTCTTTAGAAAGGGCTAAGTGACAGCCTGACTATGGCAAAATTGAACTCAGCATTGGGAAGAGGTATTATTTCAACTCAATGATTAATACACAGAGCAGAGCCCTTTGGCACCTCTCTAAAGATTATTCATTGATTTCTACATCCAAAACATTCACTGGGAAATGGTGAGGGTGAGGGGAAGGCAAAGAGCAAAGAAAACCACGTGCTTGGGGTGGAGGGACTGCTTGGCCTCATATGACCAGCTCTGAGGTGTCCTGTGTGAATCTCTTTTCATCTTATGCAATATGGGAGTAGAATTGCATGGGTAAATGTCCAAGGACACAGACTGGGAGCTGGTCAAGTTTGGGTGTTGGGGGAGGAGCCAGAGGAGGAACATTCTATCCAGAGAGACCTCGGGGAGGTGGAAAAGTGCATAATGCTTAAGGCTAGACCTAAGTTTGTTGTCTAAAGGAGTTCTGGCTCCCTGACAGGGGTGGCTGTTAGTGAGGCATCTTTGAGCTAGCACACAGCATGCAGAGGTGCACCTCAACCCTGTACTGCAGTTTTGCAGATGGGACTTGGCTCTAGAGTTGTAGCTTTGACAAAGGACCCCAGCTCTAGGATTCTCTCTCGATGATTCATATACATGGTACTTATTATTCACTATGTGTGTAAATAATAACTATATACACATATATACACATACACACATATATGGGTAAGGCATATAGTTGGGTCTCTAAATGACAAGATTTGAAAGACCCTTGATTTTTGATCACTGCAGTGATATTCTCTTCTCCCTCCCTTCCCTTCCCTTCTCTTTCCCTCCCCTTCCATCCCTCCATTTTTTTCTTTTTTTTTTCTTTCTCTCAGACAGGGTTCAAAGTAGTCCAGACTAGCCAAGATGGCTTCCTGCTTTCCCTTCAAAAGTGCTGGGACTAGCAGCAGGCACCATGCCTTGTTAGTGCTTCGATTTTCAAGTGGGGTTCTGGAGGATTCTCTGGGATACCTAGGGGAGCGAGGCCATATGTTGCTTACCTGCTCAACAGTCAGAATGTCCTTGATGCTGCCTGGTTTGTAGTGTTGTTGTGAGTTGTCCCATTTCTGTGTAAGATATACTTTTTTTTTTAAAATCAAGGTATAATTGAATACAGTAAAATATATCATTGAGAATCTTCTCTTTTAAAAGAGTTCTACATGATCATGGAGGCAAATATCAGGTCTTCCAACATCGCAGTCCTCAACTGTGAACCAGAGGCTACCACCCCTAACACTAAATGCCACACCAGTGACTGAGAAGTTCACCAAGAAACTTATAGTCCTGTCTTGACACATGTCCCCACTTGGCTTACTTCTGCCCAGGCTTTGACTTCAAGACGTGCAATGTGCTAGTGGCTCTGGAACAACAGTCCCCAGATATTGCCCAATGTGTCCACCTAGACAGAAATGAAGAGGATGTTGGTGCAGGAGATCAGGTATGTCAGCTGTGTGAGGGGTGGACCAGTGTGGTGTGTTTGGACTGAGCTATGATCCATGAGGGGACGTCTGCTGAGTTAATTATGCACTTGGGTGGCCTCATCACTCTGGAGATCTGGGGAGGATCCTGCCTGCAGTAAGTTGAGCAGGGCTTCCTAGCATTGGTGTCAGGCTGTGTGGTAGAAACCTGTGATTGCTGATGACAGATGTAGACTTGTCTCCTCCTTCCAGAGTGTTGGGGGTCAGAGGCACAGTTTTCTTCTAAAATGCTGAACGCAGCAGTGTTCTCTGTGTGAATATGTGATTTGGAGAATAGTGCTGCCCTGAGTTCTAAGGCGGCTGTCCTACCTCAGGGTCTGATGTTCGGCTATGCTACGGATGAGACGGAGGAATGCATGCCCCTCACCATTGTACTTGCTCATAAACTCAACAGCCGGATAGCAGATCTGAGGCGCTCCGGTGTCCTTCCCTGGCTGAGACCTGATTCTAAGACTCAGGTGAGCTGTATCCATCACCCCCGCAGACCTCCCTACAGGAACTTCAAGTATACCAAATCATTTTGGTTCTGGCCACATTTTTCCCATGTAATACATATTTATTGTCACTTGCCAAAATGCTTTTAAAATACCTATATTTTAAAATACCTAAATACCTATATAAAATACCTAAATACCTATATTTTAATTCATTCTTTGACAACACACACACATATACCCCACATGCTTGGTTATATGACATGTTACATACATACATACACACACACACAGACACATGCATACATAGGCACCCCCTACATGCTTAGTTATATGACATGTTTTATACACACACACACACACACACACACACATCCCATATGCTTGGTTACATGCCCTGTTATACACACACATAGGCACTCCCCCCACATACTTGGTTATATGCTGTTATACACACACACACACACACACACACACACACACGAACACATACACGCACACCCCCCCCCATACTTGGTTATATGCCCTGTGAATCCTCCCCTATCTCCCTCCCACTTCCATCAAGCCCTGCTTTTCTCTAACCAGTCCTCCCTCCACCTTTTAAGTGTTTGCTTGTGTGGATAACCTGCTGCATTTAATTATTAGTTGCTTGCATGAACACGGCTAAGGGGTTACTTATTTGAATAAAAGTAACTGACTATTTCTTGCCTACAGTTACTCAGGGAGAGTGGGATGTCATGAGCCTCTCTCCTATCCATAAGGAAACGTGGATGGGCCCAACCGTGTTTGCAGATAGCATGCAGATAGCCAAAGCGCCTGTGGATTCATGGGTGCAGTGCCGTCTTATATCCAGAAGACATTTCACAACACTCCTTCCTGACTTCTGGCTCTGCTTGTATTCTTTCCACCCTCTTCTCCACCTTGTTCCCTGAATGTTCAAGGAGATAGGAACATTCCATTTAGGGATAGGCACTCAACAATCACTTATCCTCAGCACTTTGATCAGCTGTGAGTCTCTGTGTTGTCAGCACCTACTACAGACAGGATCTTCTCCAACCAAGGTTAACACATTAGCAATTTGGGAGTATAAATGTAAATGTTTAGAAGGCAGCTTCACATCATGTCTGTTTAGTAAAACAACAGGAATAGGTTCCTCACTAGGGCTTATGCTCTCCCAGCCATGGGGTTTACCATGCCAGACATGACTTTCCTCTTGTCGAGGGAGCCTCCAATCTAATTAGATAGTGGTTGATTACACTTTAGTCATGCTATTTTTAAGATGAAAATATTCTACTTAGGTACCCAAAGCATTATCCATTTGGAAAGGAATCACTTACTTGAAAACTCTTTCAGGCTACACACATTTCCCATCCTTACCTTCATCAAAATTTATTATAAAATTATTCAAAAAATCAGAAGGCTTAAAAAATTATTCTATCTTTATTTTGTTAACATATGTAGACTCTGATGGTAATTCAATTCCTGCCACAGTTTTACTTCCTTACCAGTTACAGGCATGGTGGCCCTGCCTTTATGAGCACACAGATTTCCCACCATGAGCAGGCTGTCTCTTTAGGACCCCTTTTCTTGTCTTTACCCCTGATGTGTCCCATTCCAGCCCCATGGGCCTTGAACTCCCTCATCCCCATCATGATGAAATCCCTTTCTATTTGAAGGACAGTGGTGATGTAAACATTAGCACACATGGAGGCAGGCGCCCTAATACTCTTCAGTCTTCTGATGGCCTTTGGCCAATGGCTGCCTGCCCTGCTTCTTTTCTGTCAAGGTCTTGGCACATCATCCCCTACATGTTATTTCCATCTCTTCACCCACTTGGCTCCTGAATCTTCCAACCCCGGTCCCTTCACATCATCAGCCCCATTTCTCACTCACTTTTGCAGGCTCACAGGCCGAGAGCCTACGGCATGCTGCTCACTGTCATCTTTACTCGGCAGAGGACTGGGTGGAACACAACACGTCCCCCAGACCAGCTTGGTGCCATCTGTCTCCATGGTGCTAGTGTCTCGTATTTCCCCAGAGGAGCATCCCTCTCACCCCAGCCCAGCCTTTCCTGGATTGGTCCCTACTCTGTCCAAGCCAGCAACAGTACTCTATGCCTCTAAAAGTGTCTCCCTGCTCTAAAAGGGTCTCTAAAAGGGTCTCCCTGCTTGAGAGCTGCAGTTAATATTTTGTCACCTTCACCACCTCTTCAGAATTCTCTCTAGGATTTTACTTCCTGTGAGAGGAGGGCAGAATCCACTTGTCATTCCAGAATTCAGAATTGCCTGGTATTCCACCATAACTTTCCTCTGCCAGCCTTTCTCACAGAGTCTCCAATTCACCAGCATTATCCTATTCAGTTTATCCTTGGTTCATAGGGCTTGTACACCATCCTTTATTGTATCTGTGTTTTTGTCTTTGGGGACAGCAGTGCCCATATCTGAGTGCTACCTGTGCCCCCCCATACCAGACTGTTCCATCTCCCTTTCCCCCCTCCTCTCCTACATCCCCTCTCATCTCTTCCTCCACCCCCATACTTGTGATTGATATAGATGTTTTTATGGCCCAATATAGTGCATATAGCTGGGTCTAGTTATTCTAGCCATCAAGATGCATCTTCTCTCTGGGCAGAAGTATCACACTGGCTGCTCTTGGGGCAACTGTGTGTGCTTATGGTCCTAATAGAACATTTTCTTAGGGTTTCCTATGCTTGTGCTATTTGTATGACTTTCAAGGTGGAGTTGGAGCCACCAGCATCTCTCAGGTATTGCCAGAGGTTATGGGACAGAAGAGCTAATATGTAGACTACGGTGGTACCAAAAGAAAGGGCTTAGAAACGTGGAGTTCCACAGAAAAGACAACCCCAGAATAGGGGCGGGTAGAAGACAACAGGCATCCCGAAGTTTCCTTTTCCTCTGGTAAGAGAGGAACAGAAGGAATTTTTTGAGCTACAGTAAGAAAGACCTCATTCATTTCCCCTGCACAAGAAAGAGGTTTCCAAGTCTTAGGAACTCTGAGGGAAAGAGGGAGTCTAATGGGATGCTATTTCCTGAGAGGATGCATTGAGTGTCCAAAATATGCAGTAGATAGGCCTGTCACAGGGGGCCAGGAGACACCGGACAATAGAGCTGCCTCCTAGGTCTGCCTCTATGCAGGGAGTGCTATGCCAGGACAGTAGCTGGCCTCTTCATCCACAGGCTCTTTGTAAAGGATTTCCATTGTCACCTGTGTTGACTGTGACCAGGATGAGTCTTTCCACCTGAACAAATTGCTGCTGCTGATACTGAGAATCAGGGCGGGCAGTCCAGTGGCTATTTTTGTACCAGGTCAGAGCTCTGTTTTCCATAGTGTGTTTTTCCCCATATCTGCTGACAAGATGTGATAAGAGCCTTCGCTCTGCCAACCCGTTCCAGGAGTTCTGCAAAGATGCAGCCTGGTATTTGCCCAGCAGGGATGGCACATCAGGTCTCAGTGAAAAACAGCTGGGTTGGGAAATTGCCTCAAGTCTGAACCTCCTCCCAAGGCTCCATGAGATAACTCTGATCCTAGAGCCTGATAAGGGACTCCTCCCTTGGGAGTCCCCATCCCCAGCCTGCTCCCCCTAGGTGAACATCATTCCCAAGGAAGATTTAATGGTTAGTACTCAATGATTGTGTACCTTCCAATCTTAGATGATAGCTGGCCAGAGCTCTCTTTGTCTCTTCCCCTGGATGTCTCTCTGTTGCTTTTTGGACCAGCAGGACACAGAGCAGAATTATGATATGTACCCCATTGGCTATACTTAATTTTAGCTGAAAGATTCAAAAGTGACAGGTGACTTTGAATGGCTGTGTAAGGCACCTTGGCCAAGCAGAGACCATATTTCAGCACAGCCTCAGCAGGGACTGGTTGCTTCAAGGTCCTATCTGGGCCCTAGGATAGAAAACTATTCTATGTCACCCCTGCTTAGGTTTTTGGTATATTATAGGCATACTTCTGCAAGCATCTCATGACCCTAAGCTGTGTAGATACTGCTCTAATAGGTACATATTGTCTCAGGTAGCATCCTGTCATCCAGCAGATGGTTCATGGTCTTAAGTGGCAACTTTCTGCTAAACAGAGTCTTGGCTGTAAATCTCTGGGTCAGCTCTTGTGTGTGATCTTGACCAAAGTGTTTGAATGGGCAACAAAGGTGACCAATTCATGCCATGGCTTCTAGCATGCAAAGTTTGTTCACCCGTTGCTTTTGTCTTGACCTCCTCATCTGCTGACCTCCCATCAACCCTTCCGCTTTGCAAACCCAAGGGGACCTACCTGCTTTTTGCTACCTGAGATATCATGTGTCTGTGCCCAGTGACATGTCATTAGAGGACAGAGTCTCTACAGAGCATTTTGTCTGTGCTACAGTGAGAATGACAAGCTTTGGTTCAGCTTGAGCAAGGTCTGGATCTTGGGCTCCTCACAAACTGACAAGTTCTGATCTCTTAGTTTATGTCATTTGTAAAGTGTAGGGGGGGCATGACACCTCCCTCACTGTGATATCTTAGACATTAATTGGTAATATATATGATGGGAACAGAACTGGGCATGATAGAAGTAAATGTCTGAGGGGTCTCCATGGCTTGCCCTGACAGGACCTTATAAGCAGAATCCAGACTCATATCCAAGTACGAACCACTAGTCTTTCTTTTGGTGAAACACCAAGACAATGGGGTTTCAGAGCTTTCTGCCCTTTTAGCTTAACAGTCCTGACTAGAGCCTCTTTCACCTGTCCCTACAGCCCTACAGCTGTCAAAGTCTGCTGTTCCCTATGTACTTCCAGGATCCTTTACTGAGGAGAGAGGGCCACTTGCCAGGCTCTTTCTCTTTGTCTCAGAGGCTCTATATGCTAACAAATACAGTCATGGCTAAAGATCCTTTTTGGTCCTTCACATTCTAGGACCAAGATACCCTTGTCTCTGCCAATGAGTTCCTGTGTTCACTCATAGGAGTGGGGAAGTCCATAGGAAGTGTCCAGAGAGGGTCATTAGCACTAGCAGCCTCTGATTATCACAGTTGAAAGACAGTGCCACGTATGTGTGCCTTATGCTGTCATCACAATATAGAGCAAATTACTAAATATAAACATGTGCCATCTTCAGTCTCCAAAGAGCTTTTAGGGACAAAGGGACTCTCTGGACCCCTTGGAGCTCAGGCTGCCTCCTGGAGATCTGTGCCTGACAGCCATGTGCCCTCGGCTTAGACCTGGGCCTCACAGGATCTCCTCCAATGGACAGGTAACAGTTCAGTACATGCAGGATAATGGTGCAGTCATCCCTGTGCGCATCCACACCATCGTCATCTCTGTGCAACACAATGAAGACATCACACTGGAGGCCATGCAAGAGGCCCTGAAGGAGAAGGTGATCAAAGCTGTGGTGCCAGCCAAATACCTGGATGAAGATACGGTTTACCACCTGCAGCCAAGTGGGCGGTTTGTCATTGGAGGCCCCCAGGTGCGTATTTATCTCTGGATAAGGCCCTGTTGTTAGGCCTTGATGACTGGACTGCTCGTGTCCCAGAGTAGGCAGATGACAAGATGTAGTTCTGAGGATCTCATCAGTGTCTACCCATGAATTAAATGTGTTCAGTGAACTTTGGCCTACATTCAAGACACTCTGTATATCTGTCAATATGAAAAAAGGGGTACATGATCATAGGAGTCTCCCACTTAGTGCTTTCAAGCCCTCCCACCCAGCCATCCCAAATGCCACCATGCCTGCCCACAGCCACCATGATTTCTGCCTACTTGGTCAGGCACTCACTCATCTCTGTAGTGCTTGTTCATGGTTGATTTTCCCAGGCATCACTTGCTGGAAACTTGCTATGGGTCTCCAGCTATTATTGCCAGGACATCAGAGGTGAGTTTTATAAATGATACAGGTGTCCCCCCTTTCTCCTATATGTACACAGAACTGGAGAGGTAGGGATTAGCAGAACTGAGGGTATTGTCACAAGGTTGAGCCCCCATAATAGGTCCTATGATCAAATAGTGTTGGCATAAGGCAGAAGGTTAAGTTCCTTATTTTCTTGGAGGATGTCTCAAAGTCTAAATAGGTAAGTGCGAAGTGTGACTTCTAAATAGGGTTGAAGTAACTGCATTCTCTCCAAATTGCTAAATCTAGCTCCATTTCAAGCTCCATTTCCAGTTTTCAAGCTGGTACTGCACAGAGCACACTTCATAAGTGAGCCACCTGGTGGCACTGGCCAGGATTGTATTTATTGCAGTACAATTCCTACTGTAGGTGGATGGCTTCCTGTGGTGGGCTCAAAAGTGAAGGCATGGCCCCAGATGACCTCTGTCCCATCTCCTGACCTTTCCACTAAGGCTCTGACAGGTTGCCTGATTTTCATAGCTGGTCAATGCCAGGAAGGACTGAGACAAGAGAACTCACGGTTTCTGCCTATTAATGGGGGCCTTTGAGGGTGCCCACAGGAGACTGGGCGTCCTTTCTTCTGCCCAACCTGCACTCAGTGTCAGTGGTTCTCATCTCCTGTCCATTGTCTCCCTCTGTAGGGGGATGCAGGTGTCACAGGCCGCAAGATTATTGTGGACACGTACGGAGGCTGGGGTGCCCACGGTGGTGGTGCCTTCTCTGGAAAGGACTACACCAAGGTGGACCGCTCAGCAGCTTATGCTGCCCGCTGGGTGGCCAAGTCCCTGGTAAAGGCTGGGCTCTGCCGGAGAGTGCTGGTTCAGGTAGGCTTCCCCGACCTGCTCTCATCCTTCCTTCCTGTCCTTGCCAAAGGCCCCAGCCCAGCCTGGAGTAAGGAGATACCAGCCCAGTGGGAAAGCCTTTTTTGTCATTGTTGCATCTCTGCATAATTTGCACTGGCTACTGTGGCTGGAGCCCTGGCAAACTAGGGAAGGAGAGAGCACACCTGAAGACAGAGGGCTGCTGGGCAGGAGAGGTAGGGGTCCTGTTGGCAGAAGAAGTATGGGGCCTGCTGCCTCTGCTCTTTAAAAATCGGTGAGAGGCTCAGTCCCTGAGCCAGATCTTTCTTGAAGGTATCCTATGCCATTGGTGTGGCAGAACCTCTGTCCATTTCCATCTTCACCTATGGGACCTCCAAGAAGACCGAGCGGGAGCTGCTAGACGTGGTGAACAAGAACTTTGACCTCCGGCCTGGTGTTATTGTCAGGTAAAAGGGCCATCATGTTGGGGTTGCCTAGAACCTTCCCATTCCCACACTCAGGTGGACACCCAAACGTAAAGGGCTTTTCAGATACTTACAACAGGAGGGTCCCAAATGCCCGGCCCCTCAGCACAGTGCCTGGATTCATAGATCAGTACATGCCCCCAGCTGGGGTGTCTGGTTTCCAGCAGAAGGAGGCCCAGCTGAGAGTAGCCATGATGAGCCCATCTTTGAGCAGCTCAGGCCAGATGTTTAGGAAGCCAGTAGGCAAGTCCATTCCCACATGCTATCATGGCATCCCTATTCTCTAGTTCTTGGCCACGAGAGCACTGGCCTTGGCTAAACAAGTGGAGTAGAGTAGAGAAAGTTACCTCAGGTAAGAGTTCATTCCCTGGTCTTGGCATGTTAGTGCTCAGCTGTCTCTGACCTTGGAGCTTCTACTTCTTAACCTAATCTGGATGGCACTGTGGGGTAGATAGGGCATAGATGTATGTTTTTGTGGGAGAAAGCCTCTCCTAGGGCTACCCCTAGAGCTTACTACCATTTCCCATTGAAAAATGACCTTTGCCTCCCCTGACTGTGCTGCAGGGACTTGGATCTGAAAAAACCCATCTACCAGAAGACTGCGTGCTACGGCCATTTCGGGAGAAGCGAATTTCCCTGGGAGGTCCCCAAGAAGCTTGTGTTTTAGAGCGGCTGGAAAATTTAGCTCTGTCCCATACTCACCTCTTCAGGATCTCAACTGCCTGGTCTCCTAGCCTCTCCCAGAGTACCCTCCTTGCCTCTTACCCTCAGGGCAAAGCCAGCTTCTTCAAATTTTCCTCTATCCAGCAATCTGCAAACATCTTATGAATGACATGACAGGTGGCTTTCTGGTGCTAGGTTATCAGGTCTCCTTTCAATGGTAGTCACTGTTCCCTGCCTGTCCCTCAGATGACAGCAATGCTAATTTTATGTAAAAGTTACTCCTGTCTGGCAAGAAGTCCCTCCCTTACCTCCTCCCATAGTCTGAACCTGACCAGGCCATCTCTTCCTCCATCCTAGACATGTGCCCAGATGAATATATTGTACAGACCTCTGGCTTCCCCTTCACATCTGCAGCCAGAGACTCTGAGCCAGGGCTATCTAAGGGCCCCTCTGAGACTAGGCATCTGTTACATAAAATATGGTCAGTGTCCCCTGAGCATTTGCATTGTGTGAAGGACTGAGCTGTGTGTTCTTCATCACAACACAATAAAGTGGTGTCTTTATTATCCACAGTAACAAATGGGAAACTGAGGCTCAGAGAGTCTATAAAGTTTTGACAAGTTTCCATAGCCACATGTATCAGAGCCAAGAAATGGATCTAGGAGTTCTGACTCTAACCCTCACATCTGCATCCCAGACAAGATGTTGACCAGAGTGATGACAAATGTATTGACTTGAGGCTATGGCTACTTATTTAAGGCCTGGGCTTCCTGAAAATTAGGAAATGAACCTAGTGAGTCTTTGTGAGCCCTGGACAGTGTTCCACAAAATCAAATTGGAGACGTATAAGTGTCTCATTTGTTCTGAAAGAGGGTTTAAGGAAAGCTAGTTATTTTGGCCTATCCAGCTGGGCTGGAGTCTCAAACTAAGCGGAAGTTTCCTGATCTTGGTCCCCAATACTGAAAGACAGGTGTGTGAGTTCTCTGGGCATGGGTTCTAATCAGAGACAGTCACATGTGCTTCCCTCCCCACAGAGGAGAGGCAGCTATTTGTTCCAGCACAAACAACCAGCCTCTGAAAGGGGACCCTGCAACCTTCAAGGCTTTCTCCTTCCCTGGACACTCATGCTTATGCAGTCTAAATGCTACTGGGAAAGTGAGTGTTCCAGGTGTAGAGCCATCCTCCAAGCAGTCGACAAGTTGCCAAGATCTCATGAGAACTGGCTTTTACCAGGTAGCCTTTGCAAAACATGTCTATCCAGCAGGGCCCTGGGAACTACATGTTTTCTAGATGTCCCATCATGATCAGCACCACATACCCAACCTGTCCCTAGTTGGGCCCTCCTCACAGCATACTGCCTTCATAGCTCCCAAGAACATGGGTTCAGGAAGGGACCTGGCTCAGAGAAAGGTTCTGGCTAGGAGAAGGGCTGGACAGCTTCATCAAGGAGCAGACACCTTGCATCTGTGCCTCGACTGGGCAGAGATCCCTGCTTTCCCCTTTCCCCCAGGGTGAGGAAACAGCCCCATTGGCCAACAGATCCTGATGCTGTGTGTGACATAGACGCTTGAGTCTCTCCATAGGGTTCGGGGCTGCCTGGGAGCCAAGTTCCTCACAGCAGAGGGAAGGATGGGTGTGCAAAGGTTGAGTTTCTGTAACTTAAGCTTTATCAAAATAAAAATCCAGAACTGTATACTTGCTCTAACCCTGGTAGTAACGAGCCTCTTTTTTTTTTTCCTTTCAACATTTCATAGGAAAGAAAGCCATTATTTGTTAATGTTATCTGATGATAGTATGGTGAATAAAAACTCAAGTAGCAACAGCACTGTACTTGCAGTTTATGGGGTATGTGTATGTGTGTGTGTGTGTGTGTGTGTGTGTGTGTGTGTGTGTGTGTGTGTCTATGTCCAAGGGAGGGCACTGGGACACTGGATATCCTGCTCCATTATATTCTGCCATACTCCCTTAAGACAGTCTCTCACTCAACCGAGAGCTAGCCTGGTGGCCACCAAGCCCTAGTGAGCTTCCTATCTTCATCCCTGACCTCCACTGTGCTGGAGTGACAGGGGTGCACATGGCCATACCCAGCTCTTTCAGGTGAGTACTAAGGATTTGAACTCGGGTTTTCATGCTTGTACAGCAGTGCTCTTCTTCTCTAAGCAATCTTTGCAGACCCGCGATGCTTGGTTTTGTTTGCAGAACTTGAGCTGTTTCACTGTGAAGCACTTCTGACTCTTTCACCTGCAGAAAAGCTGGGTGCTATTTTCAGGATTACCCAAGCCCTGACCTGTATGGGACCGCCTCAGCCTCTGTGAGCTGACACTCACTGACCCATTCCTGTTCTGTCAGTGGGTCACTATATCTGCATCATGTCCTGGTAAGGTAGAGAATCTTAGTAATTCCTCTTGTAGCCTTCAAGTCCTAGAGCTGTGTGGAAGCAAGAGTGGAGCTGGAACACTTGCAATTTCCTAGGAGGAGGTATTGAGGCAGGCTTCAGTTTTGGAACACATGTTTGAAGCAGGCTGGGGGCAGGGCAATATTGCTTCTTATTCCCATGACCTGGGTTTCCTGGTGTCTAACTAAGACCCAGGCCTATTGCTGAGAGGAGAAGACAGAGGCAACAGCCAAAGACATCTGGTCTCAGGTCTTGGGTGTGGTTGTTTCTATATTTAGAGTAGCCACTCATTCCTAAAGTCAAGAGATAGTAACTTCACATAAAAGTGACCTTCAAGAACCTCTGTGAGCAGCAAGACCCCCAAGAAACATCTGGGAATGCCTATTTGCAGGATGGAGGTTATGAATGAAAAAAGGGGGGAAAACATTACCAAAAGGAAGAAAGTGAAGGGCTCAAAATTCCAGCATGGGTACGAGAGGGGCTCATGAAGGTCCACCAACCACCAAAGAGCTATTGGTAGCTGGTGATGCTGGGGACAGAAGAGTCAGTTTCCTTTAGGGATAGAAGCCCTGAGAGGCTTTAGTACATGGTCCTATATCTATACACATACATGCATACTAAATGGACTCTGGGTTTTGTTTTATTTTTGTTGTTGTTAGTGTTTTGTACTGTTTCCCATGTGAAGTTGGAAAAAAAAATCGTGTTGCAGCATAGGGGTGAAAATGAAAGGGAGAAAAATGGGCAGATTTGATCAAAATGCATTATGTGCATATTTGACATTCTCAATAAAAGTAGAGGGAAAAGCCAGGAAGTTGGCTTTACAGTTAAGGTGCTTGTTATACTAGTGGCAATCATAAGGATTAGAGTTCAGATCCCCATGACCCAGGTTAGTTTCAGGTGGGTGTGGCTGTTCACCAATAATTTCAGCACTCAGAAGATGGAGGCAGAAATAGCCCAAAGCCAGGTGGCTAGCTAGACAATACCAACAAAGTCTGGGTTCAACCGAGAGATCCTGTCTTAAGAAATAAGGATGAGAGTGATTATGGAAGATTCCCAATGTCAGTTTCCACGTGTGAGTATACACATAATGACGGGCATATTCACACGCACACCATATACAGACACATGCTGGAAGAAAGTAAGAGAGAGAATATGCTTTTGCGCCTCGGGACATTCAAAGGTCAAGATTATAGCAAAATATGGATGACTTTATTTTCTATCACTGTGATAAAACACCATGACCAAAGGCAACGTGGTAAGAAAAGGGTTTATTTCAGCTTATAGTTTTAGTCCACCATGAAAGGACATCAGGGCGGAAACCTGGAGGAAGGAACTGAAGCCATAGAGCAACACTGCTTACTGGCTTGTTCCTTATGGCTGGCTCAGCCCACTGTCTCAGACAATCCAGGACAGCCCAGAGTGACACCATCTCCATGGGCTGGTACTTCCCACAGCAATTATTTGTCAAGAAAATGCCCAAAGGCTTACTTATAGGCAATCACGAAAATACCCATAGGCATGTCTATAGGCAGTCAGATAGAGTCATTTTCCCAACTGAGTTTCCCTCTCCCCAGATGACACTAGTTTGTGTCAAGTTGACAAGACAAAAACAAAAATAAACAAGCAAACAAATACAATGCAAAAATGACAACCCAAACGGAGAAAACAAAACATCCCCCAAACAACAACAATAACCACCAAACAAGCAGCACCATAGAAGAAGCAAAGCAAGTTGGGAGGGGACAACTAGCATGGAAGGAGGAGAGCCAGTAGGTGGGTCATCCCTGGAAGACAAGGCTATGAGAGGTACTGCTTAGAGTTCAGTACAGCCTAAGAGTATTTTACTGGGCCAAACATCTGTTCTATGCGAGGTTCTGTATAACTTCTTGCTTTCCTGAAAATGGATTGTGAATCATCAATAGATGTTTTTAGTTAAAAATATTGTGGGCTGGTAAGATGGCTCAGCGGGTAAGAGCACCCGACTGCTCTTCCGAAGGTGATGAGTTCAAATCCCAGCAACCACATGGTGGCTTACAATCACCTGTAATGAGATCTGACGCCCTCCTCTGGTGCGTCTGAAGTCAGCTATAGTGTACTTATGAATAATAATAAATAAATCCTTGGACCGGAGAGAGCAGGGACTGAGCAAACGGGACTGACTGGAGCAAGTGGGGTCGACCAGAGTGAGCGGGGCAGACCAGAGCGAGCAGGGTTGACCAGAACGAGGAAAAAAATATTGTGAAATATGAAAGTATATTTTCTCTCAAATTGCATCCCAGCTCTATTAGAAACTTATAGTATTTAATCAATTGTGCCCATTTAACTTATCCACATTTCGATTTTTAGAACATACAAATCATTAGTTTTAACTATATTACACTGCTCATCTTTTCTAAATATGATGTCATTATCTGGGAGCAGTTCAGCCAAAGACGTTTAAAATGTAAGATCCTGCTTTTAGGTAGCTCAGTGAAGAGAAGACGCTCTTCATAGCTTTTGTAATTTGACTCAATCCTGACTGGATTAGGTTGAGTTTGTGAAGTCCATGTGGATGGACTGATGGCTCAGGGGAGGCCTGCAGGTCTGGCTTCAGCAGGGTCATTTCCCTGTGGCTACCAGGATACTGGCTGTGGCAGGGCTAACCTCAGCTTCTCACGGAAGGAGTTAAGTAGTCTCATGAGTTCCTCAGCCGGTCACCTCTTCAGAGCATCAGAACCATCCTTAGGGTTCACATGCTGAGGACTTTGGGGCAGCCTGTTTTGAGTTTGTGATCTACAACTTCAGGACCAGGGCTGGGAAGTGAGTCCCGTTTTGCTCAGTAGCTTGGCTGAACCAACATTAAGCATGTCAGGGCAGTGCGCACCATGGACAAAAGAATGAGTAAGGCCAGAGCTTCGGTGTGATAAGGTTCACGGTCTTGGGAGATGGGGCCAGATCCACCCTGTAGGTTTAAAGGTCACTCTAACCCTGGCTCACAGCTTTGGTTATTGTGAACAGAACCTGTACTGGAGTCTTCAGGAAAACCCAAATAGAGCTTCCGAGGCCGAGCAAGATGCGGTCTGATCCAGGCTGTACAACGTGCAGGCTGTATCATCTCTGGAAAGTCACACAACTAGACTGAGACTCAGTTTCCTCATATATTACAGGGAATAAAGACAGCTCCTGTTGGGAGGCAGCTGAAGACACGAAGGGTCCACCCAGTACCTAATATGTCTTAGGCACGCCAGACTGGATAATGGTTTCCGTTAGGCTTCTCCAGGTTCCCAGCACCTATCTGCCAGAAGGGCACTGGATAAAGGAAGACACACAAGAACAAATGATTTGGTCTCTTAGACCAGGTCAAGAGAATAGCAGAAGCATGAAAGAAATTCATTAGACAGCAAAGTAACTCCACCTCCTGTCCTGTCAGGCTTCCTGAGTCAAAGCAGTGCTCTGTAAATGTGGAACCTGACAAGGACGGCATATTCTGTTTAACGTTTGTCTGTACAGCCGGCTAGTTGGCAACATTTCCCCATGCAACCAGCAGAGGGCAGAGCTGACTCACACAACACCTATGGAAAAGGCCTCTTGAAAGTTCTGCTCATTCTAAGAAAGAGGATGAGCCCCTGTAATTGATTTCTTATTTTCCCTATCCATCCACCCAGGGCTATTGGAGGCCTTACTGTTCCCGTGCCCCCGAACCCTCCTCTCCAATATAATGCTTCGCTTTTCTCCTTTGTTGAGAGAGTCCTTTATTAAAGAGTGGGATCAAACACAAAAATGCTATTCTGTGCAACGCCTGCAGCAACGATCTGCTAAGAACTATTTTACAAACGCAATAATTTATTTTGCAAATGCAATCACTAAAGCCTGTTGCAATGTTACTATGGTCAACAAGTAACAGAGCTCAGATAAGTGTGGAGGTGAATTCTGCATGTGTGTGTTCTCTGTCTTCCCTCTGGCCTACATTTTGGTACAAAGGCCTGGAGCTTATGGGAGAGGATGGCTTAGAAGTAATGGCTGGCACCAGGCTCAATTGATCTTAGAACAATTATTTTAGGGTATGAAGTAGAGGAGAGCCACATGCTTAGTAAACAACCCTCTTTTGGGGGCTTCAGAAGTCTTTTTGCTTAAGGGCACCAGCCCATGTCCCCATTGTGGCATCCTAGAACTTTATAATCCCTGTACAGCAGGGATGATGATGATGATGATGATGATTATTATTATTAATTATTATTTTCCCTGTCTTGTCCACCAGGACCACAGTCACTCTGAGTCTTGCTGGGACCCCATGGTGTAAACAGTGCCACTCTGTTATTCCTGGGAAGAGCATCAAAGGACACAATAGCTCCCTGCTGGGTTCTTGCTTTCTCTGGAGGTGATCATATAGATAACTGCTCTAACCACAGACCTATATCCTCAGCCCCACTTTTCAGAGTCTTTTTTAGTTTTTTGTTTTTTGTTTTTTTTTCATATAGTTTCTTCCTAAGTTGTCTAGGCTTGCCTTGAACTCACTCTGTAACCCAGGCAAGCCTTGAGCTTCCAATCCTCCTGCCTCAGACTCCTAGATTGCTGGTGATAAAGGCCTATGCCACCTGGTTCATCTACTTCAGAAATATTTAGTCCATTGACATTTAAGTAAGTTGCTGGTAAGTAAACTTTTTTGTTTGTGGGTTCTTTGCTTGCTTGCTTTTTATTTATTGATATGTATTTTTAAAAATTTGCATTGATGTTTTGCCTGCATGGATGCCCATGTGAGGGTAGCAGATCTTCTGGAATTGGACATTGCAGATGTGGTGAGCTGTCATGTGGGTGCTAGGAATTGAACCTGGATCCTTTGGAAGAGCAGCCACTGTTCTTAAACTGCTAAGCCATCTCCTGAGCCCCGTTATTGCTTGCTTTTTGAGACAGGATTTTATTTTGTAGTCCAGGATTTGCCACAGTAGGTAAGATATTGCTAGGATAAATAGCTGCCTTTTAAAATGCATTGTCTGGGAATCAAGCATTTTGTTATAGAAAACAAAAAATGAATTAATATACATTTTATAAATTCCATCATTCAAAAGCATGTAAGCCAATGGCCTTACATGTTGTATCACTACCATTATCTAATTCCAGAATATTTTTATCATTCCCCCAAAGAAAGATTGTATTAAGCAGTCACTCTCAGCTTCTCTCTCCCTCGACTGTTAGTGGTGACTATTTACTTTCTGTCTGGATGACTTGCTTACACTAGGTATTTAATATAACCTGAATAATTCAACATACTGCTTTTTGTACCTGTTATTTAGCAAAATGCCCTCAAAGTTTACTTCTATCCCTTTTTTACGGGTATATAATGTGCCACATTTTGTTTGCTCATCACTGAGTCAACATTTGAGCTGTTCTTAACTTTTCATATAAACAGCTGTGTACAAACTTTGGAATACCCATTTCCAATTATTTTAGGTATACAACGAGGAATTGAATTGCATCCCAGGAATACTTCTTTATTTCATGTTTTGAGGAGCTTCCAAGTTGTCTTCCGGAATCACCGTCTTGTTCCCATTCAACCAGCGACATTTAAGCTTTCCAGATTCTTTCTTTGTGTGTTCAGCACTTGGCGCTCTTCCCTCTGCTGGTCAGTTGTAGCCCTCTGAGTGGCCGGATAGCATCATCCTATTAGAGTGTTGGCTTGTATTTCCCTGGTTGACAGTGGTGTTGAACCCCTTTGGATGTGTCAGTTTGTATGCCTTCCTTGCATGTTTGTGCGAATACGGACACGCCTGTGGCCCTGCACACGTACGGAAGCCGGAGGACAACCTTGAGTGTCAGTCCTCGCCACCCACATTGTTTCACGTGGGGTCGGCAGTGCCACTGAGCACTGCAGCCTGGGCGACAGGAGTTTCAGGGGGTTCTCATGTGTCCACTCCCTGTTTGGACAGAGGACAGCTGGGACACAAGGTGCCTGCTTCATGTTGTCCTGGGGACTCAATTTCAGGTCCTCACACTTGCATGGCAAGTGTTTTACTCACTAAACCAACTCTTCGGGCCCAGTTTCACACTTTATTTTATTCTGAAAAATATTTTTTAATTCTTCCGTTCCTCTTTTTACCTTTATTTGATTTTGTGTGTTTTTATTTTGTAAATAGATTTTTTGTGTGTTTTTGCTCCGTTTTCTTCCTTTTTTCTCCTCCTCTTTGTCCCCTCATGCTTTATTTTATTATTATTATTATTATTATTATTATTATTATTATTATTATTATTACTTTATTTTTTTTACAGTCCAGTTGTTACCCACCTCCTGGTCCGCCCTCCCACAGTTCCTCACCCCATTCCTTCTCCTGCCTGTACCTAGAGGATGCCCCTCCCCTCCCTGCCACCCTCTCCCCCTGCCAGGCCTCCCCATTCCCTGGGGCCTCGTGTCTCTCAAGGAATAGACATATCTTCTCTCACTGAGGTCAGACCAGTCAGTCCTCTGCTGTATATGTGTCAGGGTGGGTTCTCCATGCTTTTTTATTTAATCTTGCTTCTTCATTCTTTCTTTTCCCTGATCCCCCTTTATTTAATCTTCTTGTTATTATTCCCACTATTTTTATCCGATTTCAACGTTATTATCTCCTTTCTGCTTCTTTCTCACGGCCATTGGTACTAGAGTAGCTGAGCTATAGTTTCGGTTGTTCTGGTGTTTTGCTTTCTTCTCTGAATGGCAGTGGATCTTCACCAGAACCTCGGAAAGGCTTTCATTTTGTGCCGCTGGCCACAAGTGTTAATTTAGAATAGAGGGTGACCTTGACAAGAGAGAGATTCCCTTCCTACACAGCTGGGAGTTTGCCTTCTGTGGTTCTGTGCTCCCCTCAAGGGTTCTAAGTGCTCTTCTTGTTAAGTGCTCTGAAGGAACCTGAGCTGTGTACACAAGATGGCTGCTTCCTGCCCAGCCCTCCTTTGTGATAGGGGCTCTGAGGGTGGGGAAAGCTGTCAGCTTACATGTCTATAAAGGATGCTGTCCACTTGTCCACTCTGACTTGGAGGCAGACATCTACACAGCTTGCAGGCTCTGTGTGCGGGTGAGCTTAGCCACCAGTCTCTGGGTTTCCACTGGTGTATGGGTTTCTGGCGGTAAGAGCCACACACTAATTGAGGGCTGACTGGGCAGAAAGGTACTGCTTATGACTGACAGTTTAGCAGGAATATGAACCTTTCTCATTTATGTTTATCTGAGAACCCAAAACAGAATAACTTAAAATATCGAGGGACAGGTAGAGTAACCTGGTGACTGCACATTCCCTAACAGACAACCCTATTAAGATTGTCTACAGAGCACAGCAGAATTAGCTAAGGTCAGAGAGGTACAGTGAGTTCTCTGGGGTGACACAGCAAAGTCATAATAGATAAGAATATCCTGAGAACTCAGGCCTCTGACTCACCTGAGCTCTCCTTCTCCACGCAGGGATCTGAAGTCGGAGGCCTGCAGTGTGATTGGGTAAGACACCAGGTGGTGCTGGGGATTTCTGACTGGGGATAGTTTAGGTCTTCTTAGTATTCTTGGCTGTACCTGCCTGTCATGTTCTTCTGTGTTCCTGGGTCCTGCAAAGTGTAGCAGGAATGGGGGTCAAAGGAGAGCTATGCTAATGCTACAGATTGGTTGGTGGTCCTTTTGTCCCACAGGAGAAGCCACTGGTACAGTAGCCATGTCACTAGGTTCTTTGGCCTTCACCCTCTTCTTGACTGTTGTTGCTGGTATCAAGTGCAATGGGACAGAAGTTTGTGCCGGAAGCCCTGGGATCCCTGGCACTCCCGGAAACCATGGTCTGCCTGGCAGAGATGGGAGAGATGGTATCAAAGGAGACCCTGGACCTCCAGGTACTGTATGGAAGAACCCATCCTTAGCTCAGGGACAGGGACCTGTTTTCTGGGTGACCATCTGTCTAGCTTAAGGGACTTTTCTGGAGTCCTCAGGCTGGAGCATGTGTCTTCAACGTTCCTGTGGATGGACAAGAGAGTTGCCCACATGCTAATGGAGGTCTGTATATCTGTGTTTTCTTCACTCCGTAGGTCCCATGGGCCCTCCTGGAGGAATGCCAGGTCTTCCTGGGCGAGATGGGCTGCCTGGAGCCCCTGGTGCTCCTGGAGAACATGGAGACAAGGGAGAGCCTGGAGAAAGGGGGCTTCCAGGTGAGCAGGTCCAGAATCAGTAGAAAGTAGAAGGAAGGGTTCAAGACATACTGCTAAGCCTAAGTAAGACACATATTGTCCGGTAGGGGAATAGGATTAGCATTGGGAAGCCTAGGGTTCCTTCTTAGGGCTGAGGCTGTGGACATCCTAAAAAGTAGATAGGGCTATATGGACCTGGAATTTAGGCAGACAGTTTGATCAGGAATCCCACATTCTGACAGAAGTTCCAGGGTATGTATAGTGGCCTATCTGCAGTGTTCAGAGGTCATCATTGTTGATCTTGGTAGAGTATGTAGGAGTGGTTTCTTTTCATAAGCCAGAAAAACACATAGATGGACATGAAGGCCCAGTCAAAGGATACGAAAGAATAGAGAAGGAAAGCTGAGCAGGTTCAAGCTACATTAAAAGATGGGTGTGTATGAGTACAGTAGTTCTGCTTCTGGGCCCTTGAAACTGGCACGTGGACTCTTTTTTATTTTATTTTATTTTTCAATTTTTTATTAGATATTTTCTTCATTTACATTTCAGATGCTATCCCGAAAGTCCCCTATATCCTCCCCCACTCTGCTCCCCTACCCACCCACTCCCACTTATTGGCCCTGGTGTTCCTCTGTATTGGGGCATATAAAGTTTGCAAAACCAGGGGGCTTCTCTTCCCAATGATGGCCGACTAGGCCATCTTCTGCTACATATGCAGCTAGAGACTTGAGCTCTAGGGGTAATGGTTAGTTCATATTGTTGTTCCACCTATAGGGTTGCAGACCCCTTCAGCTCCTTGGGTACCTTCTCTAGCTCCTCCATTGGGGGCCCTGTGTTCCATCCAATATCTGACTGTGAGCATCCGCTTCTGTGTTTGCCAAGCACTGGCATAGCCTCACAAGAGACAGCTATATCAGGATCCTTTCAGCAAAATCTTGCTGGCATATGCAATAGTGTCTGGGTTTGGTGGCTGATTATGGGATGGATCCCCAGGTGCGGCAGTATCTGGATAGTCCATCCTTTTGTCTCAGTTCCAAACTTGGCCTCTGTAACTCCTTCCATGGGTATTTTGTTCCCTATTCTAAGGAGGAATGAAGTATCCACACGTTGGTCTTCGTTCTTCTTGATTTTCTTGTTTTGCAAATTGTATCTTGGGTATTCTAAGTTTCTGGGCGAATATCCACTTATCAGTGAGTGCATATCAAGTGACTTCTTTTGTGATTGGGTTACCTCACTCAGGATGATTCCCTGCAGATCCATCCATTTGGCTAGGAATTTCATAAATTCATTGTTTTTAATAGCTGAGTAGTACTCCATTGTGTAAATGTAGCATGTGGGCTCTTAGTACAGCATTAGATGACAGAATACCTGTCTGGTAGCAAGTAGAGCTCTTTGCTGGATTGTCCCCATCCTGGATGTATGTGGTCTCTACAGGGTTTCCAGCTTACCTGGATGAGGAGCTTCAGACTGAACTCTACGAGATCAAACATCATATTCTGCAAACAATGGGAGGTAAGAGGACTGCTTGGGGTCTCACCAAGCACACATCTCTCAGT
>LR750039.1:549960-580842 GCA_902729485.2 Mus minutoides
ACCATAGGTGTGTGGATTCATTTCTGGGTCTTCGATCCTATTCCATTGATCTACCTGTCTTCAACTCTATTCTTAATAGATTTAGAAAGATCAATTTCCAAATTCATCTGGAATAACAAAAAACACAATATAGTGAAAACTATTCTCAACAATAAAAAAATTTCTGGGGGAATCACCATGTCTGACCTCAAGCTGTACTACAGAGCAATTGTAATAAAAACTGCATGACATTGGTACAGTGACGGGCAGGTATATCAATGGAATAGAATTGAAGACCCAGAAATGAACCCACACACCTATGGTCACTTGATCTTTGACAGAGGGGCTAAAACCATCAAGGGAAAAAAGACAGGTCAACTGGTGGTTATCATGTAGAAGAAGGCAAATTGACCCATTCTTATCTCCTTGTACAAAGCTCAAGTCCAAGTGGATTAAGGACCTTCACATAAAACCAGAGACACTGAAACTTAGAGAAGAGAAAGTGTGGAAGGGCCTCGAACATATGGGCACAGGGGAAAATTCCTCAACAAAAAACTAATGGCCTATAATGTAAGATAAAGAATATACAAATGGGATGTCATAAAACTACAAAGCTTCTGTAAGGCAAAGGACCCTGTCAAGAAGACAAAAAGGCCACCAACAGATTGGGAAAAGATCTTCACCAATCCTTTATCGGATAGAGGGCTAATATTCAATATATACGAAGAATTCAAGAAGTTAGACTTCAGAGAAACAAATTACCCTATTAAAGAATGGGGCACAGAGCTAAACAAAGAATTCTCAATACTGAATGGCTGAGAAGCACCTAAAAAATGTTCAATATTATTAGTCATCAGGGAAATGTAAATCAAAACAACCCTGAGATTCCATCTCACACCAGTCAGAATGGCTAAGACCAAAAAACTCAGGTGACAACAGATGTTGGCGAGGATGTGGAGAAAGAGGAACACTCCTCCATTGCTACTGAGATTGCAAGCTGGTACAGCCACTCTGGTAATCAGTTTGGCTGTTCCTCAGAAAATTGGACATAGTACTACCTGAGGACTCAGCAATACCCCTCCTGGGCATATACCCAGAAGATGCTCCAGCATATAACAGGGACACATGCTCCACTATGTTTCTAGCAGCCTTATCTATAATAGCCAGAAGCTGGAAAGAACCCAGATGTCTCTCAACAGAGGAATGGATACAGAAAATGTGGTATATTTACACAATGGAGTACTACTCAACTATTAAAAACAATGAATTTATAAAATGCATAGGCAAATGGATGTATCTGGAGGATATCATCCTGAGTGAGGTAACCCAGTCACAAAAGAACACACATGATATACATTCACCCAGAAGCTTGGAATATCCAAGATACATTTCACAAACCACATGAAACTCAAGAAGGATGACCATAATGTGGATACTTCTATCCATCTTAGAAAGGGGTAGCCAAACACCCATGGAAGGAGTTACAGAGACAAAGTGTGGAGGAGAGACTGAAGAAATAACCATCTAGAGACTGACTCACCTGGAGATCCATCCCATTTACAATCACCAACCCCAGACACTGTTGTGGATGCCAACAAGTGCTTGCTGACAGGAGCCTGATATAGCTCTCTCCTGAGAGTCTCTGCCATTGCATCACAAATACAGAGGTGGATGCTCACAGCCATCCATTGGACTGAGCATAGGATCCTCAATGAAGGAGCTAGAGAAAGGACCTAAGGAGATGAAAGGGTCTGTAGCCCCGTAGGAGGAACAATATGAACTAACAGTACCCCCAGAGCTCCCTGGGTCTAAACCACCAATTAAATAAAACACATGGTGGGACTCATGGCTCTAGCTGCATATGTAGCAGAGCATGGCCTAGTTGGTCTTCAGTGCTCCCATTGGTCCTATGAAGGTTCTATTCCCCAGTATAGGGAAATGCCAGGGCCAGGAAGTGGGAGTGGGTGGGCTGGTGAGCAGGGGGAGGAAGGAGGGGATAGGAGAGGGTGTTTTTCAGAGGAGAAATCAGGGAAGGGGATAGCATTTGAAACTTAGATAAAGAAAATATCCAATAAAAAATATTGGCTGGATTTTTCTATATGAAATTTCAATACTAAATTAGTTACAGATCTTACAGATTTTAACTTTCAATGAACCTATGTAACAGAAAATGAATGAAGACATATGTAAACAGCTCTGCTGAAAACATCTTTTATTTATTATTAATTTTTATTTGTTTACATTTCAAATGTTATCCCTCTTCTCTGTCTTCTCTTCATGAACCCCCATGCCACCCTCTGCCCTTTTCTTCTAACACAGTGCCTTCTCACCTACCTACCCACTGGCACATCATCCATTTAGCATTCCTCTTCTCTGACACATCAAGTTTCCACAAGACCAATTGCCTCCCTTCCCAGGGATGCCAGATGAGGCTCTTGTCTGCTGCATATGCTCTGCTACACATGTAGCATGAGTATGGACTAGCACAACCCTTTAGTTGGTGGTTTAGGCCCTAGGAGCTCTGAGGGGGTCCAGTTAATTGATACTATTGTTCTTCATATTGGGTTCCAATTGCCTTCAGCTCCTTCATTCTTTTCTCTAGCTCTCCCATTGTGGTCCCCAGGGTCAGTCCAGTGGTTGGTTGTGAGTATCTTCATCTGTCTCAGTCAGGTGCTGGCAGAGCCTACCAGGCTCTTGTCTGCAAGAACATCTTGGCATCAGGAATGGTGTCAAGATTTGCTGTCTGTAGATGGAATAGATTTCATGGTGGGGTGGTCACTGGATGGCCTTTCCTTCAGTCTCTGCTCCAGTTTTGTCCCTGCATTTCCTTTAGACAGGGACAATTCTGGGTTAAAAATTTTTTTTCCAACTTTTATTAGATATTTTCTTCATTTACATTTCAAGTGTTATCCAGAAAGTTCTCTATACCCTCCCCCCTCCCGGCCCTGCTCCCCTACCCACCCACTCCTACATCTTGGCCCTGGCGTTCCCCTGTACTGGGGCATATAAAGTCTGCATGACCAAGGGGCCTCTCTTCTCAATGATGGCCAACTAGGCCATCTTCTTCCATATATGCAGCTAGAGACATGAGCACAGGGGGAACTAGTTAGTTCATGTTATTCTTCCACCTATAGGGTTGAAGACCCCTTCAGCTCCTTGGGTACTTTCTCTAGCTCCTTCCTTGGGATGAGATGGGTAGGCAGCCCCATCCCTCCATTGGGGGCCAAGTCTATCCACAGGGGCTAGTCTCTTCAGGTTCTATCTCCCTGCTGCTAGCTATTTCAGCTAATGTCATCCCCATTGGGTTGTGGGAGTCTCTCCCATCCCTGGCATCTGGGATTTTCTAGTGGTTCCCCAAGTCCCCCACCCACTTCTTATTGGTACTTAGTGTTATTCATTCCCCTGGCCCTCTCTACTTCTCTCCTCTCTCTTCCCAAATCCCTTTATTTTTCTTCCTTCCTTGCTCTCACCCAGGTCTTTCCATCCCTCTGCCTCCCTTCATTTTGTTACCCCTTCTAAGTGGGTTTGAGGCATGCAAAATTTAGCCTTCTAACCTTTTAAGCTTCATGTAATCTGTGAGTTGTATAGTGGGTATTCTGAGCTTTCAGGCTAATATCCACTTATCAGTGAAAATATACCATCTTATGTCCTTTGGATCTGTGTTACTTCACTATTTTCCAGTTCCATCCATTTGCCTACAAAGTTCACAATGTCCTCGTTTTTAGTAGCTGAATAATATTCCTTTGTGTAAATGTACCCCATTTTCTGTATCCATACCTCTGTTGAGGTGTATCTGTGTTTTTTTTTTCAAGCATCCGGCTATTATAAATAAGTCTGCTGTGAACATAATGGAACATGTGTCATTGTTATATGTGGAGCATCTTTTGGGTATATGCCCAGGAGTGGTATAGCTGGGGTTTTCTGAGTAGCCTCCATATTGATTTTCAAAGTGGTTGTAACAGCTAGCAATCCCACCAGCAATGGAGGAATATTCCACTTTCTCCACATCCTTGCCAGCTCTGCTATTGCCCAAGTTTTTGATCTTAGCTATTCTGATTGGTGTAAGGAAGAATCTCAGGATTGTTTTGATTTGCATTTCCCTGATAACTGGCCTATAACTGAAGACGTTGAACATTTATTGAGGTGTTACTCAGGCATTCAGGATTTTTCAGTTGAGAATCCTTTGTTTGCCTATGTAAAAATTTCCCTTCTGTAAGCATTATTCTCCTCTCCTAGTTCTATAGAAGTTTATTGCTCCAAACTTCCTCCCTTTCCCTACAAGCAAGAGGCATCTGAACAAAAGGGAAAGACCAGCAATTAATCCTTTACTTTATTTCCTGCTGTTTTAGGCTGAGGTGCTAAGTGCCAGTGACTGCAGTTTCTAGCTTCAGAGGAACAGAGAAGGCAGGTCAGCTACAGTAGCAAAGTAACCTAGACTTAGATAAGTAAACTCCTTATTATACAACAACCCCAAATATCTCGTAAGGCAAAGTCTTATATCCATATCTCATAAGACAAAGTCTTACTCTCCACTGATGCTCTTCACCCTCTGCTACTTCAAGAAGAACTGACAAGAAAGAAGACCCCACAGAAGCTGCCCCCAAGCAAGTAGTGTCAGGATGCCAAACAGGAATGTGAGGGAGTGGCAGGATCCAGCAGAAACAGCCAGGCTTCCAATCTGCATTTGTCAGTGTGAGCAATGAGAATCAGCTGAGACACCAGGAGACGTGCTCTGTCTTGCCTCTCTCTCAAAAAAAGCAAAGAACAGTGAAGACAAAGACTCCAGACCAAGGAAGCTCTGAAAATCTAGCTATCAAGCACCCCATCAATGTCCATGTGTCCTATTTATACTTTCTTCAAACATAACGTGTCCTCCCAAGAGCTTGGCCTCAGCAACACACATGAGTCTAAGCAAACAAACCATATGCCTCTGCATTACATGACATATCCAGAAAATTCTACTTCAAGCTACCCTTAGGCAAAGGTGATTCAAGTAAATTTTGAATGACAGAATCAGGGGTAGGTTAAAGTGAGCAAATTACTTAGACTAGATTTTCCTGAGGATTTAAAACTTCTCCAGCCTTATTTGATGAGACACTAAGTGCTGACCTCCTGCCCTCGTGTCAGAAATTTCTCAGGACCCTATACTTATAGTAAATATGTAATTTCCTCCTAGCTTTATTCTTGAAGTAGACTGTGGAGGGGTCAGGGAGGAACTGCTGCAAGAGGTACAGACAATGAGTACAGAGCGTCAGCTAAGAAAGTCCAACTTTGTTCCTAAGGGGATACCAATATACGATACCAACTGAGGGGAAGCAAAGGGGCTCAGCAAAGCATGGCTGACACCCCACAGATCCCAACACCATGACTCAGTGGCAGCTTTGAATGATCCACCATGTGGTTGGGTATTACAGTCCCTGGATACCAGGGTTTTCAGAAACAGCAAAGCCCCTATACACAAGCACAAATGAGTGGAGTAATCTTCTAATGAGGAATAAATTAAACCATACTTGCTTGAGACTTTATATAGAGATGATTTTTGGATCCATCCCTAGCACTTCCAGATGCTTCCACACATTTCATCTGTTTGTCCATGAAACAAAACGTACTGCAAAGGGTGTTTAAACACACACTTTAGGGCCATGGAATCACCTTGTGCTATGCTTGTCCAAACTACTGGAACCTAAAACCCCATGCTGGCTCACATGTCTAAGAGATGTGGTAGCTACCACTATTCTAGTAAAAGAATTGGAGAAGTTAACTCTGGGTCAGGATCTTATACTCAAATACCCATGCAGTTGTGGCTCTCCTCAAAGAGACACCAGAATCCTGGCTGTGTAATGCATATGTGAAAGAGTAGCAAGTCCAACTCCTGAACCAACTTGGAGGCTGATTTGAAAAAGCAGTCATCAATCCTGCTACCCTCTTGCCTTATGACACACAGATGTTCATCCATAATTGTATGAGGAAACAACCATGCTCCAAGGGATCTGTCTAGACCCAGTGGCACCTCAAACTCTGATTCTGATGCTGTGTTCTTCATGGATGGATATTTTCATTAAATATAGAACCAGGTACACAGGGGCTTCAGCAGTTACTGTAAGAGAAATTATCTGGACCCAAGTCTTAGAACCAGAATAGATAGTGAAAAGGATGATGTCATCACATACCAGGAAAGTCACTATGCTTTTGTTACTGCACATGTGCATGATATGATCTTTAGGGAAAGAGGGCTCCTCACTGCTGACAGAAAGAAAATGAAAAACAAAGATGAATTCTTGGCTCTTCTGGAAACTATTTGCTTTCCTCCATGTGTTCTTTTGTTTCAATGCTGAGGACATCAACTTAATGACTTCCTTAAGGCCAGAAGTGACCAGGGCACAGATATGGCTACCCAACATGGGGTCCAAAGGACAGTGGGTCCTCATAACATTCTGGAGACATACCATGACCCAATGATGCCTGAGATTCTATGGTATTCCAAGGGGAAATAGACAATGTAAAAAGAACAAATGGAGAACTTGAACAAAAAGATTAGTGGTGGACAACAGAGGGAAGGATCACTCTGCCAGAAAAAAATATTAGCCAGGTTATGGTAACTAACCATCACCTAGCTACCTGTCTGTTGTCCACAATACTTTTTGAGTTACTCAGAACAAGGTATGTTATAGACTTGACAGACTGGCCTGAAATATCTAAGCAATATGTCAGCTTTGTAGTAAAGTAAATCTAAAATAGATATACTTCTCCTTGAATGGAGCACATATAAGGGGCCAACACTACAATCAATTCTGGGAAACTGACTTCACTGATATCTAGCCTGCTAGGGGAGGATAAGAGTATATGCTTGCTTTTAATGATACCTTTTCTGGGTGGGAAGATGCTTTCTCCACCAGAATGAAAATCTCAAAGAGAGGATAAAAAGCTCCTCCATGTATTGGTCCAACAATTTTACCACTCCCTCAAAATTGTCTCACACAATAGCTGAGCATTCGTAGCCAAAACTTCTCAATTAATAGTGAATTATAAATGCCTAGATGGAAACTTTCAATGTGCATGTAGACCTCAGAGTTCTGGTAATATGCAAACAAAAGAAAAGGACATTAAAGAAAACATTTTAAAACTCTCACTAGAGTCCAGAGAAGAGTGGATAGGCCTCCTTTTTTCTTTGCACCTACTGTATCCTATATAGGGAGGAATTCAACTGTATAATATTATGTTTGGAATACCTCCCCCATTGCCTCCCATGCTCAGAAATCAGAAGTTGGCCAAATTCTCTAACCATATCTTTCTTATTATTCAGGTAGTTCCCCATAAAGACAATTTATTTGACTTCCTGAGAGACTCAGTGGACTTCTGACTTCCCCAAGATACCCCCTTTTTGAGCCTTGCTGTAGTGATACTGTGTGGTTCAAGGGGGTAGCCAAAGGCAATGAAATCAAGTTGGAAAGGACTTACATGATTTTTTCACTCTTACCCCTATGAAGTTAGGTGGCATTTTACAATGCATTCAGTATACCTAGGTCAAGAAGGCAAAGCTCACAGATGACAGTGCCAAATGGACTCTCTCCTGAACATATGGAGCCATTAAAATTGAGCTTTGACCATACCTCAGGCCTTTCACTTCTTGCCCATCCTCCTGTATCTTAGGTTTGGTATAAATATAGCACCCTAAAGCCTAGACCTTGGAACTCAGGAAGGTACATATTGGAGAAGTGTTAGCTAAGGTGATGACCAGCAACCTACAGCCTGCATTGACCTTTACTCACTGATGTCTTCTTCAATTGTCTGGTTGTATTGGAGAAAGTGAGGATGTGGGACTTTATCTTTTGATGGGACACAAAGTTTACAATTTGATATTCACCCTGAACCAGAGCACTTATGTTGCCAAAATGGGGGGAGGGGTGGTTCATTGCAAAAAATGGGAGTGAAAACCAGAGATTTTTGTGAAAACACATGGATGAATATATAAAAACAATGCCCACTCTCAAGCCATGCACAGTAAGAAAAATTATCACAACTTGCATAAAATTAAATGTGCAGAACAAAGATACTAGCCTTTTAGAAATAGCGAAAACCTAGAGAAATGGACTGTATCTCACATGAATGGACCTTGGGGGTAGATTTAACATGGAGAAGAATCTCTGTCATCCAAGGTCACGAGAACTTTGGGTCCTACAAAAATCTCCTACCCATTCAACGGCCCTAACCAACTCTCCCCTTCCAAAGCACTTGACTTGCAATGAAGCAGAGAGAAATCTATAGTTTTGTGTGCCAAGGGGTATCCCCTGTGTCATAGGTGAGGATCCAGGGAAGGGCACCTCAGAAATTGACCAATTTGTGGAGAGCTAATTAGCAGGTCGTCCATGGCAGTTCTCAGTGACATCATCAATAGTCTCCTCCTTAAACAATCTCTTGTATCCAGGAAAGTCCTAGAATCTTCTGTGATGCTACCAGTGTTGTGGTGACAACTGCCTGTGAGGTATTCCTTCAGTGGCTTTTGGGTTCACAAACAGGCAAATAGTCCAGGTTGCTCAGGCTATTTCAGAGAAAAAAATGAAGAACAAGAAGATACAGATGGAAGCAGAAGGAAGCTAGCCTTCTGTTTTGGTGGGAAAAGGAACAAAGAAATTGTCCTGAGGAAGACAGAGTAGGTCCTGGGCAGTTTGAGGGGGAGCTTTCTGGGGTATGTAGGCTTGAGCCAGGCCAACCAGGACTGGCACTTACAATCTGGAGCCTAGGATTTCCTAAATGGCAGACCCAGAGTCAAGAATTTCTAATGATTAGTTTGGCAGAGAGCCAGGAATTGCCAAATCTGCAGCTGCTTTGCTGGGAACTCTTTCATTTCATTCTGAGTGGCAAACAATGCCTCCAGATGCTGGATAAGAATAACAGTGTCTCTCTCAGCCTAGGGTGTTGAAGCACTTCATACACAGCAGATTTCTCCAGGGTACATGACTACATGGTGCTAGGAACAAGGAGAGATACTCCACTGATCATGTATCAAGGTCTCAGACACTTTGTCCTTGAACACACATGATTAGGGTTTGGTGCTGCTAAGCAGTATGGACTCCAGGACTTCTGTGCATCACATCAGATATGAGCTGCCGATATCCTGCAAATCTTCCTGTCTGGACCAGCTTATGCATTTCAGGATGGCAGTATGGAGTGAGGCATATGTCTAGCTATGGTGGTTGGGAACAGGGACATAGCTGAAGAGCCCAGCTTGAAGATGGCTTTCCTGCTCTCAGGGATTCAATGTCTCTGACATTCTCACTTCCTTAGGCTTCTGTTTAGGACTAAGCATTGTCTCTCCTGTCCGCATCTCAGCATCTATACAAGTTTGTGTTTATCTACCTACAGAGTCTGCTGGGAAGGCTTTATCCCAACTCTCCATCAACATTGGGCAGGAAGAGAGCATGAAGAGGTTGGATAACCTGATAATTGATCTCCAGAAGATGATCTGTGAGAGGGATGAACTTAGTTGAGTCCTAACCCATTACACCAAAAAGGATTTGAACCACAGGTAGTCATTATGCTCAGTTCTTTGTTGACTGTCTTGAGCCCTCTCTGTTAACTCCGTGATTCCCCTCATCACAGGAGGTTTCAAGTCCAGGCTGTCTTCACACCCAAACTCATTTTCCTGATTGTGTCTTAGACACAGAACCTGAAGTACACATAGTTGGATGGGGTCACAGGCTATTTTGCTTCCTCTAAAAGTAAATTAGAGCCTGTGGCCTGAATCAATCTGCTGAAAAGAGTGGTAGTGTGTGAGCTCTTATCACCCAATAGTTATTTATTTATTGGGTTTTCGAGACAGGGTTTCTCTGTGTAGCCCTGGCTGTCCTGGAACTCACTCTATAGACCAGGATGGCCTTGAACTCAGAAATCCACCTCCCTCTGCCTCCCAAGTGCTAGGATTATAAGGTGTGAGCCACCACTGCCCAGCATTATCACCCATTTTAAGAAGCCTTAATACGTGTTGGCTTGTAGGAAATGTTTGGTGCTGTGTGTTTATGGTCAGTAGTTTTTTTGGAATTGACCTAGAGGTACTTTGGGTCCAATTGGTACAGTCCACAGCTGTAGGGGCCTGGTTCCACATGCTGCCTCTCTGACTGGATTGGCTGGACGTTACCACTGCTTTTCTCTGATACTGTTCATTATACGCTGAGATAATGCCACATCATTGTATTTATTTGGCATTCTAAGTGTATTTGAGTGTGTATTTCCCTTAAGATCTGGGTAGTCTGTGGTCTTGATTAGGCCTGAGGTTTGGCCTAACTAGTTTCCAGGTAAGTGAGGCCAGGGAGCTTCACTTTGAACCTCTGTGCTCACCCTGGAGGCACAGACTTGTGCTAGTTATAAAGCTTTTTCCCTGTAAACACTGATTAAATTCTTTAGGTATACACATAGCAATAGATCCCAGGTTTGAGAATGTTCTCCAAAAACAGAATAGTCATTATAGGTTTCTATTGGACCCACGCCTGTGGCACAAGCTCCTGGAAAGTTCTTGGAGAGCTAGTCTGTTCCTTCAAGCCCCCTCAAGGAGCTCAAGCAGGTTTTCTCCTTTTGGTTTCCTAGCTCTGCTGCCCTAGGGCCCAGGACAATAGGCTTAAAAAGCACCTTGAGGACCCAGTACCAAGGAGCAAGGATGTGGCATGTCCTGGGCTGTGGTAGTCCAGGATTTAACCTGAATTCCTGAGGGGTTTTGGCTCCTTGGACCATGCCCTACCACAAACTGAACTTTGAGTCTGTGATGCCCAAGATGCAACAGCAGAAGGTGGTTTGGGACCTGCAGAAAATGCCCCAGGAGATAAATGAGGCCTTGGATAATTTCAAGAGGCTTACTGAAGAAAATAAATTCTACTGGTGAATGACTAACAGGGCTAAGACCCCAGCACTAGGCACAGAATGTGTCTGTCCATATATGTCTTTGAACCAAAGTGAGGGCTCAGGTTCTATATACTGTCCCTTAACAGGAAAACTATGGGGAAACGCTCTTGGGTTTGTACCTCTTGGGATCAGTTTTACTAAGTGTGAAGAGTCTGTGAGCCCCTCTAAAAACTGTCCTTCCTAACTCAGGATCCTCTAGATAGAAAAGGTTTCCACTATGATCGAAATATCAACACTAAGCCTCTGGAGCTCTGGGTTACAAAAGACATATGGAAATTTTGTGACCCTGTTGTATCTTCTCTTCTCAGAGGCTGTTTGCCCTCTACATGCTGATGGTTTTCTAACACCACAGACATATACACACATGGGGACATGGCGGTCTTCTGGGAGGTGCATGAGGTCCTGTTGGTGTCGGGGTTTTCATAAGTACTTTGAGTCTTCTACAATGTGCCTGTTCTTTGCATCTGACCTGCTACAGATGATGCTACATGGCCACTGTGCACTCTAGTCCCAGGTTATCTGGGGATCAGGGCCCTTGAAGAGATGACAGTACTTGGAGGAGTGGGAGGAACATGGATGCTGGCTGAGATTCACCATTTTTTTGTTTGTGGTTCAGCATCAGGTACTACTACCTCCTGAGTGAGTGTACTCAGGTAAAGCACAAAGTAAAAACATGGTATAATAAGATCAGTAAGCTGCGTGGGGAGCAGATTGCTCTGGAAGAGTCTTGTGAGGAGACAAAGAGGCTATGTGAGGAGGCCAGCATGAAGATCTATGACCTATGTGCCAAGCAATAGCAGGTAGAATGAGGCATCAGGAGCAAGTTGCTCTCATTTCAAACCATAAACACGGTCAAACCCAAGTAAACATCCTCCACCTCATTGTCTTTGTTAAGGACAATGTCTTTGTGAAGGAGCCAGGATATCTTTAGTGAGGGGGCTATGATGAGTAAACTTGGCCATTGTGAGAGGCTTTTCTTGATACCTCTTTCTTGGGAAGCTGGTCTTCTGAGATCCAAACTAGCTTTGCATAGCTTCTAACTTACCTGTAGGATCAGTGAGTTTCTGCATGGAAAAATTTCCTGAAGAGGAAAAAAAAGAACAGGCCAGCACAGCAGAACCTGGCTGAGTCAAAGAGCCTTATAAAAACATCATAGGTCCCACTACCTCATCATGAGATAGGAAATGTGCTGAAACACATCAAATTTTCATTGGGGTGTGTGTGTGTGTGTGTGTGTGTGTGTGTGTGTGTGTGTGTGTGTGCATGCACACATGCACGTGTGCACATATACCCAGGTACAGGTGAGCATATTTGTGACCAGGATGTGTGTATGTGTAGTGGGAGGTACTTCTGTAGATCTTTTTGGTATGGGTGCTTGTATATGCAAGTGTGTGTTTCTGTATTTGTGTTTGTGTGTGTGTGTGTGTGTGTAGGCATGTGCTCATTTGTGTTTCTGCATATGTGCATGTTCACTTGCTCATGGACCATCTAGATGATGTTATGGATCAACTTTAATGAGGACAGTACTCTGTCCGTTCACTTAGTATCCATGAAATGTCAAATACAGTATCCCAGTATGCTGCATCTCCACCTAGATCCCTAGAACAAAAGGACACCAAAACTGCTATAAAGTAAGATTTTCAAGTGTTTGTGGAGGCAAAAATATTTATCTGCATTGAAATCCTCTGGATGAAACTAAAGTTATATGGTACGTGGAGGCTTCTCTGGCAAATCAATACGCCTGACAGGTAAGAAAGGCTGACTATAAGATATTAACTAAGGTTTATATCTCTTTTCTGGTCTTGGTGAATAGTGACTGCCCACTAGAAGGTCAGGTGACTCATTGTGTCTTCCCTGCATCCTGGTTTGCTTTCCTCTTTGTAGTGAAATTGCTTTGAACATTTCTGTATTTTACATGATGTTGGCAATGAGCTTTTTGTAGATTGACCTTTTTGTATTGAGAGATGAGCTCTATATTCTAGAATCTCCAGGATTTTTATCATGATTGGGTATTGAATTTTGTCAAAGGCCTTTTTTTTTTCATCCAATAATATCAGATGGTTTTTATCCTTTAGTCATTTTATGTGGTGGAATACATTTGTTGATTATTGTATAAATAATAATCTCTGCGTGTGTGGAATGAAGCCAACTTAGGTGTGGTTGATAATTTATGTAATTATGAATTTGGCTCACAAGTATTTTATTGATAATTTATATATCTGTGTTCATCAGGAAGGCTGGCATATGATTCATTCTGTGCCCATTTGTCTCTCTATTTCTCTCTCTCTCTCTCTCTCTCTCAACATTAAGGGTAACACTGGCTTCAAAAAAGAATTTGAATGTGATTCTTCTGTTTCTAGTTTGTGGAATAATCCAAGGAATGTTAATTATTTAAATATCTGGCACTGGGCTCCCTTTAGTTGGGAAAAGTATTGTTTCTGTGTCATTGGTTAATATGTGGCTCCTCAAGTTATTCACCTTTCATTCTAGTAGATCATATACATCTAGAAATTCATCAATTAAAAAAATTGTCCAGTTGGTAGATTGTAAATTTTAAAAGTATTAGATGCCCTCTATGTCTTTTTCCTCTTTAATTTTATTAGTTCCACTCTTCTCTTTCTTTTGGTTAGCTTGGCCTGAAGGTATGCCAATCTTATTAATGCTTCCAAAGAATCAACTCCTTGTTTCACTGATTCTTTATATTTTTGTTTTTATTTCACTGATTTCAGCCATGATTAATAGGATGTCTATATTATACCCCTTGCACAAGGCTCAAAGACCATCATGAAAGATGGGACAGAAAGACTGTGGGAGTCTGAAATCAGAGAAGATGAGAGAGAAATCATATCTTTTGGACATGACAAGAGTCTGCTCTCAAGACACACAGCAGCCGGGATCACCTGTAGAGCATCAAGCCAGTCAACACCCAAACATCGCGTAGAAACAGTCCATGAGCTGCTACTCCTAATTGGTGCATTATGGACAGTTAAAGGCTTCTGGTGGAGGGAGGGACAGATTTATTTAAGGGTCTACCCCTGGAAATATTAATAATTTTAAAAAACCAGAGACACACAGTTGGGAGTCACAGAAGTAGGCAGGGGGAGATGTCAAGAGAATATATTAGTAAAATATGATCAAAACACATTGTATGCATTTTTCAAAGAATATTAATATTTTAAAATACATTCATCTAAATTATTGAGTTAAACAGAATATTTTATATTAATCTTTTGTTCAGTAACAATAATGTTATCTGCAATGTATCTGCCAGTTTTGTGGGTTCACACATAGAGTATTATCTAATTTCTCGTTAATAGTGTTAAGAGGCAGGCATCAAAATGGAAAAAAAATAGTTTCAACTACACATTCAATTACAAGGATAATATCAAAAATACATTTTAAAACAAAAAAACCTGATATCAAGGAAACAAATAAATTTAAGTGGGGTACATATCTCTCAATAGAGAATACAGAAATGGCTTAGAAACACAAATGTTCAGCATTATTGTACATCAGGGAAATGCAAATCAGGACTACTCTGAGATTCCATCTCACACCTATCACAATAGTTAAGTTCAATAGCACTAGTGACAACTCATGGTGGCTAGGAAGATGTGGAGATAAGTGGCCATTCATCTACTGTTGGTGAGAACACAAATGGACAGTCACTATGCAACTATGGAAGCCTCTTCTGGCATGGTAGTTCACTGTAATAAGAGTCATGCAGATAGGGAAGTTCTGTATTTGTCTGAGCTTCCATAACTATCTTCAAAGCTAAGGCTTTGCTCATGGAAGTGTGATGTCTCAGAACTGTAAAGGCCAAGCTGTCTGAAGTCTCAATGACAAAATTGGCTCCAGGCTTCCTTAGTTGCTGGGATTTACAGGCAGTCTTTCATTCCTTGCCTTCTAGACCCAAAACTTCATATCTGGCTTCATGTGCACAAGGCATATACAACCCCATTCTTCTCTCCCACATTTCTATGTTCATGAAGAGACTTTTCATACCAATTTCTGCACATACTTTTCTCCTAAACAATAGTATGGTCTCAACTTGTTCTCTCCCTATTTAGAAATAGAGCTGATAGCCACTTTACTGGATTAGGGCGTAAACATCTGAAAAGACAGAAATCACCCTACAGCCCTTATCAAGCCTAGGGTCCAAGGAACATGCATGTAAGGAAGGAAAAGGTTCAGAGATCTGAGAGCATGCATTCCAGACTGACCTTGGGCTGGCTTCTCTTTACAGGGACTGTCAGCATCAGTACAAATGTCAGGTGGAGCTTTAATAAAGCTGTAAGTTTTAAGAATACTAAGTCTCTCCCCTTGCTTCCCCCTTCCCTGTCCTTGTGTTCTAAAGGATGGTGCACCTAAATCTAGCAGTGTTACCTTTTCAAGAGCAAGGACATGGTCACATATGGCTCCCAACAGAAGGATATAACTTCTGTTCCCTGGTTGAAGCTCCTTACCAGAGAACTACAACATGCTCTTCCCAATGACTGTGTGTTTTGGTGTGTGTGTGTGTGTGTGTGTGTGTGTGTGTGTGTGTGTGTCCTCATACCTGTCCATAGGCCAGGCTGACCTCTTCACTGGCACTACCCTCTCCTCCTGATTCCAGGTTTGGCCCATCAGATGCTTTCTGTGAGTGTTTGCTTTTGATTTCTCAGGTCCCACCTGTGTTGATCCAATGCTCAGACACCTGACTACTATCCTACCTTGAGAGTTTACAGAGTTTAGCAAATATACAGACTTTACAGAGAAGACAAAGTTCACAAATGGAATCCATGGTAGGGAAAGCCATGTCTGCCACTTGAGTGGCATGAATATCTAATACACCAAACTCCTTGTTTCCTATTGATGTACAGTCAGGCTTGGGGAAAGAAGTGACAGAGTAGACTTTTCTTGCTGAGTGTGTGTGTAAAGTCCCATCCTCCATCTCTCCCACTGATCTGTGAGTTTGAAATCTGTGGAGCACATTCAGCCTTCACTTACAGGGTGTCTTAGTCAGGGTTTCAATTCAGCTTACACTTCCAACTGCTGTTCATCACCAAAGGAAGTCAGGACTGGAACTCAAGCAGGTCAGGAAGCAGGAGTTGATGCAGAGGCCATGGAGGAATGTTCTTTACTGGCTTGCTCAGCCTGCTCTCTTTTTGCCCCCCAATTTTTATTAGATATTTTCTTCATTTACATATCAAAAGTCCCCTATATCCTCTCCCATACCCTACCCGACTCCCATACCCACCTACTCCCACCTCATGGCCCTGGCTTTCCCCTGTACTGGGGTGTGGGGAGAGGGGGCAGCCTCATGGGCCAAAGATGGCACTTGGCTTTATGCCAAGCCCTGTGACCTCACTTGTTTATCCCAGTCTCAGTCATGCCAGTAAAAGCAGTGCGTGTAACTCATTGGCGAGATTGGCACAACATCTCACGGTACCATTCTATCAGCCAATCCTGCATGCTACCTGGGACGTGTGTGTTTATGATTGGGTGGTGTGAGGTGGCATGAGTGAATGGGAGTATAAATTGATGGCAGCCCCAGACCAGACAAGAGACCGGCCAGAGACCGGCCAGTGACCAGACCGACCAGCCAGTGACCAGAGACCAGCGTTAGGCCAGAGAGACCAGATGAGGAGAGAGCTAGCAGTGTTAGCCAGCCAGCATAGGAGAGAGCAGAGTGAATGAGTGAACAGCTGCTGTGTGAAATTTGAGAGAGAAGCAGAATAAAGCAGAAGCTGCGAAGTCAAGCTGCTTGAAACCACCTTGGCGTCCCCTGTCGATTATTCCCACCTTCTCTGCTGGTCAGAGACATGTGGGCGCGCACAGCACTGGGGGATATAAGGTTTGCATGACCAAGCAGCCTCTCTTCCCATGATGGCCAACTAGGCCATCTTCTGCTACACACACAGCTAGAGACATGAGCTCTGGGGTTATTGGTTAGTTCATATTATTCTTCCAGCTATAGGGTTGGAGACACCTTCAGCTCCTTGGGTACTTTCTCTAGCTCCTCTATTGGGAACCCTGTGTTCCATCTAATAGCTGTGAGCATCCACTTCTGTGTTTGCCAGGCACTGGGAAAGCCTCACATGAGACAGCTATATCAGGGCCCTTTTAGCAGTATCTTCCTGGTGTATGAAATAGTGTCTGTGTTTGGTGGTTGATTATGGGATGGGTCCCCAGCTGCAGCAGTCACTGGTTGGTTCATCCTTTTGTCTTAGCTCCACATTTGATCTCTGTGACTCCTTCAATGTGTGCTTTGTTCCTAATTCTAAGAAGGGGCAAAGTGTCCACACTTTGGTCTTCATTCTTCTTGAGTTTCATGTGTTTTGCAAATTGTATCTTGGGTAATCAGAGTTTCTGGGCTAATATCCTCTTATCAGTGAGTACATGTTATGTGAGTTCTTTTGTGATTGGGTTACCTCACTCAGGATGAGCCCCTCCAGATCCAGACATTTGCCTAGGAATTTCATAAATTCATTGTTTTTAATAGCTGAGTAGTACTCAATTGTGAAAAAGTACCACAATTTCTGTATCCATTCCTCTGTTGAGGGACATCTGGGTTCTTTCCAGCTTCTGGCTATTATAAATAAGGCTACTATGAACATAGTGGAGCATGTGTCCTTATTACCAGTTGGAACATCTTCTAGATATATGCCCAGGAGAGGTATTGCAGGATCCTCCAGTAGTACTATATCCAATTTTCTGAGGAACTGCCAGACTGATTTCCAGAGTGGTTGTACCAGCTTGCAGTCCCACCAACAATGGAGGAGAGTTCCTCTTTCTCCAAATCTATGCCAGCATGTGCTATCACCTGAATTTTTTATCTTAGCCATTCTTACTGGTGTGAGGTAGAATCTCAGGGTTGTTTTGATTTGCATTTCCCTGATGATTAAGGATGTTGAACATTTTTCAGGTGCTTCTTAGCCATTCAGTATTCCTCAGTTGAGAATTCTTTGTTTAGCTCTGTGCCCCATTTTTTAATGGGGTTATTTGATTTTCTGGTGTCTACCTTCTTGAGTTCTTTATATATATAGGATATCAGTCCCCTATCTGATTTAGGATCGGTAAAGATCCTTTTGCAATCTGTTGGTGGCCCTTTTGTCTTGTTGACAGTATCTTTTGCCTTACAGAAGCTTTGCAACTTTATGAGGTCCCATTTGTCAATTCTTGATCTTACAGCACAAACCTTTGCTGTTCTATTCAGGAATTTTTCCCCTGTGCCCATATCTTTGAGGCTTTTCCCCACTTTCTCCTCTATAAATTTCAGTGTCTCTGGTTTTATGTGGAGTTCCTTAAACCACTTAGACTGGACCTTAGTACAAGGAGATAAGAATGGGTCAATTCCCAGTCTTCTGCATAATAACCGCCAGTTGTGCCAGCACCAGTTGTTGAAAATGCTGTCTTTTTTTCCACTGGATAGTTTTAGCTCCCTTGTCAAAGATCAGGTGACCATAGGTGTGTGGATTCATTTCTGGGTCTTCAATCCTATTGCATTGATCTACCTGTCTGTCGCTGTACCAGTACCGTGCAGTTTTTATTACAATTGCTCTGTAGTACAGCTTGAGGTCAGGCATGGTAATTCCACCAGAGGTTCTTTTATTGTTGAGAAGAGTTTTTGCTATCTTAGGTTTTTTGTTATTCCAGATGAACTTGCAAGTTGTCCTTTCTAAATCATTGAAGAATTGAGTTGGAATTTTGATGGGGATTGCATTGAATCTCTAGATTGCTTTAGGCAAGATAGATCCTGCCAATCCATGAGCATGGGAGATCTTTCCATCTTCTAAGATCTTCTTCAATTTCTTTCTTCAGAGACTTGAAGTTCTTATCATACAAATCTTTCATTTCCTTATAGTCACACCAAGATATTTTCTATTGTTTGTGACTATTGTGAAGGGTATTGTTTCCCTAATTTCTTTCTCAGCCCATTTATCCTTTGTATAGAGAAAGGCCATTGATTTGTTAGAGTTAATTTTATATCCAGCTACTGCACTGAAGCTGTTTATCGGGTTTATGAGTTCTCTGGTGGAGTTTGGGGGGATATATATATATTAGGCTGATCTTCAATAACAACATAAATAACAGAACATCAACAGTCAGGTGGAAACTGAACAACATTCTACTCAATGATACCTTGGTCATGGAAGAAATAAAGAAATTAAAAACTTTCTAGAGTGTGGAGAGCCTTGTTGCCACTCCTTAAAGATGGCGCCAACTGCCTCAGCCTTACTGGTATAAACAACTCCTAATATGGCATAAGGCTGTGTCAGCAGTGGCCTGCTTACACCCAACTTCACCTAGCGTATGAGCAAGAGCCACGTGGTATTCTGCGATTGGCCAGGACAGGGTTTATATGGTTGCTCCTGGTGGGGTTCAGGGCCATTTTCTCCATCAAGCTGTAACTGCCTCAAGGATCCTGAGTAAACCATCTAGAGAAGGAACCCAGTTGTCCTGTGTCTCATTCCTGCTGGTCGGGGTCGGCGTGGGTCAAGTGGTGGCTCGTACAAGGTAGGCCAGGTGTGGTGGCGCATGCCTTTAATCCCAGCACTCGGGAGGCAGAGGCAGGTGGATTTCTGAGTTCGAGGCCAGCCTGGTCTACAAAGTGAGTTCCAGGACAGCCAGGGCTATACAGAGAAACCCTGTCTCGAAAAAACAAAAACAAACAAAAAAAACAAAGGAATCGTGTTGAAGCCCTTCATATAAGGTTCCAGAACTCTCAGCGGTACAGGGCGAGGTACAGGGCGAGCGCTCCGTAAGTGCCCAGTAAGTAGGGCCATAAGTCAAGCTCCCAGATCGGGACAACATTAAGGCCCGCGGTAAAGTGGCAACATTGAGGCCCGTGGTAAAGAGGCAAGAACAGAAAGGGAAACCATGGGTAATTTACAAGTCTGCCCCGTTCACGGAGCTCTTAAAGAGCTGCTAAAAAATGAAGGGGATAAAGCTGACAGATCGTGCTTTAAACACTTTCCTTCAGGAAGTAGTCACTGCAGTCCCCTGGTTTGCAGTATCAGGGAATTTGACTCTTGCATGTTGGGATAAACTAGGCAAGGATGTAGATATTGCCTGGGACCAAGGCAATCTGAGAGAAGGAGTTTGGGGGCATGTGGACGCTTGTCCGTGGGTGCCTAGAGAGCGAAGGCTGTAGAAAGGTGGTACAAGATGCGGAAGCAGTGGTCGAAGAGTTGAAGGAGAGTCGATCAGAACACTCTCAAGAGGGCAGGAATAAGATTCAAAAGAAGAAGGAAATGGGTATATATCCGAGTTTGAAAGGGATTAGTAGCTCGTCAGACGGATAAGGAAGGTGAGATAGAGAAGCTTGAGGAAGACTTGGAGACTATTCTTGCCAAGATGGAGTCAGTTAGTCTAGAGAAGAGGAAGAGGAAAGGGAAGCCGAAGAGACAGGAACAAGGAAGTAGATCACATTGCCCGCCATGGCCAGATGGGGCCACACCCTGTCCACCGCCTTATGCGAAAGTAGTGCCATCTTCAAGATCTGTAGGGCGTTGCTCCTTTTGTCCGGAGACCTGGTGAGAGGCCTCTCTAACATTTCCCATCATGGAACAGAATAATCAGAGATGGCATGTACCTCTAGAGTTTAAACAATTGAAAAATTTAGTTGAGTCAGTACAGACCTAAGGGATTAATGCCTCTTTTACTCAAACGCAATTGGATAGATTAGGAAAGACAGCCATGACACCTCAAGACTGGATGGATACCATAAAGGCATGCATGACCATGGGGCAATATCTGGATTGGAAATCTCTTTTCTTTGACTATGCTCAACAGCAGGCCCATACTAATGCTAATAACAATCAGGCAGCTTGGTCATTTGACATGCTGACAGGGCAAGGTCAACGGGTAAATAATCAAACGGTATTTCCATTAGAGGTGTATAATCAAATTAATACTCTAGTGATTAAGGCTTGGAAAGCATTGCCTACTAAAGGTCAAGTGACAGGAAATCTTACCAAGGTCATCCAAGGACCAACAGAGCCTTTTTCAGATTTTGTAGCTAGGATGATGGAAGCGGCAAGCAGGGTGTTTGGGGACATAGAGACAGCTATGCCTTTTGTGCAACAGTTGGTTTATGAGCAGTGCACTAAGGAGTGCCGGAATGCCATTACACCATGGAAAGGAAAGGGTTTGGAAGCCTGGATGAAGGCATGTCGGGAGTTAGGTGGGCCTCTTACCAATGCAGGGCTAGCAGCGGCTGTAGTGCAGCTTACTAAAGGAAGAGGGAGTACTCCTGCTGGCACATGCTTCAACTGTGGATGCCAAGGACACCTTAAAAGGCAATGTCCTGAAAGGGGTGGCAGGAGAAGGACAGGAAGTCCTTCCTTTTCTTTTCCAGGCAGCCAGAGCGGTGCCCCAGATGTAGAAAACGAAATCACTGGGTCAATGAGTGTTGCTCAGTTAAGGATATTGATGGGCAACTCATTACACAAGCAGTAGGAGGTGCGCGTCCAAAAAAAGTGCAGCGGGGCCCACGATCCCAGGGTCCTCGAATATATGGGGCAGTGGAGAATCAGAGCCCACCACAGCTGCATCTGTGCCCTCAGTCCCCAGGAGAGCCACTATGGGTTTGGCAGGATTGGACCTCTGCTGCACCATCAGGATCGTATTAACACCTCAAATGGGGGTGCAGCCCTTGGGGACTGACTTTAAGGGACCCCTCCCACCGGATACCATGGGACTCTTAATAGGGCGCTCTTCCTCTGCTCTTAAAGGGCTGACTATACGGTGTGTTCATTACATGGATGACATCTTACTTACTTCCAAGACAGCAGAGTGTCTTGAAGGTGCTTATACAGAGCTTTGCCAGCTGTTGGAAAAGAAAGGGCTGTTTATAGCCCCTGAGAAGGTGCAAAAGGGACAGGTCATGAATTATTTAGGGGCCAAAAGAGGGATAAAACAAATAGTGCCACAAAAGGTAGAGTTTAGGAAAGATAATTTGAAGACTTTAAATGATTTCCAGAAACTGCTAGGAGACATTAATTGGGTTAGATGTTATCTGAAGATGCCAAATTATGAGTTAAAACCCTTATTTAATATTCTAATGGGTGATTCAGCCCTTGATTCCCCTCGGCAGCTAACACTGGAGGGGAGGACAGCATTGCACAAGGTAGAGGAGAGGTTACAATCTGTTTTTGCAACGATGGCAAGAAGGAAAATCTATAATTTTGTGTATCCTTGCCACTTATGGACAGCCTACTGGGATTTTATGGCAAGTAGGACCATTGTTGTGGATTTACCCCAAAATATCTGCTGGGAAATCTATTGAGCATTATCCCTTGGCTGTCACTGCACTGGCGCCCTTAGGAGTTCAGCAGTGCCTGCAGCATTTTGGTTGCCCACCTGCCACTGTAGTGGTTCCCTACTCCAAACAGCAGGTGAAGTTGTTGGCTGGCACCATAGACGATTGGGCCATTTTACAGTGCAGCTTTGATGGAACTATTGATAATCATTATCCTAAACATCCATTAATCTCCCTATTTAAAGAACACCCTGTAGTATTTCCTAAAATTACCTCAGCTTCACCTATACATGGAGCTCCTAAAATATTTACTGATGGTTCCAAAACAGGATGTGGTGCCTATATGATAGGCACAAATTAACCAGTATTGTGCCAATTTCAGCCTGGTTCTCCTCAAATTGTGGAGTTGCAGATTGTGGTAGAGGTGCTTGAAATGTTGCTTTGCTTTTAATCTAATATCTGATTCCAGTTATGTGGTGAATGCAGTGAAGATTTTGGAAATAGCGGGCTCTGTGAAATTTAGCAGCCCACTGTGTACCATTTTATTAGAATTACAGAATTTGATTTGGAAACAGTCTCAAAAGTTTTATATTCAGCATATTAGAGCTCATACTGGGTTGCCTGGGCCACTAAGTAAAAATGATAAAGTGGATCAGTGGACCAGGATAGAATGCATCTTTTTTAGTGCCAATATAGAGCAGGCTAGGGAATTCCATCAGTCTGTTCATGTCAATGCTAAAACCTTACAACAAAAATTTCAGCTCTCACGGGCTGATGCTAGACAAATTATCTTGGAGTGTCCTCAGTGTGTGGTACACCTGCATCCACCGCATGTGGGTGTAAACCCTAAAGGATTGCTGCCGCTAAAAATCTGGCAAATGGACATAACTCACATTTCAGAGTTTGGAACTCTGAAGTATGTACATGTTTCAATTGATACTTGTTCAGGAATTATACATGCTACCCCTTTGGCTGGTGAGAGGGCTTGCAATGCCATTGGACACTGCTTAGAAGCCTGGGCCGCCTGGGGGAAGCCTCAGCAGCTGAAAACTGATAATGGACCGGCCTATAGGGCACACTCTTTTGAATCCTTCTGCAAACAAATGGATGTCACCTGCAGTCATGGGCTGCCATACAACCCACAGGGCCAAGTCATTGTGGAGCGGGCCCATCGCATATTAAAGGAGTGCTTGCAAAATCAAAAAGGGGGAATAGGCCAAGGCCATACCCCCAAAGAAAGAATAGCTTTAGCACTATTTAAATTTTTAAAATTTGGATGTGCATGGTCAATCAGCGGCTGACAGACATAGTGCGGGGCGTGCTATGGAAAGATATCTTGACGGGTTTATGGCGAGGACCCGATCCCGTGCTGACATGGGCACGAGGTTTGGTTTGTGTTTTCCCACAGGACCAACAAGATCCAGTGTGGGTGCCCGAACAACTGGTGAGGAAGGTGAAGAATGAAGACGTCACTGGTGACCCTCATCGGATTGTTGAGTTTGACGTTTCTGCGACTAATCACTGAGGTACCGAGATGAGAGATCCTGTCCCTATGGCTGATGACATCAATGAGTGAGGCCCTCCAATTGTGGGCTGTAGCTAGAACTTGGCCCATACCAATGCCAGTACATAGTAATTTGTCGGTGCTACCAACTTTCTTTTCTACTTCTTGCACTCTGGCGTTGCCATGTATTATTCCTAATAATGATCCTCCTCAAGTATATTCTGTTACCAATTTTACCCTTAATGGCACCCTTTGTTTTTCCTTTATGTCTGGAAAGGTTTCTTGTTTATGGCTAAAACGGACCCTATTGGCTAATTGGTTGGATCCTATGGAGAGCAGCCCTGTGGGCAGTGGATTTCTTGCTTATGTTCTTGCCTAGGTTGCTTCTGGGGCTTCAGGGGGGAGTGGGAGCACTCCGACAAATGCCTCTGCACCTCTTAATATTACTACCTTGATTATGATTCAAAATGGTACGGTGCCCTTTGCGGATAATGGTGCCCTTTGCGGATAATTCTCTTAGTCTTTCCAATTCCACTTTTCGCAAAGTGCTTCTGTCTTGTCCTCCTGAGCAGGAATTTCCTCTGGAACATACCCCATGTCAAATTAGAAAACATAACAATACGGAAATTATTCCAGGATTTAAGTTTTCTCCCCCTTTAAAAGGGGTACAATTTAACCATTCGGGCAATCATACAGGAAAGCGAAATGCCTGACCTTGGTACCAATGGCTGTTATCCAATAGTCAGGGAGCCTTCACTTCTCTTATTCCCTTTGCTCGGCTATTAGGAGAAACCTTTGAGCTATACAATATATCAGCCCTTTGAAGTGCAGGCAGTGATGTGAATTTAACGAACATACAATATAATTATCTGTTGTCTAATTATTCCTATAATGCTGCCCCTGTTTGCATTAGGCCTCCATTTTTCTATTAACCCATAATCCTAATGGTTCCTTTTTAGCTTGTAATTCCTCTACTATCACATGTTATTTGGCGGAATGTTGGTCTGATAGTAATGATACAGCCTTATTGGTGAGACTACCCACCTTTGTACCTGTTCCAGTAGAGGCCAATCCTGAATATTTCCCTATTCTGAATTTAATACAAGAAAAGAGAGATTTTGGAATTACCGCAGCTATTGTGTCTGCGATAGTTATCTCAGCGGCTGCTGCTACTACAGCAGCTATTGCTATGACCAACCAAATCCAAATGGCAGATACCATTAATAGTGTTGTAGAGAAGACGGCCTCAGCCTTGGCCACTCAAGAAGATTTTAATGCTCATGTGTCTTCTGGCTTGTTATTAGTAAATCAAAGGATTGATCTGGTACAGGAAAGTGTGGAAGAACTGTTCAAACTTATGCAGGTATCGTGTGTTTCTTCCCTTAGAGGATTATGTGTAAGCCCTCTAAAAGCTATTTTTAATCAGTCTCTTGAACAGAGTCATCTCCTCTCAGAGTTCCTTAAGGGCAATTGGTCAGTGAGAGTGGAAGAGCTACCAAAAAAATTGTTTTCCCAGACTGTCACTTTGAATGGTACCAAACTTGACCCAATTACCCTAGAGGGTTTTACGACTTGGGTCGTTAGTGCCTTCTCCTTTTTTTAAGGAGTGGGCAGGTATGTTAGCTTGGGGAGCTGTGGTCCTTGTAGGTTGTATATTTTGTTTGTGGCTTTTGTGCTGATTAAAGCGAGAACATGCACATGACAAAGCCGTGGTATATCAGGCTTTGGCAGCCATTGACGATGGTACCTCCCCTGGAGTTTGGTTGGCATCCTTGAAGGATTAGCGGGTTGCCAACAAGATTGTTTAACCCTTTGTTTTAGTTATTACAGGAAAACTAATTATTCCCAGCTTTGATGAACTGCAGCAGGACCCCGGGCCTGCCATCATTGTGATGATTTCTTTTCGAAGCACACATTGCCTACGAACAGTGCCCCATCTGGGAAGTGGGCGGGCATAGGAGCTTTAGCCTTAGGCCTGGTCCTGGTCTCCGTTGGTTGCCTGTGGCGTCTTTGCAAAATGACACAGGATCACAAGAGATAGATCTTGCCATGTTGGCTAATGCCATTGTTGCCGTGGAGTTCAGTCAGTTCCCCCAAGTTTGGTTTACTGCTGTTAAGCAATAATGTCGGTTTTGTTTGAGTGTGCTTTTCTCCTATCAGCTATGAATGCTGGGGTCCCAATGGCTAGGGTTCAGGCAGGCTATTGCCTAAGACAGGGGCCATGCCAACAGGGGATGCCAGCTTACCCTGGGCCTTAGTAGGCTTGTGCTGTGTGAGTACTCAGTGACGGGCTTGATGGCCTGGCCTAAAAATGATCTGACCTGACACATATCTCTTGCTGGAGAGCTGGTTGCCGCTCGTTCATATAAAATAAAAAAGGGGGAGCTGTGGAGAGCCTTGTTGCCACTCCTTAAAGATGGCCCCAACCGCCTCAGCCTTACTGGTATAAACAACTCCTAATATGGCATAAGGCTGTGTCAGCAGTGGCCTGCTCTTACGCCCAACTTCACCTAGCGTATGAGCAAGAGCCACGTGGTATTCTGCGATTGGCCAGGACAGGGTTTATATGGTTGCTCCTGGTGGGGTTCAGGGCCATTTTCTCCATCAAGCTGTAACTGCCTCAAGGATCCTGAGTAAAGCGTCTAGAGAAGGAACCCGGTTGTCCTGTGTCTCATTCCTGCTTTTCTGGGTCAGCGCGGGTCACTAGAGTTTAATGAAAATGAAGCCACAACATACCCAAACTTATGGGACACAATGAAAGCATTCCTAAGAGGTAAACTCATAGCTCTGAGTTTCTACAAAAAGAAACTGGAGAGAGCATACACTAGCAGCTTGACAGCACATCTAAACGCTCTAGAACAAATGGAAGCAAATTCACCCAAGAGGAGTAGATGGCAGGAAATAAACTCAGGGGTGAAATCAACCATGTGGAAATGAAAAGAACTATTGAAAGAATCAATAAAACCAGGAGCTGGTTCTTTGAGAAAGTCAACAAGATAGATAAACCCTTAGCCAGACTCACTAGAGGGCACAGGGACAGCATCCTAATTAACAAAATAAAAAATGAAAAGGGAGACATAACAACAGATCCTGAGGAAATTCAAAACACCATCAGATCCTTCTACAAAAGGATATATTCAAAAAAATTGGAAAATCTGGATGAAATGGACAAATTTCTAGACAGATACCAAGTACCAAAGTTAAACCAGGATCAGATTAATGACCTAAACAGTCCTATACCTCTTAAAGAAATAGAAGCAGTTATTAATAGTCTCCCAACCAAAAAAGCCCAGGACCAGATGGGTTTAGTGCAGAGTTCTATCAGACCTTTAAAAAAGACCTAATCCCAGTTCTTCTCAAACTATTCAACAAAATAGAAACTGAAGGTACGCTACCCAATTTATTCTATGAAGCCACAATTACTCTGATACCTAAACCATATAAAGACACAAAAAAGATAGAGAACTTCAGACCAATTTCCCTTATGAATATCGATGCAAAAATACTCAATAAAATTATCGCTAACTGAATCCAAGAACACATCAAAATGATCATCTATCATGACGAAGTAGGCTTCATCCCCAGAATGCAGGGATGGTTTAATATACGGAAATCCATCAACGTAATACACTATATAAACAAACTCAAAGATAAAAACCACATGATCATCTCGTTAGATGCTGAGAAAGCATTTGACAAAATCCAACACCCATTCTTGATAAACGTCTTGGAAAGATCAGCCTGCTCTCTTATAGAATCCAAGACTACCAAGCCCAGAGATGGTCCCACCCACAGGGGCCTTTCCCCCTTGATCACTAATTGAAAAAATGCCTTACAGTTGGATCTCATGGAGGTATTTCTTCAACTGAAGCTCCTTTCTCTGTGATAACTCCAGCTGTGTCAAGTTAACACAAAACTAGCCAGTACATAGGGTATACCACTTGTTACAAAATCTAGCTTCAAAGTTAAGGGCCAGTAATCCTGTAATAATAATTGATTAAAACTCTAGTTAGAAATTGTTTGGATCTGGTATTGAAGGAATCTAAACAAGAAGTTTATGGGACAGGCTGTGATTAGTAGGATTAAGAAAAGAAGGAAAAGGGGGAACAGGAAGTGTAGTATCCAATTCCATATTGGATTCATTAATAACGGCACACGGGCCAGAGGAATCAAACTGTTTTCTATGTTTTAGAGATCCATCTGGATTTGTATGATTTTATCTTTTACTATGCCTGAATAGTTGATATGAAAGCAACATTTATCCCTAAAGAAGACCTCTCTCTCTCTCTCTCTCTCTCTCTCTCTCTCTCTCTCTCTCTCTCTCTCTCCTCTCTCTCCTACTGCTATAAATCTAATCCTTGCTGATTTTGCAGAACTAGAGCTGCCAGTGAGTGTATTTAGCCCTGGAGGGTGAGGATGACCTGTTCTACCCATTGGAGATCCTTAATGAAAGAGAGGAAAACTGATGGTAAATAGCTAGATAAGTATTCAGTCCTGCCTTCTCATTGGCAACACCAGCAGTTACACCCAGGAAGGCAACGAAAGGCAAGATCTGAGGTGCTCATTTATTATGACTTTATGCTATAAACCCTGTGATAAGAACTGGTAAAGGTTCTTCACCAGGTACCACCCCTAGCTATGGAAAAAGGAACACCATGGAACATGTCCCAGACCACTCAGTGGGTAGAATTGAGTGCTGCAGAGAATAGAAGCATTGTGAACACTTGGGCACAGTGGCTGGCTGGTGGTGTTAAGGGTCATGGTATTATTGCAGTCTGCAGGATCTAGTGTGCCCACAAAGTGTACCCCTGAAGAGTTAAAGCCGTATGCAATACCAAAGCAAAAAATGTGGAAAAGTCATAGGGTGGTTGTAATTTTGACTTGAAGCAATTAAAGAGAGGAGAGGTGAAAAAAATCTAATAAGCCAACAGACAAGGCCATGGATGGTGGATGTGACTTTGTTCCAACATTCTCCAAAACAATCAGGCACAGCATTATTCAATTGTTTTTCAGTTATTATTCAGGTCTGAAAATATTCAGGTCCGAAATAACAAATGGTATGCTAGAGAGGTGGGATCAGTATTGTCTAAGAGGACTGATGTAAGTGATGTAAGGTCATTTTAGGAACATTGGCCCACTTCCTTTTCTGTATCTATACCCAGGGGTGGAGGAAGTTGAATTTTGATAGTGCCAAATTGGTAGCAGTGATGACTGTTATTGTAAAATTTACCGATGGCTCCCGCCTCCCACCTGGGGTTCCATTGGTCCTCAATTTGGATATAAAAATTCTCCACTCTACATAAAATGTAGTATGCCTTCCTGAATATGCATCAGGTCTCCTACAGGACCAATAACAACAGCCTTCAAAAGTCTCTGGCCAATGTTGCCAGTAATCTCTAGTTTGATCATAGAGGAAACAAGTATATGGAATGGGTGTCTTCAAAACCACACAGGTGGTGCAAGGATTCATATCTCCTCCTTTCAAAACTCTGCTGGTGAGCAGTTTCCAGACCCTATCATATGAATGATATATTTGAGCTGTTGAATATGGGTTTCCTGAACTTCAAATCTCCATACATACTGCTCACTACTGATGGGAGTGAGCAAGAGAAAATAGAAGTAAGGTATATATAACCCAATAGGTTTGGGCTAAGGTCTCAACATGGGCATGAGGTCTCATTCTACTGAGATCAGAGGCAAGCTACTCAACCTTGATACCTTTTGAAACTTAAGGAGTACAAGAACCTGTTGGGGTTGAGATGTTAAAAGAAGGATTAACTTCAAGTAATAGTTTAATATGAGACTCAAGTTGTATCCACTGAGGGAGGCCATCAATCTTAGCAACAGTTGAGTAATAATGATAACCTTGAAGAGACCTGGAGAAAGAGGAGGGAGGTTGTGGCCAAGAGGAGTGAAGAGGACCAAGTTCCAATGTTGGTTGGGGAGGATAGGGGATAAGGATGTGTTTGAGGCAAGTAGAGGGTATGTGTTCAAAGGTAGTGCTGGTGAAGACAGTGTAACAAGGAAGGAAGGAGGTGATGAGGGAGTGGTGATGGTTGGGACATGAAGCTAGGAGGCAGGACTGGCCAGCCACAGAATGAGAGGAGGACGCTGTTTGGCTGCAGAGAAGGATTTTTGGCATCCCATACCTGGGGATCCACCTCAGAAGTTGTTAAGGGAAAAGGTGTATCAGGGGATTTGTAGTTTGGGGAGAATAATAACTGGTGAGACTGGAGTTAAGCAGATGTGGGGAGAAAATGAAATAGAGGCTCTCATTTTGGCCAGGAGGTCCCTTCCTAGGAAGGGGATGGGACAGGTTGGTACCACTAGTAAGGAATGAGTAAGGGGGGTAGTGTTTTGGTTTGTTAAGCCTGATAAAGCTGCCAATAGAGAAACTGAAAGGAGAATTGGGTCTGTAGAACTCCATCATGACTGAGCAGATAGTCCCAGAATCCAGAAGGAATGAGATTGAACACCCTGATACTGTGATGACTACCCAAGGCTCCCTGTTAGTAATCGTAGTGGTCAGGACAAAGGAGCCTGGGTCCCCTCAGTTGTCCATGGTGAGTCCTAGGATTGGCTGTAGGAGCTTCTGAGTCTGATGCCCTTATATCTTAAGGGACATGAGAATAGTCAGTAGTCCAATGTCTCTCTCTCTTTTTTTTTTTTTTTCAATTACTGCAGCACTTTTATTTCTTTACACAATGACGTGTTGCTGGGGCCTAATGTTCTCACTGAACAGTAGAAAACCAAAATTTGTCATTTTTTAAAAGAATTGAGTACAAAAAACCTTACATAAATTAAAAGGATGAATACATTTACAGGTGTTGATGCAAAAAAAAAACGTTCCCAACTCAAGGCAACTAACAACCGATGGTGGTCAGGAGGGAAGAAACCAAAATGGAAACTGGGTCCTAAGGCTCGGACTTTCCCACCCTGTTAGACTGGCAAGGAGTGGTGGTAACTGGTTCAGGAGCCCTTGCCAGCCTCAGGAAATCCTGGAAGTCTGCTGTCGGTTAATACCCTGCACACAGATCATTATGTGGTGCTCAGAGATCCACTAGGCTGGGGCTTTCTTTTCCACATCGTGCTCTCCCCCAGCCCCCAAGTGACCGAGCCACATGAACTAAGGACTAAATCAAGATATGCACAGGGTATTAAACATATACCAAGGGAACAGTTAACTTGAATACAGGTCAAAAATCAGCAACAAGTTCTACGATCCAGTGCTGATATCAGATACAAGCTTCAAGGACAAATT
>LR750039.1:580942-595032 GCA_902729485.2 Mus minutoides
GAATATCAGCTCATGCAGCAGATGCCTGGCACCTGCTCAGTCCATCTAGAAGCATTTGCGGTGGACGATGGAGGGGCCAGACTCATCGTACTCCTGCTTGCTGATCCACATCTGCTGGAAGGTGGACAGTGAGGCCAGGATGGAGCCGCCAATCCACACTAAGTACTTGCGCTCAGGGGGAGCCATGATCTTAATCTTCATTGTGCTGGGTGCTAGGGCTGTGATCTCCTTTTGCATCCTGTCAGCAATGCCTGGGTACATGGTGGTACCACCAGACAACACTGTATTGGCGTACAGGTCTTTGCGGATATCCACATCACACTTCATGATGGAGTTGAAGGTGGTCTCGTGGATACCACAGGACTCCATGCCCAGGAAGGAAGGCTGGAAGAGTGCCTCCGGACACCGGAACCGCTCATTGCCAATGGTGATCACCTGCCCATCGGGCAGCTCGTAACTCTTCTCCAAGGAGGAGGAGGATGCAGCAGTAGCCATTTCTTGCTCAAAATCCAGGGCAACATAGCACAGCTTCTCCTTTATGTCACGAACAATTTCCCTCTCAGAAGTGGTGGTAAAGCTGTAGCCCCGTTCAGTCAAGATCTTCTTGAGGTAGTCTGTCAGGTCCCGGCCAGCCAGGTCCAGACGCAAGATGGCGTGGGGAAGGGCGTAGCCCTCATAGATGGACACTGTGTGTGTGACCCCATCACCAGAGTCCATGACAATGCCAGTGGTGCGCCCAGATGCATACAAGGACAGCACCGCCTGAATGGCCACGTACATGGCTGGGGTATTGAAGGTTTCAAACATTATCTGCATCATCTTCTCTCTGTTAGCTTTGGGGTTCAGGGGGGCCTCGGTCAGAAGCACCGGGTGCTCCTCAGGGGCCACACACAGCTCATTGTAGAAGGTGTGGTGCCAAATCTTCTCCATGTCGTCCCAGTTGGTGACAATGCCGTGCTCGATAGGGTACTTCAGGGTCAGGATACCCCTCTTGCTCTGTGCCTCGTCACCCACGTATGAGTCTTTCTGGCCCATGCCCACCATGACGCCATGGTGTCGGGGGCGCCCTACGATGGAAGGGAACACGGCCCTGGGTGCGTCGTCGCCAGCAAAGCCCGCTTTGCACATGCCGGAGCCATTGTCAATGACGAGGGCGGCGATTTCTTCTTCCATTGCGATCGGTGAAGGAGGCGGCGGCGACTGCGACGGAGAAGCGGCAAGAAGCGCAGTGTAAGCCGGCGGCGGAGTGTGAGCTCCAATGTCCCTCTTGATGGTACCTTGGACATAGTTGAAATGGCTTGTACAGGGTCAGGTACAGTGTCCTTCCTGACCATATTTAAAACAGGGACCAGGAGTTTTTCAGGCTTTTGGAGACTTGGGAGAATAAGCAGTTGCTGAGGCCAGCTGAAAAAGCCATCAGGCATATTAAGGCTTTTTAATTGCTCCTGTGGTATACCTTAAAAGATACAGTTAAAATTTCTGCAAGTGGAATCAGGGATCCTTTCTCTAGATGTTTAAATTTGACCCTTATATCAGAGAAACTCAGAGAAGTAGTATGTCATAAGGAGTTGTCTTCCATCTGGAGTCTCAGGATCCAGGTTGGTATATTGTCAGAAGGTCTTGGTAAGGGGCTCTTGGAATTAAGGTAAGTTTTTCTTTGTCCTGGATGAGTTCTCATACATGTTCATAATTTACTGCTTTAAGGGAGGCCTTAAAAACTCCCAACCAGTAGACAAGTCATGATCTTTAGCTTGAATTCCCCAGGGGTGTTTTAATCCCATTCAGGGTTCTGGCTGGGGACTGCCGTGGTCCCAGTAGGGTGGGCACTGTCAGTTTGGTGGACTTTATCTGTATATGCCCTAGCTTGATACCAGACTTGCCTGTGCTCCTCAGGAAGAAGATTGTAAGGATTATATGGATATCATGGAAGGTGAGATCATAAGATTGGGCAATATATTGGAACTGCTTTAAAAAGGTGGAGTAACTTGTGGTATAGAACCCTAATCCCTTCTCTATTTGAGTTTGCTTAATGAGTTCTGCATTTACTCTTACCAAGCCATCCAGTCCTTCAAGTTCTTGCAAAGGGAGAGTGATAGCTGGCTTAGGCTAGGTACAGGGAGGTAAAGGAGGTCCTTTTGCAGAACAAGAACTAGTAGCAGGAGAATTAGGGGCTGGCTGATGGTGTGCTAAAAGTCGGTCCCAGGGAGAGCTTATTTGGGCAACCTGTTGCTGAAAAAAGAGAAAGAGAAACTGATGGAGTGCAGAAGGATAGTGAGCTGTGGATTTAGTCCAGTATTGGGAAGGTTCATAGCCGGATTGAAAATAGGGGAGTGTCATATTGTTCAGGCATTGTAGCTAAAAGGAACTGAGTGTGGGTACAGAAAGAACAGGGAAAAGGCTATTATCAGGGATAAGAGAAGGCTAGGACTTAGGGAATCTCTTTCAAATTCCCTGATCACTGACAGGAACTGCAAAGGTCCCAAGTAATATTGAGATCTAGGATACTGTTTTGAGGCTATTTTGATTGATCATTTATGGGCTATTAAGGGCAAGTAAATTTGAGGCCCTTCAGGTGCCAGGGGGAGAGGCTGGAGACTTTCTAAAAGGCATCCCAAGGGTGAATGACAAGGTATAGAAGACACCATTCACATGGATAAGAAAGAGGAAGAAGGAATGACACAAACCATTCAGTGTGATGTCACACACTCACCAGGAATCAGAGATGAGCTTGGCTAAGCTCAGAGAGACTCAGTGCCTGGAATCTAGTACCAAAACTTTTAGTGAGGAGCCTGAAGGCAGAGAGCCCAAAGGCAGAACCCATGAATGCTAGGAGCAAGACGAGATGTTCAGTGGGTCATCACATACTCAATGAAGGTCAGCGCTTATCCTAGCTAAGCCTGGAGCAGAAAGTCTAACTAAACTCAGAATGGTAGATGCCTAAAGGCAAAAAGTATCTCTAAAGGGGTCTAATCCACAGGAAAGGGTCAGGGAAAGGGGTTCCAAAAGCCACATGAGCCAAGAGAAGCTGTGCAATTATAGGCAGCTCTGAAGTGAAGAAAGTTCAAGAGCAGGTAAGGATGCAATGACCCAGTATAGCCTAAGGAACTTCGAAGTTGTAGCTCCAAGTCTGGTAGCACAAGGTCTGGTGAAAAAGGCAGGAAAGGTGGTCATGGCCTAGGAGGGACTAAAGAAACTGAAAGTTTATAGCTCCAAGACTGGTGGGATAAGGTCAGATGAAGAGGTCAGGTAGGGGTGCAATGACCCAGTAAGGCCTAAAGAGATGCAAGGTTGCAGCTCCAGCGGTGGTGGTGGGGGAAGGGAGAACAGGAGCAATGGAATCAGCTGTAGACAGCCAGCCATAGCCTTAAAGGGCTTGGCTGGTAGTACTTCCACCTCTAAGAATACCAGAGATAGATTCTCAACAGTCACTTTCTGGGAAGCGTTTACACAAACTAGAAGGGAGCTTACCTAATTGGAGCTAGTGGATTGGGTGTTGAGATATAGGTGAGCTGGAAGGTGAGTCTGCTGCAGGCTAACGGGAGATGAGAGAAAGAGTCCTAGTGCAGTTCAGTCCCTCCAAAGGCAGGGAAGCACAGACGCCAAAGAGACTCTATTTGATTCACAACACCAAATTCTTGGCCTTTCTGCTGGGATGTGAAGGGTCCTGGGCCTTGGAAGCCTAGGATCTACACAGCTTTGAAGCAGGAGAGTGTCCCATTGGAAGAGTATCCAGAGACACAGGCGACCAGCAACCACACAGCTCTGAGAGGAAGTCTCCTCAGCAGAGGCATTGTAGCTCCCAGGGAAAGTGTGATAGTTTGAATATGCTTGACCCAGTGAATGGAACTATTAGGAGATATAGGTTTGTTGAAATAGGTGTGGCTTTGTTGGAGAAAGTGTGTCACTGTGTGTGGGTGGATTTTGAGACCCTCCTGGCTGTCTGAGGATGCTGAGTCTACTCCTGTTTGCCTTATGAACAAGAAGTAGAACTCAGCTCCTCTAGCACCATGCTTGCCTGGACACTGCCATGCTTCCCACCATGATAATAGACTGAGCCTTTTTTTTGTTTTGGGGGAATTTTTTTTTTTTTAGATTTTTTTATTTACATTTCAAGTGCTATCCTAGAAGTTCCCTATACCCTCTCCCCGCCCTGCTCCCCCATCCGCCCACTCCCACCTTCCTGGCCCTGACATTCCTCTGTACTGGGGCATATAAAGTTTGTAAGACCAAGGGGTCTCTCTTCCCAGTGATGGCCGACTAGGCCATCTTCTGCTACATATGCATCTAGAGACACAAGCTCTGGGGGTACTGTTTAGTTCATATTATTGTTCCACCTAAAGGGTTGTAGACCCCTTCAACTCCTTGGGTAATTTTTCTAGCTCCTCCATTGGGGGCTCTGTGTTCCATCTTATAGATGAATGTGAGCATCCCCGTCTGTATTTACCAGGCACTGGCATAGCCTCACTCGAGATAGTTATATCAGGGTCCTTTCAGCAAAATCTTGCTGGCATATGCAATAGTGTCTGGATTTGGTGGCTGATTATGGAATGGATCCCTGGGTGGGGTGGTCTCTGGATGGTCCATCCTTTCGTCTTAGCTACAATCTTTGTCTCTGTAACTCCTTTCATGGGTGTTTTCTTCTCTATTCTAAGAAGGAATGAAGTATGCATACTTTGGTTTTGTTCTTGATTTTCTTGTGTTTTGCAAGTTGTATCTTGAGTATTCTAAGTTTCTGGGCTAATATCCACTTATCAGTGAGTGCCTATCAAGTGACTTCTTTTGTGATTGGGTTACCTCATTAAGGATGATTTCCTTCAGATACATCCATTTGCCCAAGAATTTCATAAATTCATTGTTTTTAATAGCTGAGTAGTATGAACCTTTGATTTTGTAAGCTAGCCCCAATTAAATGCTGTCCTTTGTGAGGATTGATTTGGTCTTGGTGTCTCTTCACAGCAGTGCAAAGCCTAAGACAGAAGTTGGTACCAGAGACTGGGGAGTATCACTGTGACAGGCCAGACTATATTTTGATTAGAAGAATGTGGATTTGGGGACTTGGAATTTGGACAAACATGGAATGCTTTAAATAGGACCTAATGTGTCATTCTAGAAGGAACACGGAATACATTGGTGCTGATGGTGATTTGAACTCTGGGGGTCTCCCTCAAGCTTTTTTCTGATATCAATATGCTGCCTAGAGATTGTTCTTATGTTATTTTGGTGGAGACTGTGGTTGCTTTTTACCCTTGTATGAAAAGTCTGCCTGAGGCTAAGGTGAGGAAATTCAAACCAATTGCTTTGACAGGGATGTCTCAAAAAAGCCCAGCATAGACTTTTCTTCTAGTATACTCCCATGAAGAGCAGTTCGATCAAGTATAGCAAGCTTAGGAAGGAAAATACAAAATGTATAGTTGAAAGAGTAAAGGAGCACCAGGAAGTAGAATGAAGCCAAATCCTGTTTTCAAGGATAATAGGAATTAAGGGAGTGATAATAATAAGGCAAGATCCCACCTAGATAAATTTGCTGTACAAGGGGGAGTTATATGATGTTAGGTGTTATTATGTCCTGGTTATTGATTTCATTTGGACAAAAGGAGATACAATTATGTCTCAAATTGACAAGAGATAGATTGTGATGGCTATTCTTGGTTTTCAACTTGGTTAAGATCTATAATGAAAAAAAGCTTAGGTCCAGGCAGGGTGGCACATGCTTTTAATCCCAAGGGACAGAAGCAAGCTGATCTCTGAGTTCAAGGCCTGCCTGGTACAGAGGATGTTCAAGGTAAAAAAAAAAAAAAAAAAAAAAAAAAAAAGCTTAAGTCTATGCACAGTGGTTCATGCTATTAGTCACAGCATTCAAGAGACAGAACCATGTAGATCTCTGAGTTCGAGGTCAATGTACAAAGCAAGTTCCAGGACAGCCAAGCTTAGGCAGTGAAAGAGTTGGAAAACAGAAAGCTGGTGATAATGTTAAAGAACAAGGGGGCTATATTCCAGCTCTGGCAAGCAGAACTTGACAGCTTTAGCCATGTACCTCTGGCTTAAGGGTCAAGAGTAGAAACTGATGCTGGTTAGCTGGAGCTAATAAATTAACAGTGATTAAGAAGAGATCAGCATCATTGAGGTGAAATCTTCTGGAAAGCATTTTCTGAGAGCACAAAGTAGCTATGTTCCAGAGATAGCCAAGGTGGTTCCTTGAGTTTAGCTGGACTTGGTAATGTGTAAGAGTCACCCAGGTGGTACTGGATTTGAAGGCATGAAGAGGTCTGAGAGAGAAACTGATGCTTAGCATTGTGAGTGACCAGGAAAGGCCTTTGGTGAAGGTGCAGCCTCAGTTGCAGTTAATGGCCCAAGACTGAAGGAATCATACAAAGAAGTTGAGGCTTGGCACCATGAAGGGTGAAGCCTGGTTGCAGAAGAAGATCTCAGCATATTAGGAGATGCCAGTACCATGGGATGCCCACCCAAACAAGCAGCAGCAGTGGAGTAGGGTCAATCAGAGCCTAAAGGGCTATAGAAGACAGAGCTGGAGAAGTAACACAAGTCTTTTGGAGGGGCACAGAAGATCATATGTAAATTCCAGGCATTGGGAAAAGAAGCTATAAGGTTGAAGTTGCCTTGAAACCCCCAAGATATTAGAGATGCCAGAGGGTTAGGAAAACTGCTGAGGAAGGCTGCTTATAAGGAGTGGAAGCAACCACAAAGAATTTTGCTTTAGTCAAAAAGGAGAAAGGAGTTGAAAATCTGAAGAGTATTTATTTTCACATCAGATGTGAAGATAGACTTTGCAGTTTGCCTAGCTGCTTTTTGAGCTTGCGTTGGTTCAGCGTTTCCTCACTATGTTTTGGAATGGTAATGTATATCCTAAGAGATCTGCCTTTTTGATTTTATAGGGGATTACAGATAAGTGATTGGATGAATCTCAGAAGAAACTTTGAATTTTTGGACACTTTACATGTTGAGACTGTAATAGGCTATGGAGAAATGTTTTTAAGTTGGACTAAATGCATTTTGCATGATGATATGGCTATGTGTGTCTCCCATAGACGCAAGTGTTTGAAAAAGCCATTGGGGCCCATGGAGTGGTACTATTAGTAGTGTTGGAGTAGGTGTGGCTTTGTTGGAGACAGTGTGTCACTGTGGGGGTGGGCTTTGAGAGCCTCTTCCTAGCTGCCTGAGGATGCTGAGTCTTCTCTTGTTTGCCTTCAAACTAGACCTAGAACTCTCAGCTCCTCTAGCACCATGCTTGCCTGGATGCTGCCATGCTTCCTGCCATGAAAATGGACTTTAATCTCTGAATCTGTAAGTCAGCCCCAATTAAATGTTTTCCTTTATAAGAGTGGCCTTGGTTGGGGCTGGTGAGATGGCTCAGCGGGTAAGAGCACCCGACTACTCTTCCGAAGGTGATAAGTTCAAATCCCAGCATCCACATGGTGGCTCACAACCATCCGTAATGAGATCTGGCGCCCTCTTCTGGAGTGTCTGAAGACAGCTACAGTGTACTTACATATAATAAATAAAATAAATCTTTAAAAAAAATGTTTATTAAAAAAAAAAAGAGTGGCCTTGGTCATAGTGTCTTTTCACAGTAATGGAAACCCTAAGACAGAAGGGTCTCTCCAGCTGAGCTGAGGAGCTCAGGAGCCTCAGCCTTGTCCCTCCTCTTCTTCCCTGCTTCAGTCATTGCTTCTTATCGTCTCATGAGTTAGTCACACCTGGCAGCATTATCTGATAAGAGATTAATTAGAAGGTCCAGGGTATGAATGGAAGAATCCAGGAGTGACTGCCTTATGATACTAGGAGGGAGCAGACACCAAGAACTGGACAAGGCACAGTGCCTATACAGGGTCCTGGGAATGGGGAAGGGAGCTCCTAGGGTGGAAATTTCCAGAATGAGAATTGGTGGGATTTCAAGTCCTGAGCTTGGGGGAGATGAGAGATTAGTAAATTTTCCTGTTCATGTATTGATGAGTTTTAGTGGACAGTTAAAGTTCTGTTGGAAGTTCAGGGATTGCTGGGTTTTCCTATTCAGGGATTGGTGTCTTTTGTTCAAACGTTTCACCTAAAATTATCATAATATGGGGAGGGTCCTGTTGAAGGGCTGAAGATGACCTTTGTGACAGGACAATTAGGGAGGCCCAGGGGATAGGCATGGATGCTAGAGCTCTTCAGGCAGTGGTCTGGCCATGTTCCTACCTTGAGGGTTTATAAATTTTACAAAGCATGCAAAGTTTACAAAGGGAGCCCACTGCAGGGAAAGCCTTTTTGCCACTTGAGTGGAATGACTAACTCCTGAGCAGTGTTGGAAAGTGAAGAGTCTAATGAGGCATGGAGAAATCTCCAGCTTGGGAAGGAGGAGGTGCTGAAGGATGCCCCAGGTCACAGGAGAGGCTCCTGGAAAGTGTATCACAGCTTTTGTTCAGTGTGGGGAGAGCTCGTTAGCAGGAAGGACATTGCAGTTCCCAGTGACATCATTAGTAGTCCCTTCCCTGGACGATGTCTTGTATCCGAGAGAGCCTTAGGATCTTCAGTGATGTCACCAGGTCTGTGGTGACACCACCTGCCTGTAGGGCATTTGTTCACTGCCTAAATGGTTTATCCATAGACATGTTAGCCAGGATGAGCAGACATTTTGGGAGAGACAGACAGAGCATGGAGAAAGCAGAGAGGAGCAGAAGGAAGCTGGCCTTCCATCTTGGAAAACAAGATATAAATGGTTCTGGAGAATGTGCAGTGAGTCTTGGGCATGAAAACAGGAATGTCTTGGGGGATGTGGGCTTCAGCTGTGTCTTCGAGGAAAAGAGCTTAGAAGCTGGGAGCTTGTGTAAAGGGAGACCTATCCTATTTTTCAGGATTCCATTGTTCTAAGAGGACATCCACAATCACTCATCACCCAGCCATATTTAAGATGTTGGCCAGGGTGAGCAGGCCATTTAGGAGAGAGAGCAGAGAGGCAGAAAGATGCTGACCTTAGGACTTTCTTTTAAAGCAAGAAATAAATGTTCCCGAGGAAGACAGAATAAACCATTGACTGGGATAGGGAGCTTCCTGGAGGAGGTGGGCTTGTACTGGGCCTTCCAGCAATAGGGTACGCACTCTGGAGCCTCTGTGTTCATGAGCAAATTCAGCATCAATAATTTCTGATGGATAGTTTAGCACAGATACAGGAATTGATAAGCATGCAGCTGCTTTGCTGAGAGCTCTTTAATTTCTTTCTGAGTGGCAAAGGATACCAAGAGGAAGTTCTAGGTTCCTGTAGGTTATATGGGGTATGTTATACCAAGAGCAGAGAGGGATACTCCCCTGGTCATGTATCAAGGTTTCAGACATTCAGACACTTTGAGCTTGAATACAGGTTTAGGACTTGGTGATCCTAAACACCATGGACTTCAGGACTTATTTGTATTGTATCAGATTTGATCTGACAATACCTTCCACCTCTTCATGTATGGGCTAGCTTCTGCATTTCAGTGACAGGGGGACTGCGATGGGGAGTGAAGCATATATCTAGCTAAGGTGAGTGTGAACAGGGACATAACTGAGGAGCCCAGCTTGAAGACAGCTTTTATGCTCTTTTGGGGATTCACTGTGTCTCTAGCATCCCCTCATCCTCAGCTTCTTTTAGGGACTCAGCATAGTCTTTCCTGGCTCTGTGCCATCAACTATGCAAGTTCACTTGCATTTATCTAACTAACAGGGTCTGGAAGGAAGGCATCATCCCAACCCTCCACCATCACTGAGAAGGAGCAGCAGATGAAGTTGGAGAAACTAAAAAGGGGTCTCCATAAGATCAAAAATGAGGGGAATGAACTTCGTGGAATCCTGTCTCATTGCACCAATAAGGTTTTGAATAACAGGCCCATTGAATCAATGAAGATATGAACAACAGGCAGTCATTATCTCTGGCTCCCTGTTAGCTGTCTTGATCCCTTTCTGATAAGTCAGCTTTCCTTGTGTTACAGAAGGCTGCACATCCAGGGTGTCCTCACACCCAAAATAATTTTCCTATGTGCCTTTTAGATGCAGAACTTGAATCCCAGTTAGGAGTGAGATGGGAACAGAAACTATTTTTTATTCCACCAAATGAAAAGTAGAGCCTGTCATCTGAGATACAGTCTGGGGATAAGGGAAGTAGTGTGTGCTCTGTCATCATGCCTTTGATGAGGCCTTGACAGCTATTGGCTTATGCAAGATGCTAGCAGCTGTGAGTTTTTGGCAAATCTTTTTTATATTCTCTGGTGGTGTGTGGGGTCTGATTGGCCCTGCAAGTAGCTGGGGGAGGGGGGCTGGTCCTATATGGTGGTCCTCAGTGTGTGACTAAATGGCCTGGAAGTCATCCCTGCCCTTCCCTGGGTGTTCATTATTCACTGAGACAATGAACAATGCCATGTCCCTATATTCACTGGGAATTCTAATTGTTCATGTTTAGATAAGGGGAGGTGGGGAGTCAAGTTAGGGCCTAAGAATTTGTCACAAGTTTCCAGGTGATACCAGTGATGAGGTCCTGGAACTCCACTTTGAGCAGCAGAGCGCTTTTTCCTTGTGCTCACCTTTGTGAAAAATTGAAATCATGTGGGGAATTTATAAAGCCCCTTCCCTGGAAGTACCTGGTCATGACCTCTGGGCATTCCTTTAGCAGTAGGAACCCATTATTGAGAATCCCTGCTCTGAAAACAGGAGAAATATATATCATCAAGGGATTCTGGTGGAGCTAGGTTTCTGGTAGAGACTCCTAGAAACTTCTTAGATAGCTAGTCTCTCTCTTCAGTCACACTAAGAGCTCATCTAGGCCAGTTCCCTCCTTTTCTCCCCCTTCTTCTTTTGGCCTGCCGCTAGGATAATAAATTTATTAAGCACCAGGAGGACCAGCACATAGGAGCCAAGATTTGGCATCTCCTGAAGAGTAGCTCTGGATGCAGCCTGAATACATCTGATCCTTGAATCCTGCATTCATGAGGTTCTTTGCACCCAAGTGGCATGCCTTACCTCAGGCAAACTTTGAGTTCTACATGCTCAATACACAAGACAGAAGTGCCACCTTCAGGAAATGCACCAGGAGATAAGAAACTTTAGATAATTGCAAGGAGCTGATTGAAGAGAATGAATCCTACTAGTGACTGATGTGACTGGGACCCCAGGAATTGGCACAGAATGCTTCTTCCCTTCTTTGTTTTTTGAACCGAAGTGGTGGCTTTGGTTCTATACTGTCTGCCTCTTAGCAAAAGGCTTGCCCTGAGACTCTTAGACTTGTCCCTCATGACTCAGTTTTCCTGAGTGTGAAACATCTGTTAGCCCCTCCAAGCATTGTCCTGCCCATCTCTGGAGCCTCTAGAAAGAAAAGGGGATGCATTAAGAGTTGAAATCCATCAGCTCTGAGCCTCTGGAGCTCTGATAGGGAATTTAAAGATCTGGGTTCCATCAGACACATGGAAAGACTGAATTCCTATTGAGTCTTGTCTCATCTCTCAGGCAGGGTGTGCCCTCTCCCTGCTCATGGCTTTCCAAAACCATAGATGTATAAGCACAGATGGGGATCATATCCTCTTCCAGGAGGTCCATGAATCCCTTTGCTGTCTAGTACTTACAAGTACTTGAAGGAGTGGGGGGCAGATAGAAGCTGGCAGCGGCTCACCACTTGNGCGGTTCAACACCAAACATTGCCAGCTCTTGAAAGAATACACTCAAGTGAAGCATAAAGTGATCACACTAAGGAAGGAGAACAGAGAGCTGGAGGGGGCAGACTGTACCACAAGAATGCTCCAAAGAAACAAAATTACTATGTGTGGAGTCCAACATTAACATCAACGACCTATATACCAAGCAGCAGCAGGTATAATGAATAAAGCGTCAGGGCAGGCTGCCCTTATGTCGAGGCATAAACACAGTCAAGAATATGCAACCAGCTCCACCTTATCCAGGCTCTCTCCTAGGTCTCATTCAGAAGTTAATTTCCCTGATCATTTACAAGACTTTCTGTGGAGTTTGCCTCTTTTGAGAAAAGGATTAGCAAGCAAACTTTCCTGCTCTACTAGAAGCTGCAGCCCATTAAGGGAGATAGGTTGCTCACATACCACATACTGACATGTCATTGTGTTAGAAGTAGTAATATTTGGGAGCCACTTCTGGAATAAGCACAGAGTTTTTGATTGATGTGGTCATGGGTCTGTAGCTCATTTACTTTAGAGGGGTCATGTGAGGTCAGAGGCAACTTCATAAACAAAAATTCTAAAGGAAATAAGTGACTCTCATTGTCATCTTTATTAGTGACAAGTGGCCTTTCTCCCTCTGGTTCCTTGTGTCACAAGATGGTCTCTTCAACCTCTGCAGGTCTCAGTTCACACTGATAGGGCCTGAGTAGCAGCTTTTCAATCCTGTTTCTGTGAGTGCTGTTGGAGAGTTCTTTCCTGAGCTTATTACACTCTAGTGCTGATTGGATGACCAGCAATGTGCAAAAGGCTTCTCACAGGTTGAGAGTTAGTGTGACAGATCTGAGGCTTCAAGAGAAAAATTTCTCCAACTACCTCAACATCATCTGGCCAAGTTCTGTGCTCCCTAGGAATTTCCAGTCCCCATGGCTGAATACCAGAGTCATGGGTCTCACTTGAAATATCGACTGTGCATAATCTAAATTCGACTGTTCATCCAGTATGATGTCCTCATTGCTTTCTGCTAACTTATGATTTCTATGATGTGTATTCACTTATAATTTGTATCATGTGTGTGCACATGTGTGTGTGTGTGTTTTTTATATGTATCCATGTCCATGCAGATGTGGATGTTGGTGGGTAAAGCTGGCTGACCAGCACTCTTTGGATCCCCTGCCCCCTCTCATGTGGAGCTTTCTGTCTTGTTTTGTCTCAATTCCTACGAGGTTTATTTGCTCAAAGAGAGAAAGAACATAGCCCTTTCTCTTCATTTTTATACATTTTTTTGCAGTTAACATGTTTCCTGGTACATTAAAAAGTCAAACAATAGATCCCTCTCTGTACGCAGCGGATAGGGCCGCCAGCGCACTCTCCAAACCCCAGGACATTAGGCACACTTCGGGGTTAAAGGTGAGTAGAGCGCAACAGGGGCCTTGAAATCGCAGAGGGTCCAGTGGCCAGTTGCAGCAGCAGCTGGAACAGAGGACCTCAGTCCAACCAGAGGCTGGGACCCCTCCCAGCCAGCCAGAACCTCCCCCGCCGCCCGCCCCCGCCATCATCCCTCTCTGAACTCAGCGGATAGGGCCGCCAGCGCACTCTCCAAACCCCAGGACATTAGGCACACTTCGGGGTTAAAGGTGAGTGGAGGGCACCGGGGGGCCTTGAAATCACAGAGGCACACATCAAGGTGAACATCTGAACGCAGCATCTGTTCGTGCCCAATCCCTTGCGACCTGAGTCACCACCCAGGACAGAGTTAGAGGCCCAGCCCAGGAGGGACTCTCCCTTCCCCTTCCGGTCTGGTCCTGTGCACCCACACCAGCCCAGGGCTAGGGCGCGAGCTCTGCGCACTCTCCGCGGACTGTCTTGGGACCACAGGTGAGCAGCTGAACGCAGCATCTGTTCCTGCCCAATCTCATGCGACCTGAGTCACCAGCTAGGACAGAGCTAGGCCCAGACCATTTCAGACTCTCCCTTCTGGCCTGCACCAACGCCAGGTCTCCTTGATTAGAGATGGCAGGAGGTAAGCGTAAGAACAAAAGCAACAGAATCGAAAAGCATCACCAGATCCAAACTCACCCACCCCATCAAGTCCTAGATACAACAGCACACCAGAAAAACAGGACATGGATATAAAATCACTCATCATGATGATGATGGAAGACTATAAGAAGGAAATACAGGAAAGCATAGTTAAACAACTAGAAGCAGTTATAGAGGAAAAATTTAGAGAGTTACAGGAAAAAAATACCAAACAGGTGATGGAAACGAACAAAGCCATCCAAGACCTAAAAATGGAAGTAGAATCAATTAAGAAAAACCAAAAGGAGATAACCCTGGAGATAGAAACCATAGGAAAAAAAATCAGGAACCATAGATATGAGCATCAGCAACAGAATGCAAGAAATGGAAGAGAGAATCTCAGGCACAGAAGATTCTATAGGG
>LR750039.1:597508-639745 GCA_902729485.2 Mus minutoides
GACCAACCAGTGACGGCGGCTGCCAGGGATCCCTCCCATAATCAGCCACCAAAATAAACACTATAGCATATGCCAGCAAGATAATGCTGAAAGGGACCTGATATAGCTGTCTTGTGGGAGGCTATACCAGTGCCTGGTAAACACAGAAGTGGATGCTCACAGTTAGCTATTAGTTGGAACACAGGACTCCCAAAGTAGGCGCTAGAGGAAGTACCCAAGGAGCGGAAGGGGTCTTCAACCCTCTAGGTGGAAGAATAACATGAACTAACTAGTTCCCCCTGCGCTCATGTCCCTAGCTGCATATATGGAAGAAGATGGCCTAGTTGGCCATCATTGGGAGGAGAGGCCCTTTGGTCATACAGACTCTATATGCCCCAGAACAGGGGAATGCCAGGGCCATTACGTGGGAAGGGGTGGGTAGGGGAGCAGGGCAGGGACGCGGGAGGGTAAGGGAAAATTCCTGGATAACATGTGAAATGTAAATGAAGAAAATATCTAATAAAGAGAAAAAAAAGTGAATACAAAAAAAAAAGTCAAACAATAAACCTTTTTAAAAAATATGAAGTAAACTTCTTTACTTTCCCTGCGCAGAGGTGTATGCCCGTGGAAATTCCTGGTTTGACTTACTGGCCTTACCCTGGGGATGTATGGCCTCCTACAGTGCATCCCTCTGCTGACCTTGTGCTGCTGACTATATCCTGTGCATAGCTGTGCTTCAGGACAGATCCCCCTCACAGTTGTACACAGTGCTGCACTTCATAAATGTTATGGCACGTCAATTCACTAGCCTCCTCCTGGATGATATTGGGTCTGTTTTCCCATCACATGTACTATAATGTGTTGAAAAGTTCCTGGGTAATGACTATGAGCCACTGTCTTCCTCTGTTGCTACCAAGGCCTTCAGTGCAGAAGCTAGCATAAGTTTAGTGAGGGTTATAGAATATTTCAAGGTGAAGCCTGCTAGAGACTTTGGAGCCCTCTTTCCTGGGAACTTGTTCTTTTTGTTAAATATTTTATAATTCTTTGTCTCTAAACTTATATAGCTACTTTGTGTGCTCATTATGGGTTCTTTTATCTGTCTCTTAACAATATCTTCTCTGGCTCAGTTCAGCTTCTTGATAAGCTGTCACTGTCTTCTCCATCTGTAGCCCAATTCACTTACAAGTGTAGGATCACTAAAAGGGCCAGACACATAAGATATTTCACATTTCCCTTACTCCCATTTTTTGTAGCTACTATTTGCTCAGTTTTATAGCTGTTTCTCAATTATTTCCAATGTCTTTTCCAAGGTTCTCAAGTGGCTGATGTGATCTTTCTGCTGATCCTTCAGGAGCATATCCAGAACTGAAATAAGAACCCAACAGAGGTGCTTCTCTTTCCTGTAATTAAGGTACTGCTCCATGGAACTTTCTGATTTCCTGGGCCATCTTATCTTCTAACATCTTGTGCTTTGCAGTTTGTTTTCAAAGTCTCTTGGTCTCTGTCCAGCTCGGTGAAGCCTTTGCTTACGGTTGCTACTTGGGCTCTCAGGATGGTATATTCAGCATTGATTCCTGTATTGTCCTGATTATTACCCTGTTGTTGAGCTGCACTGAGGATAGGTCCCTTTTGCAGGAGACCAAAGTCCTTCCCATAGGCCTGCCTGTGGTTAGGTGCTGATATTTTCTTGTCTAGGCTTTGCTGGCTGCCAGGGAAATGCACTGATTGGTCAGGTGCTCTTTGCTCTGTTTGGGTCAGTGTCCAAAGTTTTCAAAAGATATGATGGTACCCACAGCTTTTTGTTTCCTGTGGTAATATGAACAAATTGATGTCCCTGGCACAATACATTGCTGACTTCTGATGTTAATATATTCTTATAGTATGTAGGTAAATTAAATTCCACTCTTTTTTTCTATAATCCAGTGTCTTTTAGTACGATGTTCCTTTCTAAATAATGTTCAGAAAGTTTAATGTTAACAGAGCATTATTTCGTCCATCCCTGGGGATCTTTATTCTTCCTTTTTGCTTTATAAGCATTTCTTTCCTTTTTTAAAATATTGAACTTTTAAAAAATGTTTTATTTATCATATGTAAGTACGCTCAGGCTGTTTTCAGACATACCAGAAGACAGTAGTATTCTATCACATTACAAATGGTTGTGAGCTACTGTGTGGTTGCTGAGATTTGAACTCAGGACCTCCAGAAGTGTAGTCAGTGCTGTTAATCACTGAGCCAGTTCTTGCTCCAGCCCTACTTGCTCAGGCCCTGCTCACTGTAGCTGTCTTCAGACACCCCAGAAGAGGACATCAGATCTCATCACAGATGATTGTGAGCCACAGTGTGTGTTGCTGGGATTTGAACTTAGGACCTTCAGAAGAGCAGCCAGTGCTCTTACCTGCTGAGCCATCTCTCCAGCATTTCTTTTAAGGTACAGTTAGATCTTTCTACAATGATTTGTCCTGTAGGCTTATGTGTTATACCTGTATTGTGGTTTCTATTATAATATGCAAAGAATTCCTTTGTCTTATTGGTGACATTTGAGGTAATTTTCAGTCTTAATTTGTACAGGTATCCCCATAATTGCCTTTACTTCCACTTATTGTGTAATTAAAGACTCATCCTTTTCAGAGATCAAAGCAATTGCCCATTGAAACTCTGAGCATATATCACTGTTATGTGCACAAACTTTAATTTTTCAAATTCTGCAAAGTGAAACACATCCTTCTTACAGATTCAAATTTTTTTTTTTTACCCTTAGGGTTGCTTCCAATGTGTAATGAAGTTTGGTTATACAAAAAAGCAAGTAGGACATTTTCTTATAAGTGAATTGGTATGTTGCAAAGTGACATAAAAAATTTAAATATTACTGCAAACATGGTATTTTTCATGAAGTTCTGAGGCTTTTAAAACATTTTTTGTAATAATTGGTCAATTTCTTCATTTTCTTCTGCTAGCAGACCTGGCAAGCTTGTATGAGACCAAATATGGTTTATATTTAATAGATAATGTTTGTAATTGTTGCAAATGTATACAAATTATGCCAATTCTGAATTATTAGCAGTTTCTATAAGCAAATAATTCTTTCACCATATTGAGAGTCAGTAATTAATTTTAAGAGCTTCAGAAAATCAAATAGAACCATAGGGACTGCATATAATTCTATTTTTTAAAACTGGGCTACACAAGCTTTGGATTATTTTGCTTCATTTTTCTGCTTTATTAAGTGGCCCCTCCCAATTTGTTTGCATCACTGTACAATGTAGGCACTTCAGTCATTCACATTCCCTTCACAGTATATTGGAGACTCCAGTAGCTCTTTTTATAAATAAGAGGCAATTGCTTTTATGATATTTTACGGTTAATTTCTCCCGCCAATCTTCTTTGATTGCCCATAATGAAGGAACCTCAGCATTAGTATAAAGCACTATGATTTCTGCTGGGTCTATTCCTGATCATTAATGTAGTCTTACTCTTTCCTTTACAATTTACTCAGAAACCTTTTCGTTTTGTAAGTCTTTAATTTTTTACTTTGTGTGCTAAGAAAATCCATTCTAAATTACTGTCTTTCCTTTGCATAATGAGCCCAGTAGGAGAAGGAGTGAAAGGCAAAATAGAAAAATAGAGTCCAGGTTTGAATCTATGAAATCCACATAGGCATCTCATAGTATCGTTTCTATTAAAGCTAACTCTTTTTACAGCTTCCTTTGTTAGCTGTTTTGGACTAATTCTGAATCTCCTTGTAATGTTTGAAACTAATTACTTAACTCATAGTTATTCCAATAATGGGCTATATCCAATCAATATCTCCAATTTTTGAAAGTCATGGAGAGTTTGCAACTGATCTCTTCTAATCTGTACCTTCTGTGGTTGAATTTTTGTTTCTCCATGTTACAGCCTAGATAGTGGACAAAATCTCTGTAGTTTTCAGAAGCAATCTAAAACTCCAAAAAGGCAAAATTCTTTTTGTATGTTCTAAATCAGCCAAAACATCATCCATGTAATGGTAAATTGTGGATTGAGAATATTGCCTGCAAATTATTTCTAGTCCAGAATATTGACATAAAGTTGGACTGTTTAACATTCCTTGCTGAAAACACATGGAAATCATGAAGAAGGAAGAACAAAGTGTGGATACTTCGTTCCTTCTTAGAACTGGGAACAAAATACCCATGGAAGGAGTTACAGAGACAAAGTTCAGACCTGAAATGGAAGGAAGGACCATCCAGAGACCTCCCCACCTGGGAATCCATCCTATAAACAGCCACCAAACCCAGATACTATTGCATATGATAGAAAGATCTTGCTGAAATGACCCTGATATACCTGTCTCCTGTGAGGCTATGCCCGTGCCTGGCAAATACAAAAGTGGAAGCCCACAGTCATCCATTGGATGGAACACAGGGCCCCTAATGAAGGAGCTAGAGAAAGTATCCAAGGAGCTGAATGGGTCTGCAACCTTATAAGAGGAACAACAATCTGAACTAACCAGTACCCCAGAGCTCATGTCTCTAGCTGTATATGTAGCAGAAGATGGCCTAGTCGGCCATCACTGGGAGGAGAGGCCCTTACTCTTGTGAAAATTATATGCCCCAGTACAGGGAAATGCCAGGGCCAGGAAGCAGGAGTGGGTAGATTGGGGAGCAAGACTGGAGTAGGGTATAGGAAACTTTCAGTATAGCATTTGAAATGTAAATGAAGAAAATATCTAATAAAAATTGTTTTTGGAAAAAAAAACATTTACTTAACACACACACAAACAACAACAAAAAAACACTCCTTGTTGAAGAACTTTCCACATTGATATCGTTTTACAAGGTTGAGCATTATTTATTACATATAGGTACTGTGAAGGCAAATTTTTCCTTATCCTGCTCTTGCAACATAATGAGAAAAGGTCATTCTATTAAATCTATTACTATCATCGGCCATGCCTTAAGTTGTAGAGAAGGTAAAGCAAGTCCATTCTGCAATGGACCCATTGATTGGATTACTCTATCCACAGCTCTCAAATCTGTTAACATTCTCCATTTCCCCAATTTCTTTTTCATAATAATTGCAGGGGACATTCCATGGACTGTTAGACTATTCTGTATGTTGAGCCTCCATCTGCTCTTGTACCAGTTGCTCAGATGTCAGAAAATTTTCTTTAGTTAAGGGCCACTGCCCTATCCACAGGCTTGTTGGTCAACCATTTTAAGGGTAGGGACACGGGTATGATTTCAAAGGTGGCCCCTCTTATAAATTTGGAATCTGAATCCATGTTATGTCCTGGTTATGGACAGTCTGCACAATCTGGATTTTTTCTGGAAAACATTTTTAATACCTTCCACTGGAGCATCTTCCATCTCACCCTTACTTTAGGGATTGTCTTTGGTATTGAGGAGGTATTAATCTGAGTTCCTCACTGCTGAAATAGATCTTGACTCCACAAATATAAGGCTACTTCAGGCACATATGGCCTCAACTTTCCTACTTGACCTTTCTATCCCACACATGGAAGCCCACACACACATTTTTTTTTTTAAATCTGAGACATCTTTGTAATTCCTAGAAACTGGGTAAAAAACTTTTGGGTATAAACCTTTTCAAGTAGCCATTCCGAATCTCAATTTTTTGCATGTGAAATATTTACACCACCTTCTGCAGCCACCAAACTTATATAAATGTCATTCCATTGTAACTTTGATTTTGGTCTCTGATTATCCACAGCTGTTTACCAGAAGAAACACTTTCCAGTTCTTCCAAACCCTCCAGATATTTCTACTGGAGCAGCTTTGCCTTTGCTATAGGGAAACATTAACAGCTGAGCAATCTTATCACAAGTTAAAGTGCCTATCTTTTTAAAATATAGGCCATTATTTTAAAGGGACACCTTATATTCTATAATTCCTAGATGTATAGTATAATTTATAACTTGGAACTTTTAGGGATAGTGCAGATGTTTATCTAAGGCCAAGTCTAGAACAGCACTTACTGTAGTAGCATGTATTAGATCTGTATTACTTAGTTTTTTCTACCTGTTTGGTATTTCTTGACAAGAGGGAAACTGTTCATACGTTTTGCTGCACAGCCTTGAGGTAAGTCCTCTCCCCATATAGTCTCCCAATGGCAAGAAATTGCCTTGGTTATCTCTCTTAGACCTGTGTTCATTGGTCTAATGGTAACACTTGCCACATAATCTGCACCCTTCTGGAAGTCTGGGCCTTCTGAATTGTATTTTGAAAGACCATTGAACTTAAGAGATGCCTTAATGTTCTCAATTTTGTTTGAAATGTCCATATTTCACACAAAGCACCAGGCTTTTTGATATAAGAGACCTCTAGCTATAGCTTGACCTATTATATTAGCTGGGTATATGTTAGAACCAATATCATTCATATTCCATATCTGTGCATCTGTGGGTGTTGCCTATGTCTTTAGTGATCTTATGGCTTTTACACTCTACATATTCACTTTTGAATGCTAGGATCTTATAAACACTTGTATAAGGGTATGATATAGACTTAGTTACTGCTGAGATCAATCTTTGTAAAAAAGAAATCACTGAAAGTTTGTCCAGAGATAGGAGGTTGGGAGGACCCTCCAGAATGCACCAGAGACCTGGGAGGTGAGAGACTCTCAGGTCTCAAAAGGAGAGACCTTAGATGAAATGCCTGACAGTAGAGAGAGGGAACATATAGAGCCCACCTCCAGCAGGAAGATAGGTCATCAAGTGAGGGGTGGGGTTGCCATCCCAGAATCACACCTCTGACCCATAATTGTTCCTGTCTGGAAGAATTACAGGGACAGAAATGGAGAGGATCCTGAGGAAAAGAAGGTTAGCAAGAGGCTCAAAGTTGGATCTAGCTCAAGGGGAGGTCCCAAGGCCTCACACTACTGAGGTTACGGAGTGCTAACAAAAAGGGACATATGTCTGTACTCTGAAAGACCCATCAAGCAGCTGAAAGAATTAGATGCAGATATTCACACCCAACTAATGGACAGAAGCTGCTGACCCCTGGTGTTGAATCAGGGAAGGCTGAAAGAAGCTGAGGAGAAGGATAGTCCTGTAGGAGGACCAGCCGTCTCAATCTGGACCCCTGAGATCTCTCAAACATTGGACCACCAAACAGACAGCATACACCAGCTGATATGAGGCCCCCAACACACATACAGTAGAGAAATGCCGGGTCTGTATTCATTCAGAGATGATGTACCTAGCCCTCAAGAGACTGGAAGCCCCAGGGAGTTTAGAGTTCAGGTAGGGTAGGGATGAGGAGATTCACATGGAGACAAGTGGGTGGGGAGGCAGTATGAGATGTGGAAAAGTTGGAAGGTGGGTGCGGGGGGGGGGGAGATGAAATTTGGAGTGTAAAAAAAGAAAAGAAAAAAGAATCTTGGAAATACATGAAGATTGAGCATTATTTAATAATGTTAAACAGGATATTTTAAAAATAAAGAACAAATTAGCTCAAAACAAGGAAAAGTAAGAAAAAAAACTGCTGCTACCATCCATGGAGGGAGTATTCCAACAACAGCTTCTGTAAACACCCTGTCAGCTTTTTCAAACAAAATATCCCTTTTCTTTTCTGTTCCTCTATCTTACTTGAAATGAAGCCTCCCGTTCTGCCTAGCCACAATGGTGGCAAATGTCTTTTAGTGTATGGTGGGTTTTGTTTTAGTTTTGTTGTTGTATTTTGCTTTGTTTTTCTTCCTTCAGATTCCACATTGGCTGCCAGATTTTTTTTTTTTTTTTTTTGGTTTAAAAAATGTTGCTTTTTGATTTTTAATTCCTTGTCTCTATAAAGCTATACAGCTACTTCATTTGTGGGTTTTTCATGGGTTCTTCTTTTGTCTGTCTCCTAACAACATCTACTCTGGCTCTACTCAGCTTCTCTTGGATAAACTGTCACCAACTGTCTTCTCAGTCAGCTAGCCCACTTCATTTTCAACTGTCTCTTAGTTTCACTCTTCAAAATAATCTTCTCTACTCTTTTCTGGACCTGCTCAATATCTTCTTTCTTCTTTGCTGACATACTCTTCTATCTGCTGAACCCTACTTCTCCTCCTCCTACTCTCTCCCTCTCCTTTCTCAGGACTCCCCTCCCTCTCAGCCTCTGCTGGACTTTATACCCTCTTCTCTTCCCAGAATTCTAAGAGCCAACTGTCACTGAAGAGCATTGGCTCATTTAAAGGGATAGACACATAAAATATTTCATACTGCAGGAACTTGCTCTTATGTGGCCCAGCTTAGCTATGCAGTGGTTTTAACTTACCTATAAGATCAGACTCTGCACGGAAGTGTTCATGCACGAGGAAATAAGTACAGGCCATGGGAGCAGATCCTAGCTGAGTCTAAGAGCTTTGTACACAATAGAGGTCCCATTACCTCCTCATTCAGCAGAAAAGCTGCTGCAGCCCAGCAATCTTTGCTCTGCTCTCTCTGTCTCTCTGTCTCTGTCTCTCTCTGTCTCTGTCTCTCTCTCTGTCTCTGTCTCTCTCTCTCTCTCTCTGTGGGTGTGTATGTGTGTGTAAGCATGATTGTGACCATGTTGTGTGCATGTTTAGTGGTACATGCTTATGTAGGAGTTTATGGTATGGGTGCCTGTATATACAAGTATGTGTGCATATGTGCAAGTGTATGCGTGTTTGTGTGGGCAGACATGCACACATATGTTTCTGCATATATGTATGTTCAATTGTTTATGAAATATCTGAAAGGTGATAGAGACCAATGTTGATCAGCAAAGAACTCTTCTAGTTCACTTGGCATCCATGAATCATCAAATATAGCATCCCATCATTCTGCATGTCCACCTAACTTCCTACAATGGACAGACATAAGAACTGCTGTAAAGTCAGATTTTCAAATATTCATTCGTAGAGGCAAAAATGTATGTGTGCATGGATATCTGTTGGAGGAAAGCAAAGGACAATGGCTGAGGAAGAGGCTGCTGTGGCAAATCCATGGGCCTGACAGGAAACACTACCAAAGTGTTTGTGTGTCTTCTCTGCTCTTGGTGACAGTGACTGCCCAGTGGGAGGTCATGGGGCTCATTGTGTCTTCTCAGCATCCCATATTGTTTTACTCATTGATTCCTGCCATTTTCTTCTCAGCTTTGCCTAACCTTAGCTGAGTTGGAATTAGCCTTTGAGTTTGGCCTGGGTTTTATTGTGATAGACTGAGTTGCTTGGACTTCTGCATCCAGAAGTCTCAAAGCTAGGCTGAGCTGCAATGACAGGACTGCCCCAGACAGACCCTTCAGCTCATGATAATCTAAAGCACTCACCCTGTGTCCTGTCTGCAGTACTCTAACTGCTGTTATTCAAAATGATTCTATCTGAGTGAAAATCAGCCTCAAGGAAGGTTGGGAGAAATGAGGACCTTCAGACATTGCTGATAGTATGAAGTGGAGTAGCCTTGTGAGAAGCCATGTACAACTTTTCAGAAAGGTGAACTGCAGTCCTATTGACCCAGTGATTCCAGAACAAGAAGTAGGTATTGGTATTCACTGAGAAACTATGGAACATCAGGGTTGTAGTGTTATAGCTCAGAGCAGCTCTGAAGGAGAAACTACCCAGCCATTTATGAGTCAAGGAGTGGAAAAATACAATATAGTTCAACCCTTCCATGGACTATTTCTCAGTGTGAGACAGTACATGCAAGCATTTGGCCTTTAGCTAGTCAGCCTCATCTTACTCAAAATATTCCTGACACAGTCACTTTACAGGAATAAAAGTTTTATTTTGGCTCCTGGTTATGGAGGTTGTCTAGTTGTCTGGACTTATAGTTTTGGTTCCAAATTCAGGCAGGCTATGGTAAATGGAGCTGCTTTTGGAGGAATCTGCTTACCTTGGAGAACCTTGAAAACAGTGAGAAAGAACAAGATGCTGCTCCACCACCATCCGGTGGTCCTCTGCTGGCATGAAAGCCTATTCTTTACAGTCTTTGAATGTGCTAAGTAGGCATGGCTAGCTGGCCAAGACCCAAGGTGTCTGCCTTTTGTCCATTAGGTATACAGGGAATGAATGCACTTTCTGACTGTGCTGTCTGTACCCCATGCCCACTGTGTTCTTACCCCATCCAAGAAACTATTGGAGAAATATGTTTGTTTGTTTGTTTGTTTGTTTCTAGTCCAGCACAATGTGTAGTTTATACTTCAGGTTCTAATAATTTTTAAAGCTGGAAAAATTCTAGGCCTATACAGTATCTAACAGTATTTCCTTGAGATACAGGGAATGAGCTCAACTGAAAATTAACACTAGATTGTCCAGCAGCATCGAGCTGATTTAGACTTTGCAGCCTACATAGCAGGTCATCAATAGGCCCATGTCCCTTCCTTCTCCAGGTCTAAAATCTTTTAGAATGAAGATTTAGTCCAGGCCAGGATCAGAGCTCCCTCAGACAGAGATGCTGTTGCAGGACCACTGAGTGCGCACAGCAAGTAAGCTACCATCGCATCTAATCCCCGGCAACTATGGCAATCCTGGGTGGGTTTTCTTCCTTTTCTTCTGTTTACTATGTACAAATAGGCCCTCATTTTGTCTTGCCTGTGGCCCAGCAAAAGTGCTTCTGGGACTGATTGCCTTTCCTTCAGTGCTAGAACCCTTGAGACAACTGAGGGGCGAAAGAAAGCCACAGACAACTTGTACACAACAGTTTACACTCTAGGATCAAGGCCTCCTCAGAAAAAAGATACCTCCTTAAAAGTGAACTCACCAGTGATGCAAGTCCCAACAGTACTCTAGGAGATGCAGCCATAATCTGAAGCAAGGGAAAAGAGAGCATCAGAAATGAGCTTGAGATAGAGAAAAGCAAAGACAAGAGTTACATAGAGCCTTGACACCCAGCAGCAAGTGGTCCAAATAAGGTGTACAACAAGAAGGAATAGGTGAGCACAGTTCCTCTATCAGGGGCTTTGGGAAGCTGACTGAATCTTCAACTGACTTTATGAGCTGAGCCATCTAGGCTGAAAGACTATGTTGATGTCATGTTTGGTTTTAGACTATACCAGAAAGCATCATATCCTTTCTACAGTACAGTGTTGATACTACTCCACATCACACACATGTGATGCTGAAAGTACTGCTCTACAGGGATGACAGCAATCCCTCACTCCTTGTGTTGGGAATTTGTTCTTCCATAAGGAAAATCACTGTGTATTCCTAACTTTTATAGCTTGGACTAAAGTGACTGGTTCTCAGGAAGGTTTTCTAGAGGACATCTGAGTTATATTTGATATTTTTGGATAGGCAGATTCTCCCCCCACAGATGTTTTTTGAGTCTCATGTAAGCACACACAAGCTTGTGTTGGCTAAAAGAACAACATAGTGGCCAACACATTACAGTATCAACCTGCTCTAGACTTTATTCTTTTTCACAGGTCAAAGGCTGTGTGTATCAAAGGCTGTGTATATTATACTAGCAGTGGGTGGTAATTTATCAAGAAGCATTACTTGTGGCTACAATGAATTTTCTAAGAGCTACTATACAATGACAAGCCTATGGCCAATAGGGACTAGCAATCACTTGGCTTGGAAACATCAAATAATATGATGTTCAAGAGTTATGTAGAATGCTTCTATATATTGGTAAATCACCTAAAAAGGCATTTATATAGAAGATGCCATTCTAAAATAATCCAGAGGCTTGTGGGGATCTACATCCAGCACAAAGTGGCTGATTCCCATAGCCAGAGATTGTGATCAGATAAAGTTATCTATAAAATAAAGCAATATGGGAGTCACTAGATAGTCACAGCAAACATGATCTTCATGGGAACATCCTGAGCTTGTCACTCAATGTTCTGTCTGTAGATAATGAGATTTAGAAAAGACCCTTGGATGACCAAACCATCCAGATCAAAGACAATATTAAGTTTTCAGATCAATCAACACTTGCTGAGTTTTTTGAAAAATCAGTTTGAGGACTCCCCATATTATCCACCCTTCAGCCCTAGATCAAAGTGAAGAGAATAACGGTGGATATTAGGTGGTTAATCTGTATCACAGAGGTTTCAAAGGGTGTCATTTTGGGTTATTAGGTATGTTATGCCTTGTCACTTGGGTATCTGATCATTTATACTAGTGCTGTTTCATTGCCTTTACACAATGTATGAGAGAAATCAACTTTAAAAGGAAGGCTTTGTGCCAGGAGCCATCTCAGAGAAGCTAAAAGGTGATCTTCTTGAGATGGTCCCCATGGACTATAGAGTTATGATGGATTCATTTCTTTAGGAAAGGCTGAGGAGATTACATTTTAGGAAAGACTCTTGCTGTTAATATTCTTTCCTGTTGATATTATATATACATGTGTGTGTGTGTGTGTGTGTGTGTGTGTGTGTGTGTGTGTGTGTGAGTGTGTGTAGATAGATAGATGTAAATAGGTGATAGGTTGATGATAGATAGATAGATAGATAGATAGATAGATAGATAGATAGGTAGATAGATAGAGCTAGCAATCACAAGGTATTAGCTGTTAAATTTTGAGCAGATTTATGCAGAACAACAAAGATGTACTATCTTGTAGTTCTGCTATCTAGACAAATAGACCATTTCTTAATACTTAATGAAGACCCTATAAGAATTCCTAAAATTATTTTAGTAAATATTAAGCTCTTTTATAATAGGATGGTTATTAAGTCCTCTCAGATAATCAAAACTCCCTGACAAGCAAAAGTGAGATTGTCATAGGACAATTATATATATATATATATATATATATATATATATATATATATATATATATATATTACAAACATACATACATATGTATGTATAGGTAAACACACACACACACACACACACACACACCTCAGTCAATAAAGGGCTAGCTGTATAAGCATGAGGACCTGAATTCCACCCTCCAGAACCCATGCTATAAAGCCAGGTGGGCAGTATGCACTCAGTCCCCACACAGGAAATCCAGAGGCAGGAGAATCCCAGGGACTTGCTGGTGAGCCAATTTAGGCAAATCAGCAACCTCCAGGTTCAGAATCAATCCCTGAGTGCAAACATAAGGTGGAGAATGATGGCAGAAAACACTCAAGTCAACCTCTAGCCTCCACATGTGCCTACACCCACTCAAACATATGCATTAATGCACACCAAAAAGCTCTAAATAATTCTAGAACCCTTGACATTTTGTAATGTATACATGTATCTACATACCTATATATGCATGTATTTCATCATATCGACAAAAAGGTTGAGCAAAAGTTACAAAGGGAAAAAGAGAGACATGTTTCTGACAGAGACAGAGGAAAGTAAAGAGCCTAAGGTCCCTGGTACACCAGCCTTCCTGACCCATGAAGCCAAAGAGTTCCACACAGCCCTATATGGCATTGCCTGTTGAAAGTCTGCAGAGCTTGGCCAACTCTCTAAAACTCTGGGATTGAGAAAGCAGCTTGCAAAACATATTCTGGTACATAATGAGAGCTGTTAGATAAAGAACGCAAAACCAAATTCTTGAGCTCTGATGGAGTTCAGGAAGACACCAGGAAAGCTCCAAGCATAACATCCAGAAGGAACTGATCCTTTGGATAAATGAGCAAAGAAAACATTGTGACGCGCTTCTCCTTTGATTCAGTTGCTAAATCCCATTTGTTTGAAACTTGAGATTTTACTTCAGGAGATCTTCTTAAACTGCACTTAGGTCTCTAAGTGCCTGTGGCTCTTGAGTGGTTTTCTGTTGCTTGTTTCCCTCTCATTGGCACTGGTGTGCTCTAGCTGGTTTCCCATTCTTTCTCTGTAGTGATGCTTGGTCCTGTGTCTCTCTGTTCACTCTCTTGTGTCTGATCACAGGGGCTTATGTACCTAAGTAGTCAGCTGCAGTTTTATGCCCAGAGGCTTCCAGGAGGAAACTTCTCGGCCAGCTGGGTTTCTCTTGTTCCTTCAGGGTTCATAAGGTCAACATATTCTTCATTTCCTAAGAACCAATTCTGGGCATGTTCCCAATAGCTGACATAGTCTGGCCCATCATATGCTTTAGATGAGTGTTTGCTTTGATGTCTCAGGTCTCACCTGTGTTGGCCCAGTGCTCCAATGTCTGCATCCAGACCTGTGAACAGTTGATCACATCACTAACAGCCTCGTGGCTGAATTGAGATCTGTTGAGGCTCTAAGGGAAGTTTTCATCAGAATTTATGTGAATTCTTTGTTTTTTTTTACTCCTCCATCCAAACTGTAATACTCTGTGGATCTTCCCCAAGTCCTTGCTTACTTTCATTTATCTACTTACCAGGTCTACTGGCAAGGCATTATCCCAATACTGCACCATCATTGAGCAGGAGCAACAGATGCAGATGTTGGATAAACTGACCATTCAGCTACAGAAGATGACCTTTGAGAGGGATGAATTGTGTGGAATCCTCACTTCACTACCAACCATCCTGACTTAAGTTCTCAGCTTCCTTTCTTCCTTGTCATATTGAGTATGCATCTTAAGTTGGGGAAGAGCCATTTTGGGGCTGTGTTTGGAAAGTGAGTCTTCACTATCCATACATGAAGGAGGGAAAAGATTCTAATAAAGCAGAAACATCTCTGGCTTTGGAAGGAAGAGTAGTTGAAGGTCTTCCCTTGTGTCTCAGGGAAGGCTCCTGGAAAGGGCAGCTTGGCATGGTGATTTGAGGAAGAGCTAGTTAACGGGTAGGTGTGGGCTGTTGGAGTGCACCCTCCTCTGAACAATGTATTGTATCTAAAAATTCCCATGGTATTCTCTGTGATGTCCCTAGTGTGGAAACAGCAACTGCCCCTGGGGCATTCAGATAGTGCTTATTGGGTTCACCCATAGTCATATTCTTTGAGGCCTACCAGGTTATTTGGAGAGAAAGCAGAGAGCACAGATAGACCAGAGAGTGGCAGAAGAAAGTAGGACTTCTGTCTTCATATAAAGGATCAAGAGATAAGAATTCTCAACTGAGGAATACCAAATGGCTGAGAAGCACCTGAAAAATGTTCAACATCCTTAATCATCAGAGAAATGCAAATAAAACAACACTGAGATTCCACCTCACACCAGTAAGAATGGTTAAGATAAAAAATTCAGGTGACAGCAGATGCTGGCAAGGATGTGGAGAAAGAGGAACACTCCTCCATTGTTGGTGGGATTGCAAGCTGGTACAAATACTCTGGAAATCAGTCTGTCGGTTCCTCAGAAATTTGGACATAGTACTACCAGTAGACCCGGCAATACCGCTCCTGGGGATATACCCAGATGATGTTCCAACTAGTAATAAGGACACATGCTCCACTATGTCCATAGCACCCTTATTTATAATAGCCAGAAGCTGGAAAGAATCCAGATGTCCCACAAAGAGGAATGGATATAGAACATGTGGTACATTTAAACAATGGAGTACTACTCAGCTATTAAAAACATTGAATTCGGGGCTGGTGAGATGGCTCAGCGGGTAAGAGCACCCGACTGCTCTTCCAAAGGTGATAAGTTCAAATCCCAGCATCCACATGGTGGCTCACAACCATCTGTAACGAGATCTGGCGCCCTCTTCTGGAGTGTTTGAAGACAGCTACAGTGTATTTACATATAATAAATAAAATAAATCTTTAAAAAAAAACAACAATGAATTCATGAAATTCTTAGGCAAATGGATGAATCTGGAGGATATCATCCTGAGTGAGGTAACCCAATTACAAAAGAACACACATGATATGCACTCACTGATAAGTGGATATTAGCCCAAAAACTTAGAATATCTAAGATACAATTTGCAAAACACATGAAACTCAAGAAGAAGGAAGACCAAAGTGTGGATACTTCATTCCTTCTTAGAATGGGGCACAAAATACCCATAGAAGGAGTTACAGAGACAAAGTTCAGACCTAAGATGGAAGGAAGGACCATCCACAGCCTCCAAACCCAGACACTATGGCATATGCCAGAAAGATTTTGCTGACAGGACCCTGATATAGCTCTCTCCTGTGAGGATATGCCAGTGCCTGGAAAATACAGAAGTGGATGCCCATAGTCAACTATTGGATGGAACACAGGGCCCCTAATGAAAGAGCTAGAGAAAGTACCCAAAGAGCTAAAGGGGTCTGCAACCCTATAGGAGGAACAATAATATGAACTAACCATCACCCCCCAGAGCCGTTGCATATATAGCAGAAAATGACCTAGTTGGCCATAAATGAGAGGAGATCATATGCCCTAGTACAGGGGAATGCCAGGGTCAGAAAGTATGAGTGGGTGGGTTGGGGAACAGGGTGGGGGGAGGGTTTAGGGGACTTTTGGGATAGCATTTGAAATGCAAATGAAGAAAATATCTAATAAAAAATTGTTTTTGAAAAAAAAGTTCATAAGCAGTAACAATTCTATGAAGTGACTATCAAGAAACAAACAATAAACACCTAAAGAAGAATGATTAAATTTGTTCTCTGGAGTACACAAGGGATGGAGCCATTAGAATAATCCATCTATGGTTTTGAATTAGTTGGTGGTAAATAGAAAAGAATATAATGATATTAATTATGGGTCATTATGTAATAAATAGATGTCTTATTTTTCCTCTGCCTTCATATCTCCTGATTATTATGACTCCCCAAATGAGGAAGTGCTGAGTACATCTTTTATTCTAATTGTTTTGGGGGACAGTTTATTATATAAGCATCTAAGACCTAAGCAGAATGTCTCAAATCAAAACCCTCCCCTCAGATCTCAGGGCACCCTGTGGACGAAGTGGCTGAAAGAGTACCACAGAATACAGTAGATGCCAGTTTCTTCTATTGTATATATATTTTTCTACCTGATATTCTTACTTCCATCTCTTATATTCTGTTGGTGAAGCTTATGTCTGTAGATCCTGTTCTCTTTCCTAGGTTTTCCATTTCAAGGATTGCTGAAGTTAATGTTTACTGTATTGCTTCTATTTCCATTTTCAGGATTTATACAGTTTTATTCATTTCCTTCACTGCTTGATTGTATTTTCCTATATTCACTTACTTTATCTTTAAAGGTTACTATCATCTTCATAAGATTAGATTTGAGGTCATTGTCTTGCTCTTTATGTGTGTTAACATATCCTCTGCTTACTGTAGTGGAGATCTGGATTCTGATGGAACCATATTCCCTTGGCTGTTGTCGATTCTGTGCTTGAGCTGGCCTTTAGCCATTTGGTTGTCTCTGGTGTTGGGTGACTGGGTAGTCCCTGGTGGTTGCAGGCCTCTACAGGTAGAGCTGGTAGTTCGTTATGGCAGCAGACCTCTGGTTGTCTGAGCTGGTTGCTCTGTGTAGCATTAGGGCTTCCACGGGGCAGGAAGAGCTGTGGCCCAGAGAATGGAGTGTGGATCTGCTTTGCAGATAGAGGTGTGGACCAGAAGATGGAGAAAAGAAAGAATGGGGCAGAACTCTGGGCTGCTGGGCTTGCTAGGTAACCAGCACACAGTGGTTTGGGGCATTGATATCTTACCTGGTTTTTCAGGGTAGCACCAGGCCACCCAGGTGACTGCTCGAACTCTGGCCTGGGGAGTGGAGTGCAGTGTCATTATCACAGGTAGAAGAGTGCACCAGAATATAGAGCACAGCAAGGACAGGGCAGGTGACTCAGCTGCTGGGCTTGGCAAGGGCCCACAAGACAGATAATTTACTGTAGTAAATCAGCATATCATTTTACATCTTATGTTTTTATAGACATGCTGAAATAGCTAATATAAAATTAACACGAAATGGTTTATCTCCTAACTGAAAGCCACGTACACGTGCACCTTAGTAAACAGACTTTAACAAATAGTTTGTAGGGAGGAGGAGGCATGGTATTTGTTATGAGTATACATTAAAGTCATCTTTTAATTTTATTTGCAAATACAAGGTTAGAGAGAATGGGCTTCGGATACCCAGTCAAAATACATCTATGGGAAGAACAGTCTCATATGGTAAACACATTTGATAGATTTCTGTGAACAAACCTAGTTTTCTATAGCACTGCTTTCACAAGCTATTGTCAAATATTCTTTCTTGGGAAGTTATGAAACTTATAATACCAACTTCAAATATTAGAAGAAGCCCTATGCTCACCTTAGTAAACAGACTGCGACATATATTCAAGCTTCTGGTAAGGGCAGATTAGTGCATTTCAGTTTATACTATGTGACAAATGACACTGGAAATATTTACTAAGGATTGTCCTTACCCAGATAGAGAATGGCTGTGGGCAGTGCTGAGCTCTCAGTTCACAACTGATTTGCTGCACAGCGTCCTAAAGTTCACCTGCAAGTTCTGTTTGGAGCAGTGTGGCCTCCTCTAGGTTGCTGATTCTCATTTTAATCAAGAATGAATCAAAGGGGGGTGTGGTGGCACATGCCTTTAAGCCCTGCACTTGGGAGGCAGAGGCTGTCAGGGATTTCTGAGTTCCTGGCCAGCCTGCTCTACAGAGTGAATTCCAGGATACCAGAGCTACACAGAGAGACCCTGTCTCGAAAAACCCAAAAAAGAAAAAGAAAAAAATGAATCAAAAGTCACTGGTGTGTTTACTAACTTATTCCCACATATAAAATTTTAACTCATTTTGCTGACACAGTACTAATTTCACTAAATATGCCACACGTGTTTATATTTTGCCTCATCTATGTTAAAGCATGCATTTGTTATACTTAAGAATGAACAATGATATTGTGTAAGTATTATCACTTGTGTCCCTGAGAAGCAGAAATTGAAAAATCAAAGCACTGGCTTTGAACTCCATGAATTCATATGCACAGATGAAATATTTTATCTCCCTTATATAGAGAGATTATTCTCAAATATAAAAACATAACCCTTTAAATTTTTCAAAGTACAAATTTTACATGTCAACTAAAAGATTAAATATTTAAAAATATTTAATACTTAGCCTTATGACTTCTGAAAAAGTTTAAATCTGCAATTACAATGACTTCTCACAAAACACCGAAGTATGAAATTGTTGGCCCTGCTGGAGGTTTGGGCTTGGGTTGTAGCAGCAATGTGATCTCTATTCCACATTCAGCTGTCAGTGTGCAGGATATATAATACACATTTTAGACTTTATCATAAACATGCAGTCACAAATCATGAAGAATTACATACCAAAGGGGGGACATTCTCCCACACTACAAATAAAGTGTCAAACAAAGAAACAGAAGAGAAATCTGTGGGATCTGAGGATTATGGAATCAACAACGTCAAGAATAAACCGTGGGCTAGAGACATATACTTGGATGACAACAAAGACAGATTCATGATTACTGTGAGACTCAGGGTAGTGGTTATGGATGGCGGGAAAGAGAACATTGCCATTAGATGGGGCACCTGAGGGTTTCTGAGGGACCTGAACATTCTGTTTAATCTGCCTGTTGATTTCTAGAGAGCTATGTACATTAGGTATTTGCTTTTAAAGTATAGAGAATGGCTGGGGAAGTATATGGATCAATGGATACATACTGGCTGTACAAGTCAGATGAATCCAACCCAAGAACTCACATAAAATGCCAGAATGGTGGCCTTTTCGCCAGTAATAGAGGCAATCTACACTGGAGTACATAGTATATCCTAGAAACGAAAGAGTCTTTGTCTCAGCATGGAAGAAGGGGAGAGTCAAAGCCTGAAAGATGTCAGAGGACATCCACAGGTATGCTTGTGAGGGTTGAATTGCTGGGATAAAACAGTGACTAAAAGCAAGATGGGAAGAAAATGATTTACCTCACTTACACTTCTATATCACTGTTTCTCACGGAATGGAGACAGACCAGGTGCTGAAATAGGTCAGGAAGCTAGAGGGAGGCGCCAATGCAGAGGCCATGGAGGGCTGCTGCCTCCTGGATCACACTCCATAGCTTGCTCAGCTTTCTAGAAAATTCCAGAACTAGTAGCCCAGGGGTAGACCCACCCCAAAATAGAATGAGCCCTCCCATAACAATCACTAATTAAGGAAATGCCCTGTAACCTCCAGCCTGACCTTATGGAGAAATTTTCTCCATAAGAAGTTGAGGCTTCTTCCTCCCTGATAACTCTAGTTTGGGTCAAGTTGACATCAAATATTTCATATAGCATGTATGCTGTGGCATTTGTGTACCCACATTCACACACACACAGAGTCCCCATTGCCCCAACACATACAATGTTTGAATTTGCTTTTCTGTTACTGTGATTAAACACTATGAACAAAAACAAAAACAAATTAGAGAGGGAAGGATTTATTTCATCTTACAATGCCCAGGTCACAATCGATCCCTAAGGGAAGTTGGGGCAGAAACTCAAGGCAACCTCTAGGCAGAAACTGAACCAGAGACAATGAAGAAATGTTGCTTACTGGGTGGTTTTCTTGCTTCTAATCAGCTACTTTTCTTATAGGCCTGCCCAGGTCTACCTGTATAGGGATGGCAACACATAAATTTTAATTTAATTTTCTGCAGAATTATAGGGAAGCTACCTTATTTTGTATAAAATCCCCATGATAATTATCCCACTTGCACTGAATATTCATTGGCTTAAGAATGGATTACATAAAATAGGCATGTTTGTGATTAATGAACAATATTTTGTTTGTTTATGTATGGTTCTTATGTTACAATTCATTTCTTGCACAGCACCATGTTTCCTGCAGTTAATTACTTAAGGTTCCCATTTTTTTTATTTCTCTTATGCTATCCAGTTAGTTCATCAGGAAGCCTTCAGTAGGTATCTCTGTTCATTCCTCTTCCTTTTGTGTCATTCCCTTCAGCCCTCTTCCCTGTCGTTTCAGTCCTAGAGACCAGTTTCCTCTGCACCATTCTGAAAACTACATTCCTTATACTGTGTGTTGGCTGTCTCTCCCTTGCATCCTGTACCTTCTTCTGCTTTGTGTCCTCCTGTCATTGAGACACATGTTTCCCTAGCTCCTAAAAAGAAAGGTAAAGGACAGATAATGGCTATAGCAAACCACTTTTTTCTATGTTAAATCTTCATAATTAGAGCCATTACATAATTTTTGTCTAAATTCCAGTGCAAATTACAAGAAGAGTGGAACTCCAGAAATAAAGTGCCACTTTATATTTAGTGGTATAAAATTTACATTCCTGGTGTGGTCTTTCAGTCACATTGCCTGATGCTCAGTACAACTTACCTTTACTTTAAGTCTTAAATCCTGGAGTCCCACTGTCTCCTCTTCCTTCTCTGAGGCTTCCTCACCCCCACCCCCACACCTGCTTCACTGTTCCTGTTCACATGAGTGACCAATTGACTGAGATCTAGCCTCCTGGATTGCTCTACATATGGCTTTTCCTCTCCTATTGTTGATATCTTCGCATTTTGGGCCACCACTCAATTTGGAATTGACAATGTCACCTTTCTTCTGATCCAAATAGCCCATTTTTTCTATAGCACCTCAGATAACATTTTCTTTTCTGATCCCCAATAATATCCTGTCATGTTTTCTAGGCTCCTTCAGGGAGGGTTTTTCATGACTGCATTAATTTCTCTTTTAGATGTTGGAATATTTCCTTGTTTCGTATGTCTGTTTGATTTTCATAATGAGGCTCTAAAAATCAAGAGAGGATTAAACTCCTGAATGCATGGTCAGGGACTGTCTAATGGGTGGGGCTGACTTACACTATGGCATGGTCGTACATCATGTGTTGGGGTTTACAAAGTCTCTCTTGAGTCAGTACAATGTGGTTTCTCATGACAAATTTTAGAAATAAATATTCTAATAATTTCATTTTTAATTTATATATGTGTAAAGAGAAATATATAGGAAGTTTACATGGAAATACTGGAAACTTTAATAATAACATATATGGAGATAATTAACTTAATTAAAAGAAAACAGGAAGAAAAATTTCAATTTCTCATGATGAATAAAATTGAAAACTTAAACACACTGTTATCTCTAGCAAGTAGAATTTTCTATGGTAGACAAAGATTCAGGATTATGACTTATGACAACTATTGTATTTCAGAGCTTATACATCCTGGAAACTGTCTGCCTTTAGAAGGCAAATATTTAAGAGTACATATAGTTCTGCTTTCAGCAGTCAGTGCCTGGGTAAACTCAGAAGCGCACCAGTAGACAGAAAGAGAACTTTGCCCTTTTGTTTCAGAATTGTAGTCAATGGGATCTTGATACCTAGAGATACCAGAATCCTCTGGTAATCCATCTCTCTGATGTGAGAAAACAACACTACAATGAATATGAAATATTTATTCTACTCAAGCTCTAATTTCCTGTCAAATCCTGTCAAATATATTTTTGTATTGTAAGCTACCACACCTTTGTTATTTTAATCACATAGAAGTTATGTTATTTTTATGTTTAATATATTTTCACAGACTAGTTATCTTCTGAAAAATTTCCAGTCTACTGCTTCATGTGAGGACAAAAGGTAAAATGCTAGAGGTGACAGTTTTAGCTACCATCTTTCTTGAGGGAAAAAAAGGGGGTGACACTAAGAAGGGACCCACTGTTCAGTATGCAGTCTTTCCTTCACTTCAGCCTCTGCTTTCCCGAAAGTAACTCAATCCCATTTGCCTTTAAAATATGTTCTATGCCAGCTTAGTGGAATTTTGAGAGCATCAAGCAAGTTGTACTCAGTGTGACATATTCAGTAGCAAGTTCTGATGAGAGTCTTTGAATATGCAAGTGTCTCCACACGGTCTATCAGGGAAGATATAAGTATGGACTTTTTCTTAGCTTCTCATGCTGCCATGAAAACAGAAGTCCCAGGCTGTTGGTCAGTTACTCCCCTTCCTGTCCATCACAGAGACTCCAAGGCCTGCCTCGCTGTCCAATCCTTTCTTCCCTCAGTAGCTCTGTGTTTAGCATTCCTTGATATTTGTGTTGGTTAATGTGCATCATCAGCTTAATTGGATTAAAAAGTGCCTAGACTAGTAAACCACACTTCCAGATGTGTCTGTGGAAATACTTTCTAGAGATGGTCAACTAAAGGGGATTCTTCCTGATTTGGGGGTAGGTCTGGGTGGAATGCAAGAGGAGGCAGGTGAAAGCCACTGGTGTGTGGTTCTTTGTGCCTACTTCCTGTCATGAGGTGACCTGCTTTGCTCCATCATACACTGTTGCTGCCATCAAGTTCTGCCTCCCACAGGTACACAGAACTAGACCAAGCCAGCTATCCACTGAAACTCCTGAAACTGTTGGTCAAGCATCTTTCCTCCCTTTAAGCTAGCTTCTTCAGGTTCTTGTCACAGTATGAAAAACTTCACACCATTTACCGGAAAGACAGAAACTCCAAGCTCACCATGAAGATGGCCAAGAGAGCTAAGGTGCTGCATTCAGGATGGCAAGTCCCAGTTTCTGTTGCAGCTCCATGTGGTCATCTGTGTTCCAGTCAATGAAAATTCACAAGGACGGTGTATGCAACTTCTGGATGCTATCATTCTCAGAAACCCTAGACCAGGAGTGTCCAGCCTTTTGCCTTCTTCGGGCTAAACTTGATAAGCAAGAATATTTTGCCACAAAATATTAAATCAGTGCCGGGCATGGTGGCGCACGCCTTTAATCCCAGCACTCGGGAGGCAGAGGCAGGCGGATTTCTGAGTTCGAGGCCAGCCTGGTCTACAAAGTGAGTTCCAGGACAGCCAGGGCTACACAGAGAAACCCTGTCTCGAAAAACCAAAAAAAAAAAAAAAAAAAAAATTAAATCAAATGGTGTCCAAACTATGACCAAAGTGTTGAGAAAGCAGACATATATTTATTTTTTATAACACTGTGACAGGATACTGTCATCTGTGAAGTTCACACCAGAAAAATATGCACTCATGTTACCAAAAAAATCACAAGAGTATCTTAGCGTATTTTAATATTTTCTGTTGAACCATATTCATACCTAACCTGGGTTACATGTGGCCTGCAGACTGTGGGTTTGATACCTCTGCTGTAGACTCACCAACACCTAAGCTGCATCTATGAGGTTTCTCTCTATCCAAATACACTTTATTGCACCATTCAGTGACTTTGATTGGTCTTCTGAAGTATAGTATGTTTTCTCAATTATCCACGTACAATTCCCTCTGTTTCATTTTTCTCAGTGATGTTCACTGAGCTGAGAGCCACACAAGACCTGGGCTGCATCTCTAGCTCGGTTCCTCTCCATAACTGATAACAGAGCCTCTAAACTTAATTTTCTATGGGATGTACAATTTTCTATTGATGCTCTAAGAAATTATCACTTATTTAATGGGTAAAACCTTATGGATGAATTACTGTAGGTTCTGGTGGTCAGATATTCAAAGCACAGAATTGCTCCTGGGATAGGCTTCCATGATCCTCTGAGGTGTAGTGGATAGGAAGGAATTCACTTCAGCTATTAACACACATATGCCTTTATGGGAAAACATGTTTTTCCTATATGCAACTTTTCCTTATTATTATTGCACACAGCTTGAACTGATGAGAACTTTACTTAGGTGACCATTCTTAGTCCTCAGGGTATAAAATATTTGAAGCTCTGAATAATGTTGAATATTTGATGATATTTAAGTCTGTCTTATTTTTAAAGCTCCCTCTCTCAGGTTCATGCTGCCAACTAGAGCAGCTACACAAATAATCAATTCCTTTCTCTTTTTTACTTTCTAGATACCATTCTCACACTGGTTTTACTCCAGCTTCTGCTTCCATTAACACCCCTCAGATTTCAATCTTTCTGTCTCCCTCTCCAAAGGCCTCTTAGGATTTTATGGGACATCCCCATTTCAAGATTTTAATTACATTTATACCTATTTACCAGGTAGGGTAGCATATCTCAGGATGCAGGAACGGGAACATGACTGACTTAGAGGCCATTAGTCTGTCCACTACAGAGCCAATGAACTCAGTCCTAATGAAGAAATCCTGTCTGATCTAAGTCGACTTTAGCAATCCTGATGCCTTTCTCTGACAGTTGTCTTTGAAGCAGGCTTGTGAGGACTCTGCCTAATGAGATACATACAGATACCTAGAGTTCTGAACAAGATTTTTCACTTGGTAGGTGATATGCAAGAGATGAAAGCCATGGGTTTGGGCCAGTTATTAATTTTTATCATCATCATCATCATTATCATCACCATCATCACCACCATCATTATTATTTGGTTTAGTTTTCTTGAGACAGGTTTTCTTTGTGTACTCTTGGCTCTACTGGAACTCACTTAACAGTCCAACCTGGTCTCAAACTCAGAGACCTGCCTGCCCCTGCCTCACCGGGCCTGTGCCATTACCACTCAGCTGTTATTTGCTTATTACTATGTGAACATATTATGTGACATGGAATAATAGCCCAAAACAACACTTGCAATGCTACCTTAAAAGCCCATCTTGTCGAGTTAATTTAACCCTGGAAATACCTTTAGGCATCTTATTAAAGAGTGTGCATAAAAGCACATAGTTTCAGCCTTTTAGTGGGATGCTCTTCTTTGTGACTGACTACAATTCCACGCATACCTAGTTCTAAGTTGCTGGTTCTTTCTTGTGTTTTACCCCTACTGTGCTATTTGGATTCCAAGAATCCTGACTCTTAGAAAACAAATATAATATCTAACCAAAGAGAGAAAACATAAAGATGGGTGTGTTGGTCATTTTAGTCTCATAAAAATCATATTTGAGCTTCTAAACTCATATAATAGAAAGTTATCTTCTTTACAATGTTAAAGCACATTCTTCCGGGCCAATTGCACCCAGATGGGTTATGTCTGATCTCAATTACACCCCCTGTTATTGCTAAGTAAAGCAACAAAGGCCTATAAAGTACTTAAAACCAAGCTGGGTATGGTAGATGTTCAGTAATTTGCAGGTATTTTCACCTATTCTTTGACTGCTAACATTTTGTTTAGACAAAGCAGTCTTAATGCTAGACTGTTATTTTCAGACACTATCAGTACAGACTGACATTTTGCAGGGCTTGACACCTAACAGTAAGGAGCACACCTATTTTACATGGGAATGGATAAATTACATGTAGAAAGCCATACTAGGAGAGCATATACTAAGAAATAAGAATACAGTCCCATGACTGCCTTGGTTGGCCTCAGTAGGAGAAGATGCACCTAGTCCTCCTGGATCCTGCTCTGCCAAGGCTGGTTGATTTCCAAGAAGTCCTATCATTTTTGAGGAGCATGAAAGATGTGGATTCGAGGGAGGGTAGGTGAGAGGGAGGGACTTGGAAGGAGGGGAACGGCAATCTAGATATTAATTTAATTGATTAATTAATAAAATACAGGTTTGATATGGTTTTTGTACTGAGAATATGAAATGTGATCCATAGACTTATGTGTGGGCACATTTGGTCCCCACTGATAGTACTCTTTTGGAAGTCATGGAAATTTTATGAGACCTAGCTCTTATATCTAAATCTAAAAGGATTAGAATTTGAGAATTATAGCCCAGCCCTGCATCCAGTCTCCCTTCTGTTTTATGATCCACTAATATGTGACAACTTCCCACTGCCACTGAACAAGCCATCCCCACTAGGATGCCTCTTCTTCCAGAAAGACTCTCGGGGCAGGGGGGGGCCTCTCATTCCAGGATGCCTTTCATGCAACTCTGTGTTCTGAGACTGTGAGCCAAGGTAAATGTCTCTTCCTTACATTGCTTCCATGATATTTTGTCTCAGCAATGAGAAAAGTAATTAATCAAGGTATCATCCTGAGAAAATTGTATTTGTCATACTCTTGCTCATTTCCAGAGGCGCATCCATTCAGCACCAATCACATTTCCTTGTCTCTCAATCCTCCCTCAGGATTTTTTACTAGACCCCATTCAGGAAGCTAGGCCTTTGGGTTCTGCCCAGGACTCCATATGTCCTCTCACCTCACAATGCTGTGGTGTTGACATAAGTTTCACAACTTAGCTGCATCCTCTATCCTCCACTATCTGTGAAGATCACCCTTGAGTGTACCAACATTGCAATTCTGACTGCATTGCATTTTAAGCTTGCAAAATATGTCAACTCACTGTAATACAAGTTTGAGATAATGCCACCTTCTTCAGAAGGTCATAATGGATGCAATATAGTTGGAATCTTAAGCTAAAGTAAGGACCCTGGCTTCTGTGGGAGGACTTGGGTCTATAGGCTTGTTGTATTTACTCAGGCCCTTGGTTTGGTTTGGGTTTGATTCAAATGACACCAGTTCCTTCTCACTGTCAGTGGGTTTCTCTTTTTTGGGGGTTGGATGACAGGAGCTCAGCTAATATTTGTTACATGACAAAATGGCATTATTGACCTCAACAGAAACAAAGAAATAATGATTTTTAAAAGTTAATTATTTGAAGTGACTAAAACAATAAAACTGTAGCAAGGTGAACTGATTTAAAATACAATAAACAAGACTCTAAAGATGGCAGACTAGATTCCCAGCACCAGCCTGCCAGCATCTTTAGAATCTGAAACAGAGCCTTCCCTCCACAGTTACATGGAGCCTTTAGATGGAAGGAAAGGCAAGGGATGGCAACAGATGCCAGAACTTCAGATTTCTAAACTAAACCATAGACCCTAACTCTTTAAAGAGAATTGTTAAGGGAGGGGGGAATTTCCTACCCCACCCTAAGTGGATTCAGAGTGAAAGAGGAAAGTCAGCCTCTAGACCACCAGTGGCTCTCAACTTCCCTCATGCTGTGAGGTTTAACCACAGTTTCTCATATAGAGGAAAGTCAGCACCTAGAATTCTTCAGGGAAGTGTCAGCCAGGATCCTGGTAAGGGGAGAAAAGTCACTCACTTTATAAATGCAAGCCTGAGTACCAGCCTGAGCCTGGCTTTAATGATTGCTATTCACAGATCCCCTCTCTAACCTAATTGAGGATGGAGGTAAAGTACCCAAGTGTTTCTGTTTTTCTCTGTCTCTTTCTCCCCTTTAAATGGTCATTTGATGTTCAAGCCTAGGGAAAACTTACCCACTGATAGTACAAATATTGCATGCAATAAGAATGGTAAGATCTGAGCCATGACAAAAATCTTCCCACCAATAAGAGCTCAAGATTCCCTGTCATACTCTCCCACAGATCTTTCAAGAAGAACAAGTGTTTCCATGAATCTAAAACAAGAAGGGATACATAGACAGAACTTGTATAAATAAATACATACACACATACATAATACATAAATATATAAATGCATAAATACATAAATACATAAAATGATTGATCACACCAAGATTAAACTGATGTGATTCTACAAGAATAATACAATTAGATAAATCAATAAATGTAACTCAGCACAACAATAAACTCAAAGATAGAAATGTCATCTCAATACCTGCAGAAAAGGAAATTTGACAAGTCCATCATTACTTCATGATAAAAGTCCTGAAGAAACTAGGAATAGAACAATCATGACTCCCCATAGTAAAAGTTCTATTCAACAAACATAGACAACATTATATTCATGGCAGAAAGAGACAATTCTCTATAAAATAAGAAACAAGACCAGGGCATCCACGTTCTCTACTTTTTTCAATATTGTCCTTGAGTCTTAGCAGCAATGAGGAAATGTAAGGAATTAAGACAGAAACAGGAAAGGTTGGGGGGAGGGGGTTCCTGGTAAAGTTACAAAGGAAAGTTGGTTCACCTCAAATTAGCCAAGCAAGGGTGGTTCAAACTTCAGGAATCTAATATCAATTGGTTTATTTTTTACAAATCAATTATAAACAAACAGAAGGTCCAGTCACTTTTATACTTAAGCATATCAAACCTTTAAGAAATATATGATTTCTTAAAATTAAGTGGTGGACAGAGTTGGAGCACACTTTAACTCAAGCTGCAGAGGCTAGATGGTCTAGGAAGTTGCAGTCAAGCCAGGGTTACACAAAGAAACCCTGCCTCAAAATAAAGCAACAATAATAAATAAAGAAAATAATTTATGATGTTCGACATTTGGAGACTATTCTAATGAAGAAATACATGAGGTATTCTTCTGTCTTCTATTAATAATACAAAGAAATGCAGTATTTGTAGAAAACGGAGTCCAGGACACTGTAGGGAAAGACACAGAGCAGCTCTTGTGTACACAGGAGTCCATCAGTATTGACCATATCTGTGTGTAACATACTTATAAAAAATTTCATAAAAGATGGCATACAGGGCTGGCGAGATGGTTCAGTGGTTAAGAGTGCTGACTGCTCTTCCGAAGGTCCAGAGTTCAAATCCCAGCAACCACATGGTGGCTTACAACCATCCATAACGAAATCTGATGCCCTCTTCTGGAGTGTCTGAAGACAGCTACAGTGTACTTACATATAATAAATAAATAAATCTTTAAAAAAAAAAAGATGGCATACATTCATAATTTTCTAAAACAAAAGAAAGAAGGAAAGAAAGAAAGAAAGAAAGAAGGAAGGAAGGAAGGAAGGAAGGAAGGAAGGAAGAAAGAAAGAAAGAAAGAAAGAAAGAAAGAAAGAAAGAAAGAAAGAAAGAAAGAAAAGAAAAAGGAAAGAATGTATGAGTTCTTCCCTAACTGGACCAGGGGCTTCCAGCAGAAACACACACCCGACTTACCCCGTAGGGACGAATCAGCTTTGCTTTGGAGAAGGAACTGTGACAGATGGTTCCCATCACTGTTTCCATTTCACAATTGAGGTCCAAGTACAGGAAAGTAACATGCAGTGGTGCAAAGAAGGAAAATTTTCATTTCACACAATGTGATTCTTTGCATGCTAATTTAAGGGAGTCTGTGGGAAAACTATCTTAAATTTTAAACACTAATTTTAGAAATCAAGAAGTAGATCTGAATTAATGATTTAAAAAAGTTAGGATCTCTTTTTATTATTGAATTGACTGTTGTATCAATGTTTTCTATGGTATCTTCTGCACCTGAGATTCTCTCTTCTATCTTCTGTATTCTGTGGGTGCTGCTTGCATCTATGACTCCTGATTGCCTTCCTAGGTTTTCTATCTCCACTGCTGTCTCCCTTTGTGATTTCTTATTGTTTCTACTTCATTTTTAGATCCTGGATGGTTTGTTCAGTTCCTTCAGCTGTTTGTTATGTTTTTCTGTAATTCTTTACATGGAGGAACCCATGGCTCCAGTTGCAAGGATGGCCTTGTTGGACATCAATGGGAGGAGAGGACCTTGGTCCTCAGAAGGTTCAATGTCCCAATGTAGAGGAATGTCAGGACAGGGAAACAGGAGTTGGTGGGTTGGTAAGCAGAGGGAGGGGATGTGGTAGGGGGTTTTCAGAGGGGAGAACAGGAATGGGGATAACATTTGAAATGTAAATAAAGAGAATATCTAATAAAAAGAAAAAAGAAGAAGAAAAAAAAAGTTAGGATAACTTTGGGGACCCAAAGTCATCCTTGACCACATGGCAGGTACAAGGCCAGCCTGGGCTACTTGAGACTATCTAAAACAACTCATACCCATATTGCTGTCTTGTTCTCTAGTTTGGTATTCAATTCTGTGGAACTTCTTGGTTGGATGACAAGAGCAGAAGGCAAGGGACTCTGAAAATGTTACTCTGGTGATGTCATCTAACATACACTGCCTTCCAGATACCTCATCTGTAAACATCATACAATTTTCCACTCTCTTGGTCCCGCACAGTGGGGCCAAAATTTTAATAAGTGGTTTTGTGGGAAGTGAGAAGAAACTATGTTGAGACTCTATTCAGTGGTAAGAAAAACATGACAGTGTCTTGACAGCTCAGAAGAGAACACTCTGGAAAAACCTGCCACCGTGACACTTAGTGGCTGTGTGAGATGTGCTCAGTGTAAAGACACTGTAAGCATCTTTATCACCTGCAGTTGTTCCTGCTAAATGATGGTGAGTTGAAGGATGCCCACTCAGTGTGTGCTCTCTGGTCCTTTACTGACTGAGCCATCTTCTCAACCCCGTATGACTCCTTTCATACTGTATGACTGACAAATTCATTCCCTTACTCATGGTTAGCAAAGGCTGACTTCAATATCTGCCCCAATATCTCTATTCCCTTTCTTCCTACTGAGCCAAAGGTCTGTGGATGTTTTTATTGTCCTCAGGACAGGACATCTGGCTGGACTCAGTATGTTTCCTCCTGATTAGCCTTCTAAGCTGCTTCAACATTGGACTTCTGCGACCATAGATGTTCTATGACTCACATCACACTCAGATTCCTAGGGATCCCCTCAGTCTTTTGTTGTCATTAAAACATGCAAAGAATCCAAAGACTTGCTCTTTTGCTTTTCCCACAAAATTTTACTTGAGGATTCTCAAAGTGAGCCCTGCTCAGTGATCTCTGGAGAACATCTGCAGACTTGGAAAAGACATTACCAGTGAATTTATAAGAATGGATAGGATACATGGTCCTGAAGCTACTTAAGCATCTATTCAACTTCTTGTAAGGAAGACAAAGCATTTAATTAAGTCCATATAATAAAAAATAGATCATTCTAAAAGAAACAGCAGAAGATTATGAGACTTCACTGAGGAACAGCTTTGACTTGAGGGACAGTGAGGCCTCATGGGAAAGGGAACGAGTAAGTGGGGGCACAAGTGGAAGGATATTAGAGAATGAAAAAATGTGGGCATTTGGGAGGAGATGATGGTGTGATTTAAATCAGCTAGGCAGAAAGCACAATGTCCAGTTTATCAGGTTCTTTGTGTTGTTATGACAACATGCTGGATAGAAGCAACTTAGGAGAGAAAAGGTTTGAACCTATTAGCATGGAGAGAACAGGGCAGAGCAGCTCAGAGCTTGGTGATGGAAGCGTGTGGCAGAGACACTTCACATGTAGGAAGCAGAAAGCATACCAGGAACCAGATGCTGGAGTACTTCATAAGACTGCACAGTGACAAACTTTTGGAAGGATGCTTTGCCCCTTAAAGAGTCCCAAAGTTTATTGGCATATAGTTGAAAAGGATAGTCTTGGTCATTGGATACTTTTAGGTGCAAAAGACAAAGAAGCCTTGAGAGATGATTCAGGTTCAAATTATGACATCTAGGAAATGATGCAGAGGTGAAGAAAACCTATCGGCAGCAAGAGGAGAGAGATAAAAATATTGTCAGTTATCTCTTGGCACTACTTAAGAAGCTAGGCAGCCCACAAACAACTTTGCACTCATCATGCATTTTTTTCCTCACAGTCTAAATGGGCATTTAATGTCTGGACATTCTTAAGGGGCATTTGTTATCCTCACAACTCAAAGGGACAGAAACCCTTTCCATTCCTACACAACAGGCTCCGTAGGATCAAGTGATTGCCCACCATTGCACACACAAGAAGTTTCTGGAAGACTTTAAAGCCAGAGATTCCAGTTTCAGAGAGGACACTACACAATGCTGCAGATACTCTGTGTTACCCAGGAATCCAGGCACATGCAGGTCCAGGAGCCCACTGGATGCAGGGTGCAAAGACAGGAAAGGCAGACCTTGTTTACAGTTACATCTCTCCACAAATCCATTGCTCAAGACAGAGAAAACCTTACAGGAAGTGATTAGTCATCCCTGGAGACTCTGCATATATTACACTTACTGTGAGGTGGAAGAAGCCCAGACTCAGAGCATTACCCCAGGAGAGCACGGAGCAACGGGCATAAACCATTTTGTCTAGGATTTGGATGCTCTGGGCCAGGACATGTATGACATATTTATGACTTTTTCAGGGTCATGATTCTAGAGCTCTACCACATAGGGGTAACTGGCTGAAAGTGTTACAGAGAAAAGAGAACTGAGTGAGCACATTCCCCTTTTGTTCAGAAGGTAAAGTGATCAAGGATGGGAGAGGGGGAGGCTCAGAGGGCAGAAGAGAGGAAAAAGGCATGGGAGCAAGGATGGGTGCATGTGCATCTAAGGAAAGGAGATACAGGCTAGGAAAGTCTGTTTCTAATGATCTCAGCCACTGCCCCAGTAGGTAGCAGTTCCTGTGCCAGGAGAGGTAGGGTTGGCTATAGGTAAAGACATAAAAATTTTGAGGGTGGCTGAAACCTGACTGGGGAAAAGTAAGAAATGTGTTGACTCTGAAGTGAAATAGTTCACATCTCACCCACCACAATGGACCTGGTAAGCACACAGCACAACTTTTGAATCAGCCCCACTGCCCCTCCAGCTCATGGCCCCACCATGCCCATTCCCTTTATTCTTCCTAATCCACCATCAAAACTTGCTTCCTTACAGTGGATGTTGGTGTCACTTCTCCATCTAACTCAAGGGCCCTTGAGTTAATATTAACGGGTTCTTTATGACTAAGTGAGCAGCAGCTTAAGTCCTGGAACTTTAGAAATACTGACTCCAGAGTCATGCTGCAGGGTTAGGGAAATAACTCAATCACTAAGTGTGAGAAAATGAATTTGATTCCCCAAAACCCGTGTTCTAAAAAAAAAGTTATACATGGAAGTGCACACCTGTAATCCCAGTGGTGAAGAGAAAAGCAGACCTGTGGGGCTCAGTGGCTAACCAGTCTAACCTGTTTAAGGAGTCAAACGAGTGAAATATTACAGTGGGTGTGTGTCAGAGTGTGTGTGTGTGTGTGTGTGTGTGTGTGTGTGTGTTTGTGTGTATAGTTTCAGAGGAACAGCAGTTGTCCCCCAACCTCCATATATGTGCGAACATGCACACACACACACACACACACACACACACACGAGAGAGAGAGAGAGAGAGAGAGAGAGAGAGAGAAAGGAGGAGGGAGAGGGAGAGGGAGAGGGAGAGAGAAAGAGAGAGAGACTGCATTAAAAGAAACACAAAAGGGCTGCAAAGAGCCATGACAGCAGAAATTAGACAGTTACTGCTAGAGTCTATTTTGCATAAGACCTATCTTTGCTCTTTCTGGCCTATCCTACACTCCTGAAGGCTGACCTCCTGGATTCGATTGAATAGGCTCCCTTGCCCACATATTCCCTGTTGGTTTAGGTCAATGGTTAGGTCATGGGAAATGGCTATGAGTTTGGAGGAACCCACCAGTTCCCTCCTGTGTGTCCCAGGGGGGGAATGGCTCACAAAAGGCTCCTGATTCTTTCTGGAAGTTTCTTCCACATCTATGACCACAGCTTCCGCTGTCTTCTTGAAATTTCCGCTAACCACTCCATGTTTTTTCAGCATTAAGAGCTGTGTTGCTAGTGTCTGAGTGCTGCAGAGCTTCTGTTCTTCTCCTCTCACATCTTTCTAAGCACTTCACTAACTCTTTCTCCATTTCCGCACTTAGATGGGGCATCTCTTTCCTACTACAAGCTAGCTGAATCCAGCCCAATCCATAATATATCCACATAAGATCAGTTCAGGGGTAATGTCTACAGAACTTGAAATGTCGGAGTCCTACGGCTGCTAAGAAGTGGAAAGTCTTTATCTGAATGCCCTCCTGGTATCCCCAGATATAATAAACTGAAAACCCACTTCATCTTTGCCTCCTCCTCATTGGTCCCTGTAGGCTTTTCCACTGCCCCGTAGAGTCTTCCTTTAAGGATTCACTATGTGTAGACTGCTTCCTACAGGACAGGACTGTGTTAGGCATTCAGAGATTGCTGGACCAATGTTCCATCTCCCTGTAGGCACACTCATGGTAGGAGGAGTCCCTTAGCTGACAGAAAACAATGTAATCTGTATCTTTGTAAAGACTCAGTAGTGACTTCATGTGACAAAGCACAGAGCAACATTGCTGGCTTTTCTAAGTTAGTCACACTTGAGCCCAGACTTAAAGGAAGGTTAGTATCCATCAGGAGAGGGAGCGGCAGAGTGGGATAACCATCTAAGAGATAAATAGATGTCCTGAACAGCTGAGCACAGGACAAATGGTGAATAGGCCTTGCTTTCAGAAATATGATTCCACCATGTAGCCTGTTTCCACCATGCCACAAAAGCCCATCTACTACAAATCCGTCACTGAATTGTTTTATGAATCAGGCCTTCACAACCCAATCACACCTCAGAGCTCTGTGATGTTGAAGAACAAATTTTCCATGCGTGAGATTTGGCATGACCATAATAACACCTCAGGATAATGATGCTATTTTTGTGTGAGTAGTAACTCCAGTGCAAGCTGTACTGCAGTCAACTTCCAGTCCTATTAATGGATGCACCTGAGATCTGCAGTTACTTTGCCATTTAATCTTGGAAATTCAAATCTCTAGGCTATGTAGCCAGGCGTCGTGGCTACCACCTGTAGTTCCAACATTGTCATGCTGAGGCTCAAACACTGTTACAAGTCTTAGGCCACTTTGGGCTACACATTAATGATTCAGGCCAGCCTAGTGTAAGAACAAACCACTACAGGGTTTAGAAAGTCATAGCTGCATACAAGGTTGTCTGTTACAGGAGACTCTTCTACTTTGGATTTCATTTCCCCTATTAACAGCAGCAATGGGAAGAGGATAAAACAGAGCAAATGCTGGCTTGCATGCATATGTCTATGTGAATTAAACAGAAAAGGAAGTAACCAAACCCTCTGTTTTCTTGAAGGATGAAGCACATGAAATGGCCAAGACCTTAATCCATTTGAGGGGAAAAATAATTTCTCCCTCAAATGAGATAGCTTCATGCAGCCTGAAGCCCAGCCACAGGGCAGATCCATATTTGAAGAGAAGGTGATCCATTCCCACTCTACATTCCTAGTAGAGTAAGGTGGAGTTCATCAAAGCCTCGGTGTTAGTATAGAGCATACATTTAATAAAATGTCAACTGACATGATTAAAAAAAGTGGCAAGCTGAAATGTACTTCCACATGACTCAGACTGACCTGTCATGGGCCCTATGAGTAGTTATGAGTAAAACATATAATAGAGTAGAGATTGTCATAGGACAAAAATATACACATATACATTTATATATGCATGTATAAATAAACACACACAAACACACACACACACACACACACACACACACCCCTCAGCCAGTAAAGGACTAGCTGTGTAAGCATGAGGACCCGAATTCCACCCTCCAGAACCCATGCTATAATGCCAGGTGGGCAGTGTGCCCTCACAGTCCCAGCACAGGAGAGCCAGAGGCAGGAGGATCCCAGGGGCTTGCTTGCTGGTCAGCCAATTTAGGCAAATCAGCAACCTCCAGGGTCAGAAACAAAAGATGACTCAAGAGAACACCCTCTGCCCTCCACATGCATTCACACCCACACATACATAAAAGCATACATGCACACCATCACCCATGCTCACCAAAACCTACAAACACGTGTGTGGGGGGGGGTTGTCTGTGTGTGTGTGTGTGTGTGTGTATTTGTATTCCAACTTATCAAATAAAGGGTTACTCAACAGTTTCAAGGAGATAGAGCATGAGGAGAGGCCTTTGACTAAAGCCACAGGAAAGAAAAGAACCTAAGATCCCAGATCCCTGGTGCACCAGCCTTCCTGACCCACAGGGCTCCTGAGTTCCACACACAGCACAGCACAGCACAGCCTGCTAAAAGTCTGCAGAGCTTAACCAACTCTCTAAAATCCTGGGATTGAGAAAGCAGCTTGCAAAACATACTCTGGTATATACAGAGAGCTGTTAGATAAAGAACACAAAACCGAATTCGTGAGCCCTGATAAAGTTCAGGAAGACACCAAGAAAGTTCCAAGCATAATAGCCAGAAGGAACTGATCCTTTGGATAAATGAGCAAAGAAAACATTTGGGGCCTCAAGGGTGATCTGCTTCTCCTTTGGTTCAGCTCCTAAGTCTTGTTTGTTTGAAACTTGAGATTTTACTTCAGGAGATCTTCTTAAACCGCACTTAGGGCTCTAAGTGCCTGTGGCTCGTGAGTGGTTTTCTGTTTGCTTGTTTCCCTCTCATTGACACCCGTGTGCTCTAGCTGGCTTTCCGTTTTTCCTCTGTGGTGATGCTCAATCTTGTGTCTCTCTGCTCCCTCCCTCCCTTGGGTCTGCTCTCAGGGCTTATGTCGCTAAGTCATCTGCTGCAGGGTATGCCCAGAGGCTTCCAGGAGGAAACTTCTCTGCTGCTTCGATTTCTATTGTCCTTCCAGGGTTAGCAAAGTCACCCTGTTCTTCATTTCCTAAAATCTGAGTCTGGGCACGTTCCCAACAGATGGCATAAATCTTTTCTCTCTCAAGGATCAGTGATTACTTGGGTCAAGAGATCCCAGGCATGGCTGCTAGTGGATGTTCTCCGGTGAACTCCAACTCGGCATTTGGATCACAGGGAAAGAGAACACAACCACAGCTATCTACAACTCCCTCTGTTTGAGGGTCCTAGGATGGAAAACCTGCTTGTATACTTAGTCTCTTATCTCTAATTCATTCCTCTGGCACCAGTCATCTCATTACTATAAAAAAGTTGTATACAAAAATCTCTTATTGTTTAGAAATCCCAAAGGTTTTAAATGCTCATGAAACAATCTGTCCCAATATTACTAGACAAATGTTATTCTGAGCACTTCATCGCTTGGGGAACCATAATATTTGATGAGATATCTTCTCTAGCCAGAGGGGAAAGAACTCAACATCTATTTATTACCACCATCAATATTATTATTATTTTCTTTCCTATTTACCATGAATTTTTAATTTCAAAGACATAGACCCCATTAGTCTAATGGCTCAATCCCCTGTGTGCTCTATACCACAATTTTAAGGATTCTTCATTGAGTTTTTAGCTTTTGGTTTTTATTTTCACTTCTTTGAATTGTTACTGCTTATGAACTTGCAAACTTGGTATGTACAAATATAAGAGATGCTGAGTATATGTACTAAAAGTATGATGATGTAACTAATGATTGCTTTGAAGAGCCTCTGGTGTCCTGTGACTCTACATCACTAGATGCTCTGTGGTAAAGCAACTGATGACCTGGGTGGCCTTTTTTTCCTTTAAAAAAAAGCACATTCATTTATTTATTCATTTATTTATCTTAACATCTGTTTATGTGTGCATGCACATGTTATATTCTTCATGTGAAGACAGAGGACAACTCGAAGGAGCCGGTTGTTAGGTTTCTTCCTCTACTGTTCACACTTTATTTCCTGAGGTGGGGTCTCCCATGGAACTAGAAGCTTGCCCTTTCATTGCCTAACTAGCCATCTTGCCTGAGGATCCTGTCTCTGCTTCCTGAACTTTGCATGGGATTAGAGGTGAGCCGTTGGACCTATTCAAACTCTGTCTTCACACTTATATGGCAAGTACCTTATCCAATGGGCCATCTTCCCAGCCCTGATGTACTAGCTTCATCCTGTCCCCCAAATCTTGAAAGTACTAATTGCTAGGTCCAATTGAAATCTTTAAATCCTAGCCTTTTATACAGGCTCTATAGGTTAGAATATTATTTCCTTGTTTGGTATAGTATTTGTCATGTTGAGAAAACTCACTGGAAAGATGAAGGAATGTTAGACCCTGACTTTTTGTTAGATTGTAGGAAATGTTTTATTTTTACCTCATTGTAAGATCAATTCTTAGTTTCCTTGTACTCATTTTACTGAACGTGTATTCTGTGCTTCTAGACAGTGAGAAACCGCTTAATGTTTTTGATTTCTTTCTTTTTCAAATCCAAAATATACATTAACTGTAGTTCATTTATATTTACTGATATCCATGTTTATATATATATATATATATATATATATATATATATATATATATATATATATTTATATTCATAAGATATCTACATATATTATTTTATAAATGTTATTGGTCCCACCTATTTTATATTTTTCTTACTTTAAATTCACTGTATATTTGACATTACCACATTTTCTTTTTTGGTTTTATATATATATATATATATATATATATATATATATATATATATATTTGCAATTATTTAAGTTATTCTGAATTTTGACACATGTTCTTGACTGGCAGAGACTACTAATACTAAAACTTTAAGGTATCTTAACATTCCCCCCCCCCTTGATTAATGCTTCTCTATACCTCCCACCCCCATTCTCATTTTCTTTTGTCAACTTCAGTATGAACATTATTCCTAGGTTTGTAAAAGCATGTTTCTCATTTTTTTCATTTCTTCTTTTTACACCCAAAATTATCCTTTGTCTCTAGTAATACACAGTTCCTGTATCCCTACATGCTCTACAATCTGATAAGCACCCTACACTGGGCTCTTAAAAAACCACCAGTGACTTCCTAATGGCAAATCCTATGAACTCAGTCTTCATTTCTTCTGATCACTCTTTAAGACCTGAGCCATTTGTACTGTGAGCTAATTCTCCACCACATAGCACTGCCCCTTCTTTTCTTCCCAATACAACAATAGTTTTAGTCTGGGTGATCTGTGTCTAATTAAAGGCTTAGTTTTCTCAGCTTCTCTTGCAGAAGAAATAAAAGTTGACAAAGTCACACTCATTAGACTAACCCCAACCACCCCATCATGCTATAAGGTAAATTGTAAAGTATTATCAGCATGATACAACAGGGTTATTTGTTGTTGTTTTGATTTATGTATGACCCAAATATATATTTCTAAGTTGGCAGTAAACATCCCACATTGTCATTCTGAGGCCCAGGGTCTTTCCAGGTTCATTCATTTCTAGGTCCTCCCATGGCCTCTTTTCAGACATGACAGAGAAAAGAAACAGAGACTAGATGGCAGGGGGGAGACTAGAACTCAGCTATACAATGACATGTAACTGCACAAGAGACCAGAAATCGTAGTTTATGTGCCTGCCTAAGATGAGGGCACTGGTCTGGTAAATGACAAGACAGCCTCTGCTGTGAGGCTGAGTTACTCAGCTACCTAGCTCTGGCCCGGCCAGATCAGCAGGCAAAGCTCTCCATAATCTCGCTGGGTCGGTCCCTTATGCCACAGATCAGTGTTTCTTCCTCACTGTGCCATTGTTATGAGTCAACATTTCCCTTTCTTCTCATTGTTGTCATAACCCACCAGGTAATTTGCACTGGGCTACAGTCCCAAGCAATTTCCCAATCACCAGCACCCATGAGCTTCTGCAGCTATGAAAGTGAAGCCTGAGAACTAGAGACTGAGATAAAAGAACAGGTTAGTTCAGCTGTGTTTTCAAGTCCACAACAATGGGCAAACAAACAAAATTGTAGTCATGTTGATTGTTCATCACAATGCTCCTCCAAAACCAAAAAAAATAAAAAGGTACAGATGAGGTTTTTAAGACAAAGATCACAACATCTTGCTGTGTAGACCAACAACTCTCCTATGAGCTGAATTCACTCTGAGATTCCACACCCAACTCTTTCTCTTACTGCCAGCACCCTCTCCTCTTCCCATGTTGATGGGCTTGGCTAGGTGTACTGTTTGATGCTGAACCACAGTGTAATAGTATCCAATCAATATATTATCTGTTTGTGTTCAAGATCATCACAGAAATGGGTAATTTCTCCTTCCCTCCTCTCCTCTCTTGTGATAACCATTTATTCTGAAAATTGGGTGTTTACAACTCCTGATTATTTATTCCTGAATTTATCCTGATGAAAATCAAGCATGAAATTTAAATAATTCATAAGCTAACATCAGCTAATACCACAGATGCAGAAAACAATCAGTTATTTGAATCTTCTTCTAGGGATCCCTTTATGTAAAATAATGCTGGGTCCAAGACTTGCATCTTCACATAATTTGTATTTATTCACATGGACTGTGCCTAATAGTTGCATAGATCTTTGTTTCTTAGAATAAAAGCTTCAATTTGTTTAAGACTCATAAGTAGAGTCTTTTATCAGAAGCCATCTAGAAGAAGCTAAAAACTATCTGGTGATCTTCCTGAGATGGTTCTGCCCTGGACTGTAAAGCCATGACAGATCCTTTATGAAAGGCTGAAGAGATTATAGTTGAGGAATGATTCCTGGTATTAATATGATTCTTCTGTTATTATTAAATATATAACAATCACTAGGTATTGATGCACCTTTTTGAGTAGATTTCTGCAGACCTATGAATAGATAAATAGATAATGATTCTATAGAGTTCCTGAATTGATTCAAATAATTTCAGGAAGAAAGTTTTTAGAGATGGTCTTAGATGCTAAAAAGATATAATAAAGTTAGAATCAAGAATAGAATGTGCCTGCTTTTCATAATAGTAAGTAGAGGCTACATAATAAAAAAAATACAATGAGCTTTCATAATTACACTAAAAAGAGAAATAGACTTGGGACAAATTTGTGCTCAAAGAAAAACATTTAGGCCAAGAATAAATTCACAGGCATGCACTAAAAGCCATGTGAAAACTGTTGCTGTGAATGAAACACTGCTTTGAACTTAATATTGGCATCCTTCTGTAACTCCCATTTCATGCAACATTCTATCTATGGGGTAATTTCTTAAAGAACTTTTGTCTAAGAAAGTATAAAAAGGCCAGAGAAAAGAAATAAAGTTGTTGGTTGAATGTTTTGGCTTGTGGAGCTCTGCCTTATCCATCCATCCATCCATCCATCCATCCATCCATCCATCCATCCATCTATCCAAATGGTCTTTTAGTCTGTACACACCTGTGTATGTATATGTGTATATATGTAAGCATGCATGAATACTTGTGGAGTTGCTTATGACAGATGATCAGGCCTGTCCAGGGTGTGGGTATATAAATGCATATGTGTCTGTGCATGGTTGACTATATAATGCGTTTTCATTCTTTTCATTTCCTTCCTTTCTGGTTCACAAGGAGTTAACTACTCAGACTGGCCAGAAAAAGAAGCACTAGCAATAAAGCCTTTATGGAATTCCTGCTGCTAAACAGCATGTGTTAGTCGGCAGATATTAGCACTTATTTAAGTACAAACAAGAAAGAGTTAAGTTTTTAGCACAGAACAGTAATAAAGAGTTAAGTTTCCCCAGTGCTTAATGAAGCACAGAACAATAACCGAGAGTTATAAAATAAAGATACAGCATTTATTAAAACACAGAGATTTCTAAAGTAAAAGAAAGAAGCCCCAAAGAGTTAAAGAGAAAAGAATCCAGCAGTTTTCAGCCACAGAATAATCAAGAGACAGTTAAGTCTAGAGAAGCCATCAGTGAGCATTCAGTCTAGTTAGAGAGCTGAGCTAGAAGGACAGAGACCATCAGTCTTTAAAGCTGCATCCTACACTGTGTTTGGGTTCTAACCATCCCGGTTGGGCTGGCTCCCTGCAGCCTTCCCTTCAGTGTATGGGGACGTAGTAGATAAAAGGCAGCATGTAGTCCTCATTAATTCAGTAAACATTTAATAAAGCCCTATTGTCTGCCTAGCTAGGACATAGGAAAACAAAGAAGAGGTAGACACACCCCTTGAGAGACATCACCTTATATACAAATATACCATACAATAAACGATGTGGCATTTTGACAGGATCTGAGAGACAGAAACTTAGGTTTGGAACAAGACCAAAGAACTTCCAAGAAGAATCTGAAGACTGCTGAAGACTCAGCAGAGGGATGAACTAAGACCCTGAGACCAGGCTGCAGGCAGCTAAATCAAAGCCGGTAGTGTAGCCACCAGGAGAATTCTCCAGTTGTTCAGTGAAGGACTTT